>CM038712.1:44352688-44952688 GCA_021613375.1 Megaleporinus macrocephalus
AAGTACTGATAATGGAGTGTAAATGTAAGTAGTAGAAAGTACTGATAATGGAGTGTAAATGTAAGGAGTAGAAAGTACTGATAATGGAGTGTAAATGTAAGTAGTAGAAAGTACTGATAATGGAGTGTAAATGTAAGGAGTAGTAGTAAAAAGTCAGCTGAATAATAATTACTCCAGTAAAGTATAAATAACCTAAATTTCTACTGAAGTAAGGTAATGAAGTATTTATACTTCATTACTTGAGACCTCTGATGATGAGTGTTATTGAATGTTCTGGTTTGTTTTTTCTGTATTTACAGGGCAGTGGCTTCAATCCTAGTCCAGTAGACATGAGCAACGTTCTCCTGTCTCGAGAGCTGCAGGTGAGTTTTACTGACTGAGCAGAACAGCTCTGATAATGAAATGTTAATTTGTTCTATCCTCAAACCTACTTATTCATACAGCAGAACTGACACTACTTTTAGTATCTTCTGATCATTTTATTGCCCAAGAGATAAAATGTTAACTCAGAATGCTTTGAAATGTTCAAAGCAGCTTTTTCTCTTTTGATATGAATCATTGTTATTTTGGAGATGGAAGGTTTTCTTTGGTCCTCACTAACATGGCATTGGATTAAAGCTGTAAGTGAAGATCATACATCTGTTTATAGCTTCATGTTGATGATCCTTTGTAACGTGTGCCAGTGTTTTAGGTAAACCTGTTGCTAAAAGGTACATAAAATTAAGCACACAGCCATGCTATCTCCATAGACAAACACTGACTGTGTGGACAAATGACCCTAAAGGGAACTCCGGCTGGTAACACTTGTAAGTCTTAATATGATGTAAATGACTAAATTATTAAGACAGGTTGTAAAAAATCACTAAAAGTATCAGATTTATTAGATTTTGTGTAAAATCTGCTGCACGTGGGTCTCCATTGTTGTATCTACTGACGTGATCAGCGGGTAGTGACGTCAAATGGTTGCAGTAACCGGCCGTCACGCTCGAGCACAGCTAGCTACTAAACATGCTACTGTTCAGTCTTTACAGTTTGAACTAGAACTCAACATTTCTGACATTAGCGGTGACATCACACACCACGTTAGTGTAAATGGTGAACAGAGAGGGTGGAGGAGAGAGTGACACAGTGCTGGAGTTGTTGTGAAGCTGTGTGTTGGTGTTGATGGAGAAGGAGAGTGTCTGTTAAAGGAGCTCCGCTTTCTAGCAGGAAACATTCACTCTCAGTAAACAGCTAGACACACTGAACGGGAGTGTCTCTGAGCTTCACACTCCTTTATTAGTGAAGTAGTATGTTCACTACTAAGACTGGACTTTCACCTTCAGGATCCACAAACGAGGAGAAGCAGCTGACGCTAACGCTAAACGTTCTCAGGAGAGAATCCAGCTCATGTTCATGTTTACGGTTCTTCTCGCGGTTCTCCATAATCTGGAGCTTTTGGACTTCCTGTTTGGGGAAACTGTGGCACTGCATTGTGTTTTAGTCTCCGCTTAAAACCAACAGCCTCTGTCAAGTCTCTCACCAGTGGTGGTCTACTGAACCACTCAAACTCATCCAGACTGAAGTGAGGAGAGCAGAGCGGGGGTCTTTGGGTAGCTGTGTTGGTCCACACGCTGCTTCACTAACTATTCTCCTTGTTTATGTTTGTGAAGCTGTTTAGACTAATATCAGTCTTCACACTGCCTTTCACTGAAACAACATCAACAACACAATGTACATGGTTTTCTTTAAGCTAGATTAGTAACTAACACTCACTCCTTCACACCACAGTCCAGTTCAGACCTGAAACCATCTGACCTCATCTACCCAGCAGGCATTGCGCATCAGAAATAATGTCTGTGTCCATATGTTACATATTTAGAGCAATTACACCATCCCTTACAAAAAAGAAGTTTATTCAAGTGTACCATTAGTTACTTATTTTAAACTAAAAAGAAGTGAGTATACTTTCAGTTTACTTTTTATGTACTTCTTAGTGATACTAAACACAGTTATACTTAAGTATGCTTGGGTTATACTGACAAGTATAGAACAGACTAAGTATATTTGGTCTTTACTTGTACTTAATCTTTTGATTGAGATAGTAGAAGTAAGCACTCTTGCTCTGCACAAAAACACATCCAGTACAATATTTATTTAAAATTTGATTTATAAATATTTATAAAGATACAAATATGTTTCTTAATCTGAGTGTGTCTTGTTTATTTTACGTGTGTCCACTGGTGAGTAAGTAAACGTTGTTAAGTTCTATTTTAAGTAGAAAAAACCCTTAAATCTAGTCATATACTTTAAAGTACAACAATAATATAAGCAGTAAATTATAAGTATTATGTTAAGTTCACTTAAAGAAAACTTACAAGCTAGTAAACTAACAGTAAAGTTTACTTTTAGTGTAGATGCAGTACAAAAGCTGGTTGCAGTACAAAAGCTAGTTGTATACTTGGTTTACTACTCTTCATTTTAAAAACTAGAAAGTGGACCAATTTAGTCCCAAGAAGTATTAAAATAGTATATATACAAGTGTACTACTAGTACAATGACATTAGTATAGTAACTGTATAAAGTATACTTAATAAAATGAACTCTAAGTATACTTATTTTCTGTAAGGATCACATAGTGCTGGATGTCAGTTTATAAATTTTTTGCCCTGTTATATCTGCCCCAGTCAACAGTAATTGCTATTATGTTATGAAACAACAACAACAGCCATTACGTTGTAGACCACACAGACTCACAAAGCAGGGCCTGAATACTGAAGAGTACTGAAGCATGGAGTGCCTAAAAATTCCCTGCCCTTTATTTCCTCACTCACTACCTAGAGTTTCAAACCTTTGCCTCTAGAAGCAACACCAGAACAAGTCAAGTTAATTGTAAACTCTCAAATCCTAGTGAGTGTGTAAGTAGGCTGTCTAGGTAGTGAGTGTGTAAGTATCAGTGTTCTCTCCTCATCTCTCCTCATAAAACAGATTACTGAGACGCTCTAGTTAGAGAGAGACTGCGTCACGGCTTGTTCCCGCCCACTGCAGCACGCCACTGGTGGTTTAGCTGGTTGCTAAGCTACCAGCCGACATCTAAACCAATAGCCCGAGGCTTAAAAATCCGCTAGCATAAATGCTAATGTCTGGAGTATAAAGTGTAAATGGTGAAGGACTCGTTACAGAGTTGATAATAAAATACTGTTTTGTGTGATTATATGACCGGAAACACATTAAAACTCCAGAGAATCAAAATAACTCACATTTTAAAACCACTTCACTGCTCCTAGATTAGCCTGCGTTGCATCATGGGATTGTCTTAGTGGCTGAGGAAGTGTTCGATGCTTCCTTAAAATCAGGTCTAAATAAGGTTCCTCAGTAGACAGCATGTTTAAGGTGTGTAAGAATTGGGATAGTCTACATGTCAGGAGCGCATACTATGACGTAAAAGGCTGCCTATGTAGGAGCTCAGTAGGATTTGAGACACACCCAGTGTAGTTTCTGAATAATAAGCTGTAATGAGTCTGTGATGTAAAGGCTTACTTCTCAAATGCAGAGTCCACAGTGTAGATATTTCTGTTTTGCTCGCTTAAAAGCTGATTATTGACCATATTTACTATAAAAAATTTATTTATTTAGATGTAGCATCACCTAACAGGAGAAATGTACTTCACACTTCAGTCAGCTCCTGTCATCACTCTGATGTAATGAAACAGTGATAAGCCATTGGCTTTCTGAAGTCTGTCCAGGTGAGTGCACACGCTTGTAAGCTTTCAGCACAATGATCAGCGCCAGCATCCCGTGGCCTCAGGATGACGTTCCCCACCTTTGGACAATGTGGCCTCATCCATTGAATCTCTTTCATTCTGCATTGAAACTGTTTTTCATTGTTGTAATCAGGCTATGGTGGAGGTGCTGGCCGAGAACTACCACAATATTTGGGCTAAGAAGAAAAAGAGTGAGCTAGGAGCAAAAGGTGATACCTTCTCTTCAGCTGTCTGCATCACATTTCATGTGATTTTATTCAGTGTAACATTTTACAAGATTTCTATTGCATGTATGTAGTTATATATATATATATATATATATATATATATATATATATATATATATATATATATATATATATATATATAAACTACATACATAACTACATACATCACTACCTAGAGTTCCAAACCTCTGCCTCTAAAAGCAACACCAGCACAAGTCAAGTTAATTGTAACTTGGGCCTATACCATACCATTACGGCTATACATATATATATATATATATATATATATATATATATATATATATATATATATATATATATATATATATATATATATATATATATATATATAATCAGTAATATATATATATATAAATATATATATATATATAAATATATATATATAAATATCTAGTCAGTAACCAAGTTTTCTGTACACTTTCACATGACTGTTTTGTGTTATAATATAAGAAACTAATCAACCAGCCAGCATTTCTTTGCGTATGTAAATAGGGATTGTGCTCTGTTGCCAACCAATAATATACAACACTAATATTGATCATAACAACATTCTAACAACGTCGTCTAGCGACACAAATCGATCTACATACTCGATTGGCTGTTGATCTGCTGCTGCTCTATTGACCAGTGCAGGAGAAAGAAGGAAACTGAGTTTTTGTTAAATTCTTATTGTTCTTTTTTTATCCCCATCAACATTTAGTTGAAAATTCCATTTTGACTATTTTAGTCTGTTAATAATTGAAGTCAAAGTAACTAATTGCATTACTTTGTGCTGGAGTTAATTCAGCCTGAGGAGTTCACCCAAATCAAGTTAACTCTCATGTTTGAATCTTTAACATCTACATCTGGTGTCTTTCCACCAGTTCTCCTCTTAGGCTACCAATTATGGATGGCCATCGTTATTTGCAGTCTACCAAAGATTCTCAGGTTTTCTGCTTTCCACTCAATGAGAGCTGGGATATGCTCCGACACCCACTGCGAACCGCGATAATAAGCGGTTTAAATGATGAATTAATAAACTTTCATTTCCTTTCATTTCATTAACTTGTGAAAAGTAGTGTAATCACCCTAATCATTTCAAGTACACATTTTTACTATGTGGTCAGAGCTGCCCGGTAGCTGAAATTTCAATGCATTATAATAGTTGTGTCGCTTTTCAAACCTAGTATTTTAATACATTAGGCTCATGTTCAGCCTGAGCAGATTTTATTTCTAAGCAGCTTAGGAAGCTTAGTTGGGGTCCTGTTCGTATAAGAAAAGTTAAAATGCTTCTTCCTTTAAAGTAAATTGGTGGGGGTTTTTTCAAACAAGTAAAATGAATAACTGTGAGACTTTTACTTTCACTATTCACTGTTAATAATTAATAAGTAGATGATCATTTAATCTCATGTGTAATGTGTAGTAACTGTAATGTTTCTGTTTATGTAGGTGGAGGAACACATCCTTTGTTGGTGCCATATGACACCCTCACAGCCAAAGAGAAAGCTAGAGACCGAGAGAAGGCACAGGATTTGTTCCGCTTCCTTCAAATCAATGCCTACGCCATTACCAGGTATTTACTGTGGAACGTTTCATGGCTAAATTGGACCAGTCTGGTGTTCAATCTCCATTAATTGCACCAGTAAGAGCAGAGTGTGAAGTTCAGTTAGCAGGTAAGAGCACAGTTTAGATCAAAATATTACAATAACACAACATTATGGGACATAATGAGGACAAAAGAGGACAAACTGTTGGTGCACATTTTGCTGGCGCATCTGTGAGCAAGACAGCAAGTCTTTGTGATGTATCAAGAGCCACGGTATCCAGGGTCGCGAGTGGAAGCTGTCTGAAAGGGATGTTGGGTTCTAACCCGGATTGTATCTAAAAACATAAAACCACGGCTGATCAAATCACGGCAGAATTAAATGTGCACCTCAGCTTCTCCTGTTTCCACCAGAACTGTCAGTCAGGAGCTCCACAGGTCAATATACACGGCCGGGCTGCTGTAGCCAAACCTTTGGTCACTCGTGCCAATGCCAAACGTCGGTTTTAATGGTGCAAGGAGCGCAAATCTTGGACTGTGGACAATGTGAAACATGTATTGTTCTCTGATGATCCACCTTCACTGTTTCCCCCACATCCGGGAGAGTTACGGTGTGGAGAAGCCCCAAAGAAGCAGACCACCCAGACTGTTGCATGCCCAGAGTGAAGCATGGGGGTGGATCAGTGATGGTTTTGGCCCAATACTTGTTTCAAACATTGTATCCTGAAGGCGGAGCCGTGTATCAGGATGACGATGCACCAATACACACAGCAAGACTGGAGAAAGATGAACATGAAAGTGAAGTTGAACATCTCCCATGGCCTGCACAGTCACCAGATCTAAATATTATTGAGCCACTTTGGGGTGTTTTGGAGGAGCGAGTCAGGAAACGTTTTCCTCCACCAGCATCACGTAGTGACCTGAACACTGTCCTGCAAGAAGAATGGCTCCCACTGACCACTGTGCAGGACTTGTATATGTCATTCCCAAGACCAACTGATGCTGTATTGGTGGAAAAAGGAGGCCCTACACCATACTAATAAATTATATATATATATATATATATATATATATATATCACTTTAGTGTGTTTTCTTGGAGGAGTTCAAATCTTTAACAGTGTTCTTGATTATTGTCAGGGGTTTGAAGGATATGGAGCAGGACTCTTCCTCTATGGAGAAAAGGTTTGCCTATAAGTTCCTGAAGAAGCTGCTGAAATATGTGGACTCTGCACAGGAGTTCATCGCACACCTGGGTAATCAAATCTAATCAAAACTGAGATTTATTTACATTAGTAACTTTATCTTTAGTAAAGCATGCTATAAATTATTTTTATACATTTATACTTTTATACACTTATACATTTCAGAGGCTATGGCCATGAGTGGAAAGAATGACAGGTCACCTCACGAGCAAGAAATCAAGTTCTTTGCCAAGGTCTGAAGCACAGCTCCACCACAGCACCACATTCCTCACTCTAGCAAGCCAGCAGCTATGGAGAGATGCCTCTCCACTAACCGCTCCCATGTTCTTGCTGTGCTTTGTTTGTGATCTGTAGGTGCTTCTGCCTCTTATAGACCAGTACTTCAAGAACCACTCCCTCTACTTCCTGTCCTCACCCAGCAAGAACCTGAGCAGCAGCGGCTATGCCTCCAACAAAGAGAAGGAGATGGTCACCAGGTTCAGTAGCAGTGCTAATTACTGTGTTATGAACATGTGGTACATTTCTTTTACATTTTGCAACAATGTGTATTCTATTATGCAGTGAACAACAAAGTTGGCTTTATTATATTATATATGTGTATAATATTTAGAGATGTACCAATCAGCGTTTTTGAGGCCGATTCCTACCCATTGAGGGCGGGGTATACGCCACGGCGGGGCAGCATGTAGTTATTAGCACAAGCAAGTCATAAAACATGGTCTAAACTGGTTTATTACCATTTATAACGAGCTCATGTGAAACAGTATAATTTTTTAACTAAATTAGAAGTTGGTCTATGTGGGAGTAAACCGCTTGATAAGCTCCAGAAGAGCCACATCTGAAAAGTATCTCTACTAGGAACAGCAGAGCGTAGATCCAGGTGGAACATTAAGCAGCAGAATGAACGTCTTCTACAGCCGAGAAGAGCTGCTTATCTAGAACTATAAACTCAATCACTCTGGCTGTGGTTCTTTAGCTCTCTGGCTGTTTCTGCTGCTGTTCTGTTCGTACCGGTCAGATCTGGTCTGTAGGTGTTCTGGGTTGTTTGTTTTGTGCACTGATTTTATTAATTTTACAGATGTTACAAACTGCCCTGGATGAGTCACATACACAGACAGACAACATGTTTTCTATCCGCACATGCAGTGAACATAGTAAACTCTTCTCGTGAGGCCGCTACTTTGGTCAGTCTGTGGAAATTAGTGGTTCAGATAGGAATTGTGGGAGCTGGCTGGAGGGCTCCTCTTCCTGGATGAAACGCTAGCTGGAAAGACAGAAATTAGGCTCATTAGTTTAATGCAATCTTCATACAGAGTGTATCATCATACTGAGGTGGTATTATACAAAATTAGTTCATAGTAGTCATCAGAAAAAATAAAAATAAAGATAGATACTTATGTATACAAACATATAAAAAGAGATTTAGGCTGGTATAGTATTCTTTGTACTTAAATGCAATCAATTATTAATATAGCTTAGCCATTTAACCCATGTCTTTTTAATTTTATCTTTGTGTAATCTCAGGATAAAGGTTAGAGATTCCATCTCGTATATCTCATTGACAATAGTCTTCCACAAATCTATCGTGGAGGGGTCTGTCTGCAACAATTTTCGAGTGATGGCTTTCTTGCTAGCTGCTAGAAAGATCTGTAGCAGATATCTATGTGCCCCAACCACCCAATCTAATGGATTTGTAACTTATTTTCATAACTAAAACTAGACTGATCAGCTCTCGAACAGGCTAAACAGTCTTCCATTAATATCACAGGCTTTGTGCAGTATTTGAATTTCCTCAAGCCTCATGAGGAGCCTCCTGGAATGTCTGAATAGGATTGATTAAGCTCCACATATGCTGAACGTTAGTTGGCTACTAGAATCTACGTATTATGGAGCATCTGACTAATATCCATTTTCTCTGCTTGTTGATTTTAGATTTTAGAGTTTTGACTGCTACTGTATTTACAGAGTCCTCTATAAACTTATGGTGAATCAGTATGTTAACAACATTAACCATAAACTGATTTTACTGGTCCCCTCGAGTCATAAATGCAGTGTTATTATCTATAATCTAAGTCTAAAGATATTCCTGTTTCACTTTTCTCTCACATTCGTTTTCTATATTAACCCCCTCTGTGAATTTTCCACATCTGTTCTTTCCTCCTTCTCAGTCTTTTCTGTAAGCTGGCAGCTCTTGTCAGACACAGGATTTCTCTCTTTGGTAAGAGTCTCTCTCTCTCTCGCTCGTGGGTGTCGTGGTGGAGTGAGGTGAGTCTGCATCACTGAAATCTGCTTCTCATTGTTCTGTTCAGGAAGTGACTCCACCACAATGGTTAGCTGCCTTCATATCCTGGCCCACACGCTTGATACCAGGTACATCATATTTAGTGTTTATTTATCTGTTAACTGGAACCGTGTATAAACATAATCTAGATTAATCTCAATGCTTATGTTTAAACATTAATGACAGCAGTAATCTTAAATCCATCTTAAACGCTTTACAAACTCTAGTTCCAAAAAAGTTGGGATGCTAAAATTGATACTTTATTGATCCCAGAGGGGAATTCAGGATCTCCACATTTAACCCATCCGTGCAGTGAAACACTCACATATATATATATATATATATATATATATATATATATATATATATATATATATATATATATATATACATTCATGACCATACACACTAGGGGGCAGTGAGCACACTTGCCCAGCGGTGGGCAGCCCTATCACAGCACCCGGGGAGCATTCAGGGGTTAGGTGTTGGCCTATGGAATCAAACCGGCGCCCTTCCGGTCACAAGGCTGGTTCCCTAACCTTCGGCCCACGACTGCCCCGAAATAGTAAATAGATGTAAATATAAAACAGAATGATTTATCAAATCTCATAGACCCATATTTTATTCACAACCGAAAATAGAACGACATTTGAACATTTCATGAAAAATATCAATTCATTTAGGACTTGATGGTAGTAACGCGTCTCAAAATAGTTGGAACGGGGCAACTAAAGGCTGGAAAAGTAAGTGGTACTAATAAAACACAGCTGTAGGAGCAATGTACGAGTTATTTGGCTGGATATAAAAGGGGCATTCTAGATATCCTACCATCTAGGGTACACAATACAAGGGACAAAGCCGACGGTCAGTATTGGATGCTTGTGATCTTCGGGTCCTTAGGCAGCACTTCCAGAAATCATGGTCTGTGAACACAGTTCGCCAAGTAATCCACAAATGCAAGTTGAAGCTGTGTCATGGTCTTGGGTCAGGCCGTAACAGAAATTGAGAGTGGGTTCGCTCCCCTGACCTCTGCCAGAACCGGACACCAGAAAACTGAAAGTTTATTGTCAACAAATGAGTAATAGATGGGACAGTGGCTTCAGGGACCGGCAAACGCCAACAAAACAAACAAAACAACTAAAGTTAGAAAACTAACCAACAAAAAAGTTGGGATGCTAAAACTTTATTGATTGATAAGATACTTTGATCCCAGAGGGAAATTCAAGATCTCCACATTTAACCCATCCTTGCAATGAAACACTCACATATACATACACTGGTGACCACACACACTAGGGGGCAGTGAGCACACTTGCCCAGAGCGGTGGGCAGCCCTATCACAGCGCCCGGGGAGCATTCAGGGGTTAGGTGTTGGCTTATGGGATTGAATCGGCACCCTTCCGGTCACAAGGCTGGTTCTCTAACTTTCAGCCCACGATCGCCCCCAAATAGTAAATAGATGTAAATATAAAATAGACCTGAACCTGAAACTACCCTGGAAACAAAGTAAACAAAAATACACAAAACTGCCCCTAACTTCCTACCACAAAACAGGAGAAAAGGTGGCTAAACTAAAGGCACCGTCCCCTACGTCCCACAGAGACTTTGTAGAATCTAACAAAGCTATGGCTAAATGTAGAAATGTAGTTGGGGGTGCCGGGCTGGTCTGGACAGGAGTTCTTCCAGGTCAGATCAAAGGAGAAAACCCAGAACGTCTCACAAGAAGGCCGCTTGACGATCTTTTATTCCACTAGGCGCCTCCTCGTGGTGAGTTGTGGACACAATCTCACAGAAAAGACACACAACAAGAACTCATATGACAGCCCTATCCAGAAGCACCGTGTCTTCTCTTAGCCAAAACTCATTTAAAAGGAGAACTGGCCTGCCTGCAGTCCTGACCTTTCACCAGCAGTAAACATTTGGCGCATTGTGAAACGAAAAGAAGTGAAATGAAAAGAAGACCCAGCACTGTTGAGCAGCTTTGATCCCACACCAGACAAGAATGGGACAACATGTCCTCCCAAAACTGGTCTCCTCACTTCCCAGACGTTTACAGACTGTGGTTAAAAGAAGAGGGAATGCTACACAATGGTCAACCCGGCCCGGTCCCAAGTTTTCTTTACTGCATTGTTATAAAATGTAATGTAAAACTTGTAATATCTGGTATGTGTTCTATGCTCTATTATAAATATAATATAGGTCTGTAAGATATGCAAATCATTGCATTCTGTTTTTATTACACTTATGTACGTTTTACACAGTGTCCTAACTTTTTTGGAATTGGGTTTGTAATTAAAGTATTTACACGGTCCATGATTTAAATGTCAGACAACAGAAGGAAACATTTAGAAGGCATCTGACGATAAGCCAGACACAGGAGAGTTTACCACATGCTCGGGAATAGAGCCGTATCTGAGGGGCTTAAAAAACTTATATCGAGTCTAAAATGTGGTGACTGCCTTCAGTATTGTCGGTCTGCAGCCTGGGGCATTACTGTTTTCAGGAACGCCCCCTCGTTTTCATTGGCTAAAACAAGAACGTCCTCGCTTTTTCATTCGCTTCAACACAGAACCGCCTCTCTTCCTCATTGGCTACAGCAGGATCTATCTGTTCCTTGTTTTTACTGGTTCTGCTTTCCTGTAGTTTCTCAATCTACCGTTCGAAGATGCAGTTCGTCACAGAATAAGTGCGCCCCCTACAGTCGACTTTGTTTTATTCATTTGGCCATATCTGAACATCTATCTATCTGGACACGGGGCAGTCCGTCACATTCAGACATTCGATAAATCATCACCATTTACAAAAAAACTGTAGTGTTGATTTATGATTTAGTTTTATTACATTTTATTTCCAAAGTTAATCATAGGCGGCATGACTGACATGTTCCAGTCATTTAGTTGGTTAATATTGGATTAGGTGATTTCACATTACCTTTGATTGTAGAATTATTGAATTATAAAACAAAGTAACCGTGATGTATGTATTATATAGTTTCTGGAACAGTAGGTGGCACTAGTGCTCACGAACACAGAAAACACCCACATGTAATCTACAGTGAAGCCACTAGTAAAGAGAACGGAAGAGCAGCTACACTGGTGTTCGTGTGTACTTGTGTGTTGCTGTGCACTGTTTTAAGGCAGGTGATTCAAGAGTTTTATTGTTACAATGAAATTCTTACTTTGCTGTTCCTCCATTTACAATAGATAAAGATAACAAAAAAAGAAAAAAGAAAAAATGTATACTAAATATATAAAATATAATAATATAAGTTAAAATAATTAATATTAAAGTATTTTTATAATTAAAAATAAAACAACTATATAAAAAAATATAAACTATAAAAAACTATAAAAAAATAAATAAAAAACTAAACAAAGTGTGACTGTAAAACACTACAGTACCTGTTTCTCCTCTCATCTGAAATAGATCCTTCTCTGTTAAAACCTTCTTACATATTCTCTCCATCACTACTAAACACTCCTGTTGTTGATATTATACTGTTGGGGGCGGTTCTGTTCAAGCCGTATTGGTTGGTGAGGTTTCTGCTTGTACAGGAACACCCCAACCAGGAACGCCCCTGGCTGCAGCTCGACCCTTCTCACTGCCTCGGCCAACTTTTACCCTGAGAATCAGAATCAGAATCAGAATCAGAATTGTTTATTTCGCCAAGTATGTCACACATATTTGTCTTGGTGAGGACACGTGTATGACATGTAACGAAAACAATATTATACTAAGAGAAACGCACAACACAATACTATAAATAGAATAAAGAATAAGAATAATAAGAGTATTAAAGAGCCAAGAGAGGTGCTGATGAAATATATATAAATCTGTGATTATACCTGTACGGATATTCTACACATAGTGAGTCTGAGTAGACGTTTATTATATTATAAGAGTTATTACTTACAGAATCTGTACAGCTGTGCTAATAAGCATTATGTTATTAAGGTGTTCCTGTAATACAGTGAGATTCAGTTCAGGTATGAGTTTGAAGGGCAGGGCGACCACTGTGGTTGATGAGAGTAGCAGCTCTGAGGAAAAAGCTGGTAGAATGTCTGGTTGTGCTGGTCTTGATGGTCCTCAGTCTTCTGCCAGAGGGAAGTGTCTGGAGGATGTGATGTCCAGGATGAAAGGGGGGTCAGCTGTTATGTAAGCTGTAGGATGAGGTGATTTTGTTTTATTCTGACCTTCTACCACAGAGGGATGGGAGGGTAAAGTGGCGAATCATATGGAAGTATTATTACATACATTGTGGAAACGTGCATTTATAACCTGAAAAGCTTATCCAGGGTCAAATGAGGCAAACCAGTATATTCATCACAGTAAAGTTGGGGGGGGTCTAGTGAAGACACGTTAAATAAACAAACAGAGACAGACTGCAGTGATGTAGAGTAGATATTTCACACTGGGTGATCATTCACACACTGAACTGAAGAGTCATCGTGAACTATTTTGGTCTTACGGTGAAACTAGCACCGGATATTATTAAAGGTACGGGGACGTACAGGGTAAAAGGCAGACGTGGCCTTGTTTTGGTGTCAGCCTTTCAGCTCTAGTTGTCCGTCTCCTCCAGAACAGTGATGAAGTCCGGCTCTGAGCTGGTGAAGGTGGGACTGAGGACGTTCTTTGAGAACGCGGCGGAGGATCTGGAGAAGACTCTGGAAAATCTGAAGCTGGGAAAGTTCACACACTCCCGCAGTCAGATGAAGGGCGTGTCTCAGAACATCAACTACACAACGGCGGCCCTGCTGCCCATCCTCACCGCCCTGTTCGAGCACATCACTGAGCATCAGTTCGGAGTGGACCTGCTGTGTGAGTTGACTTCCCTTTCATCTGTTCTACTGTAAGCACCGCCTCTCAGCCTCTCACACACCCCCTCACACCTGAGCACCAATACTATCACACACCTGTAGCCAATCAGCAGGCCTATATAGTGCGAGGTGTTGCATTGTGACATGATTGTGACAACCCTTACCTCCACCATTCACTCAAACCAGCGTCTAGCCGGCTTCCCTCTAGGTCCAGCGTGGAGACCCGTAGGGATGAGATGCCAGGGGTGAGCTCAGACGTCAGGAGGTGAGTGTTCAGGCAGATCCGTGAGTCCAGTGGCCTCGAGGGCTCCAGGGAAGTCGGTAGGTCCCCGCTGTGGAGATATGGCGTTACTGGACCTAGAGGGAAGCCGGCTAGACGCTGGCTTGAGTGAACGGCGGAGGTAAGGGTTGTCACAATCATGTCACAGTGCAACTGAGTGCAGTGCATAGAGAGACTATATAGGCCTGCTGATTGGCTACAGGTGTGTAATAGTGATGGTGCTCAGGTTTGAGGGGTGGGTGTATGAGAGGCCTACGCCACAGGTGTTTAATTAGAGTCAGTAAGGTCCAGTTAGAGGAGATCTCCTCAGGCCAAGGTCTGGACCGTCATCATTTCTAACGTGTGTTCTGATTCAGTGGTGTATCCTGTTTACTGAAGTAGTCTAGTATCAGCATCTTATACCATCAGCTACTGAAACACCAACACACCACACATACCGTTCAGTATATTTCAGTATATTTACTATTTAAATACTGAACTTAATTAATTGTACCAAACATATTTGCTTTTACAAGAACAACTCTATCTAGGTTATCTATAGCCTATTCTTGTTGATGTTTGTAATTGTATTTATTAATTTTATTTATTAAGCTATTTACGCCAGGCCTGACAAGCAATAAAGAAGGGCAAAAAAAGAAAGAAAAAAAAACAACAAAAAAAAAATATAAAAAGATAAATAAATAAAAATAAAACAAAACAACATTTTTTAATAATAATAATACTAGTAATAATAATAATAATAACTAAATAACCATACAAAGAAAAATTAATAAAAATAGTTATAAAATGTATCTGTAAATGTCTAAATGGCAGTACTCATGGTACTCAGCTAGTCCTTCCTAAGGTAAAGACTAAACATGGGGGGCAGTGTTTAGTTACTGAGCTGCTGTTAAATGGAATCAGTTGAGCGAGAGTTTTAGAAGAGCCCCAACACTGGACACCTTAAACCCAGACTAAAAACATTCAGCTCAGTTTAAACTCTCACTGAACTGTTAGCTCTACAACTCTTTCAATTTTAAACCTCCTTCTTCATTCTTATAAATATTTGTATATTTCTTATTTCTTTTAACTGATTTATTTTAATGATTTGTTTCCTCACAGGTTGGACCTGAAATAGAACTTTTGAGTTGAGCTGATTTGCTGCTACTCCAAGATTAAACTACACTTTACTGATTCCCTTTTGTCTCAGAGTTTTTATTGTTCGCTCTCTGTTTTAGTGGATGATGTCCAGTTGTCTTGCTATCGAATCCTGACCAGCCTTTATTCACTGGGAACTGGGAAGAACATCTATGTTGAAAGGTAAAGCTTTTGGAATGTTTTTTACACTACATTACATTTTCTTTAAGGTAATTAGCTCTCTGTGTTTTGTTTTGTTTTTTTAATTTAAACAAACACACTGTTAGATGTTTATAAATCTGAGATGTTCATGCTGTTGGGTTTTACTTTAGACAGCTTCCAGCTCTTGGGGAGTGCTTGGCTACTTTGGCAGGAGCCATGCCCGTGGCCTTTTTAGAGCCTCACCTCAACATACACAACCCCTGCTCCGTCTTCAACTCCAAAACAGCTCGAGAACGGGCCAGTAAGTCTCAGCTCCTTCTACAACACACTGCCTGGTTAGCTGATCAGTGTAGCTATAAGGTTATGAGCACTGGAGCAATATCGGTCATCTTTTGTTTACTGTTAGAATTTTACTGAATTTGAGGTGCTGAGCGCTGTTATTATTTTTATTATGCTGTAATATATAACAACAAAAAATAAGAAAACAAAACAAGACTAAGATAATACTTTCTTCAAAATATCAAAATAACATTTCTTCCACCCGAGTGCGGTTACTGTTCTCACACCTGCCAAAACGAACCGCATCAAAGGTGCAAATGAACCAAAGTCTGTTTTAACCAGACTAACTAGTGCTGTTGTGAAAACACCCTTAAACTCAGCAAATAAACACTAATTGAATTTTTTTAACCCTTTCTTTTCCCTCTCCTCAGTCTTGGGCATGCCAGACTCGGTAGAAGAGATGTGTCCAGAAGTGCCTCGGCTGGACTGTCTAATGAAGGACATTAATGATATGTCTGAGTCTGGAGCTCGCTACACTGAGATGCCACACGTAATTGAGGTGGTGCTGCCCATGCTGTGTAACTATTTGTCCTACTGGTGGGAGAGGGGTCCTGAGAACCAGTCCAAGAGTGCATCGACTGTCTGCAGCACCACTGTCACCTCCGAACACCTCAGTGTCATCCTGGGGAACATCCTCAAGATTCTGAACAGCAATCTGGGCATCGACGAGGCTTCCTGGATGAAAAGGATAGCAGGTAAGATCAAGCTGTAAATAGCAGGACGGAACAGTAGAGGTGATAGTTTAGCTATAAATGATTATGGGCGTGTCCCAAATCCTAGTGAGCTCCTACATAGGCAGCATTTTACATCATAGTATGCGCTCCCGACATGTAGACTGTCCCAATTCTTACATACCTTAAACATGCTGTTTACTGAGGAACCTTATTTAGACCTGATTTTAAGGAAGCATCGAACTCTTCCTCAGCCGCTAAGACAATCCCATGATGCACCGCAGGAAAATCTAGGAGCAGTGAAGTGGTTTTAAAATGTGAGTTATTTTGATTCTCTCTGGAGTTTTAATGTGTTTCTGGTCATATAATCACACAAAACAGTATTTTATTATCAACTCTGTAACGAGTTATTGATCTAGGGCTGGGCGATATGGGAAAAAATCTTATCACAATATTTTTTTTATATCAGTTGATATCGATATATATATTTTGATGTAAAGCAAATTGCTATTGCCTTTTTACTTTAAGTGAGAAGTGAAGATATCAAATTTTGAACATTTTGTTAAATTGTTTTTTATCTTCTGATTTATTTTCTATCAGAAGATACACACATGTACTATAGAACATTACACAACTGTATTTCTATATATATATATATATATATATATATATATATATATATATGAGGCAGTATTGGTATGAACAGTATTCACACACAGACACTGTGTTAATCAGGCTGTTGCTGGTTCTTTAAGTAGGTTCTGAGGAAAGAACTCTGTTTATGTTCACTCATAGCGGTGAGTCGACTCTCTGTCTGCTCTAATGAGGAGTTGTTGGTTTAGTGATTTTGTTTTCAGTAGAAAATAAAGTTTCCTACTCAGGATTTTTGGTTATAAAGTAAACTTTGTCTCAGCGTTCTCACTCGCACTCCTACAGTATATATATTTATCTTTATAGATTATTAAATTACATCTATTAGCATAACGTGCACCAATGCCTTGCTAGGGTGGCCGCACCTACTGAAAGCATGGATTTATCCGGAGCGCGAGCTGCAGCTACAAACAATCTCTCACGTTCATCTAACGTTGTGGGAGTGTTTCACACAGAAACACAACAGTGTGGTGCTCTGTCAGCTCTGCACAGTGGAGATGATCACAACAGTACAACTGCTATACACCAGACCTTGAAGATCAAACATCCCGTAGAGCTTCATCAACACAGCAGCAGGACAGCACCTGCTTACCTGTTTATCTTATCTTATAGATTATTTATAGATTATTAACACGTGTATCATGTTTCTTTCAGTAGTAGTTTAACGTTTTCTGTTATTTTCTCTTATTTTATTCTCTCTGCTCGACTGTGACGCCTGCAGTAACCAGATTACTAGTACGTGGGTTAAGCTGCTGCTACGCCTACACTCTATGCTGTGAGCTTCAACCAAACATGAAATAGCTGGATCTCTAGTTCAGCCACCTGATTGGTTTGGGGCAGCGCTATTCATATTCTCATTGGCTATTCGTGCTGTCTCTCAAAACATGGACGGAACTTAATTCTATCCACTTTTTATCGACTACGTCTTATAGTTCTATTGAGGAAACGTTATTTCACAATAATTATCATTATCGTTTTATCGCCCAGCCCTAGTTTGATCATTTTGGCGTGCTGCAATGGGCGGGAACAAGCCGTGACGCAGTCTCTCTCTAACTAGAGCGTCTCAGTAATCTGTTTTATGAGGAGAGATGAGGAGAGAACGCTGATACTTACACAGCTGCTACCTAGACAGCCTACTTAGACACTCACTACCTAGACAGCCTACTTACACACTCAGTAGGATTTGAGACAGACCCTTTATGTTTGAAAAACTTTTGTATGTCAAAACTTCCGAGGCTTATATAGGTGTCCAAGTACAAAGGCTATTTACTACATGTTTTTTTATGAATGAGTGAAATGCCACCTGCCATTCAATGGATGGTTAAATTGATGATTCTGTTATAAAAGCTAAAAAATTAATTGACTTGATTCTTACAGGTACAAAAAGCCCTGTTCGATCCTACTATTATTCAAGCATGCAATTTTCACAATGCCAATCAGTGTCCATAATCTTCCATTCCTTGTTAGCTATGTTAGCCTCGTAATTACAGCACAAACATCAGACACCAAACATCTCACGATTGTTTGTCTAGGTTTGAGTTTAGAGCAAAATTGGATACATTTTATAATAAAATTATGATGATCTTGGTGAAGATAGCAGCCTCAGTATTTTTCCTCCTGTACTGTTTCCCATAGTTTATGCTCAGCCAATCATCAGCAAGGCCAGGGCAGATCTTTTAAAGACACACTTCCTGCCCACGCTGGAGAAGCTGAAGAAGAAGACTGTTAAGGTGGTGGCAGAGGAGGAGCTTCTTAAGGCCGACAGCAAGGGTGACACCCAGGAGGCGGAATTACTGATCCTGGATGAGTTTGCAGTGCTGTGCAGAGATCTGTATGCCTTCTACCCCATGCTGATCCGCTATGTGGACAACAACAGGTGATGCGTTTGCATACATTCCAATCAATTAGGGTCAACTAGTCTTTGATCTATGCCTAATCTGATACATGCAAATTTTCTTTCATGCTAAATTGATCCGAATTCGAATAATGTATAACTTGCATTTCCTGTAAAGTTTAATTGATGTGATTCCATATGACTGAACTGAGCGTTGTTGACTATTATTGATACAGCATTGATGTCACCAAACTCTATGCTACTAATGTTCAATAAGAACACAGCAGTTTATCCCAAAACGCTTTGTGGCTGAGCAGTTGTTGCTCCATGACACTTTCATTTCACCATAATACCACTTTCGGTCCTCAGTCGGCAAAGGGTGCCCATTCCACCCTTACAGAAAATAAGTATACTTTTTACTAACCAGCAGCTTCTGTTGCCTACATTTGGTACTTCCCTTACAGAAAATAAGTATACTTAAAGTTCTTTTTATTAAGTATACTTTATGTAGTTACTATACTAATGTCATTGTACTAGTAGTACACTTGTATATGTACCATTTTAATACTTCTTGGGACTAAATTGGCCCACATTCTAGTTTTTAAAAGTATACTTTTAAGTACACTTTATGTGTAAGAGTAGTAAACCAAGTATACAACTAGTTTACATCTTTTGTACTGCAACTACACTAAAAGTAAACTTTACTTTTAGTTTACTAGCTTCTTTAAGTGAACTTAACATAATACTTATAATTTACTGCTTATATTATTGTTGTACTTTAAAGTATATGACTAGGTTTAAGGTTTTTTTTCTAATTAAAATAGAACTTAACAACGTTTACTTACTCACCAGTGGACACACGTAAAATAAACAAGACACACTCAGATTAAGAAACATATTTGTATCTTTATAAATCTTTATAAATCAAATTTTAAATAAATATTGTACTGGATGTGTTTTTGTGCGGAGCAAGAATACTTACTTCTACTATCTCAATCAAAAGATACTTGTCAGTATAACCCAAGCATACTTAAGTATAGCTGTGTTTAGTATATCACTGAGAAGTACATAAAAAGTAAACTGAAAGTATACTCACTTCTTTTTAGTTTAAAAGAAGTAACTAATGGTACACTTGAATAAACTTCTTTTTTGTAACGGCAGTTTGGAAATGACCTCCTGCCTCAAGTGGAGGAGTTTAAGTATCTCGGGGTTTTGTTCGTGAGTGAGGGGAGGATGGAGCGGGAGGTTGACAGGCGGATTGGTGCAGCGTCTGCAGTGATGCAGGCTCTGTACCGGTCTGTCCTGGTGAAGAGAGAGCTGAGCCAAACGTCAAAGCTCTCTATTTACTGGTCAGTCTACGTTCCTACTCTCACCTGTGGTCAGGAGCTCTGGGTAGTGACCGAAAGAACAAGATCATGGATACAAGCTGCCTAAATGAGTTTTCTCCGTGCGGTGTCTGGTCTCACCCTTAGAGATAGAGAGAGGAGCTTGATTATACGGGGGAGACTTAGAATCGAGCCGCTACTCCTTCACATCGAGAGGAACCAGCTGAGATGGTTTGAGCATCTGGTTAGAATGCCTCCTGGACGCCTCCCTGTGGAAGTGTTCCGGACATGTCCGACCAGGAGGAGACCCCGGGGAAGACCTAGGACACGCTGGAGAGATTATATCTCTCGGCTGGCCTGGGAACGCCTCGGCATCCCCCCGGAGGAGCTAGAGGAGGTGACTGGGGAGAGGGAAGTCTGGGTTTCTCTGCTTAGACTGCTACCCCCGCGACCCGGATCCCTGGAAAAGCAGTAGATAATGGATGGATGGATGGATGGACCACTTTCGGTTGGCTGGGGCAGATCCAGCTGGACATCTCTTCAGTACTACCCTACTGCCAGCTGAATTTTATACAGCTAAGGGTGTGGCTAAAACACCTAAACTAATTAGGAGGAGTGTCCACATACTTTTGATCATATACTGTGTGTATGTTAAGCAGATAAACTAAGAACATTTGAAGGAGAATCAGATGGCTTGTTAAGTGGGACTGAAGTTCTGTTGGTTTCATCGTCCTCTCCAGGTCACGGTGGCTGAAAGAACCTGATGCTGACTCCAACGAGCTCTTCAGGATGGTAGCAGAGATCTTCATCCTTTGGTGCAAGTCTCACGTAAGCTTTTGTCCACTCTAAAGCTCTCCTCTTACAAAAAATCAAATGCATTAAATCAACTTCTAGTGTGTGCATCATTTCCACACGAATAAAACATATTACATCAGCACTCTTGTGTTGATATAGTATGTATTATGTATTATATACATATAACATATTCCTGTAGGAGTATTTTAGACCAAAGCCGTATCTATTCTTTTGAGGGCATGTAGCATAAGGTGCTGCTGCAGCCGTAATATTGTGTTTTGCCAGAAATCATATCAAACTTTATTTGATATATGATCACTTATGCTAATTACTGCTGCAACCACTGCAGTTATATATATATATATATATATATATATATATATATATATATATATATATATATATATATATATATATATTCTGGTTGTGGCAGCATCACTGAATTAGGGAACTAATTTACCAAACTATCTGATATGGAGGGCGTATTAAATGATGCTAACCTGAGCATATAAATCAGCCGCTGCTGTAATTCAGTTTCTGCTTGCTGATAATCTACTAATGACAGTGCAATCGCAAGGAACCTCATTAGCATACTGTATCGCACCTTTAGCCTGCTGCATCAGTAAGCAGATTAAAATAAAATGCAATCAGGAAGAATCTGAACTGCGGCTCCGCATTGTTAACTTCTGTTGTCAGATTATATTGTTTTGTTCAGGGAATGGCAGATTGATGAATGAATAGTTAAAAGTAAGCTTATTAAAAAAGGGGGGCAGATCTGGTAGAATGAAGGATGCAAGTGTGAGACTGATGATGAAATCCATGATAAAAGCAAGATGAGCAGTAAACAGGCCTTAAAAGAACAACAGTAATCCAGATACTAAATAGAAGAAAAAAAATCTTTCTTTTGTTCTCCCTCTGTTGTATTTCATTGGCATTTTTTTCTAATTTTTAATTTTTAAATTTTTTGTTTTTGCTCTTCGATTCGTTTCACTATTAATTGTTTTTTTCCATTTCCCCTCTTATGACTATATGTACATAAGTATGTACCTATTTTTTATTTACTATCATTATAATTATTATTATTTTTTTTTTTGCAAATATAAATAATAAAGTCCTAATAGTCCTCCGGGGGGGGTTACCGAAAAAAAAAATCTTGGAAAAAACACCAGCAGGAAAACGCAACAAGGCAGCTACAGGACCACAGCCAGGGGTAAAAATACAGAGAGAAAGAGAACGCAGAGCACCTGAGCACATTACAGGGTAATAGACAAGTCACAGGTGAGGGACAAAACAAAAAAGAAGGACGTCTGACTAGAGGGCAAGGGACAGATTAGACTGGGGCAGTTGCAGGGAAGGGCAAAGACAGACCAGAGAAACCTTCACAGTAGACCACCAAAACTCTCACCATCAGAACCCTGTCTGTTAAAGATCTGATATAGTGTCTAGTGCTGTTCAGTTATATTGTATAAATCAAGCAAAACACTTATTACTAACACTTATACTAATTATTAACAATAAACAGGGATTTTGGAGTGTGCAAAAGTCCTGACTCCTTCATTCGTTCAGTATGTTAAAATCAGTAAATTAAACATTTGCACTAAGCTTTGCAGAACAAATGGCATATTTAAGCCTGTTCTCAGTAGAGAGACGTGTTCTCGTTCTCTCAGTACAGGGATGTGTTCTCGTTCTCTCAGTAGAGAGACGTGTTCTCGTTCTCTCAGTACAGGGATGTGTTCTCGTTCTCTCAGTACAGGGATGTGTTCTCGTTCTCTCAGTAGAGAGATGTGTTCTTGTTCTCTCAGTACAGGGATGTGTTCTCGTTCTCTCAGTAGAGAGATGTGTTCTCGTTCTCTCAGTAGAGTGATGTGTTCTCGTTCTCTCAGTAGAGAGACGTGTTCTCGTTCTCTCAGTACAGGGATGTGTTCTCGTTCTCTCAGTAGAGAAATGTGTTCTCGTTCTCTCAGTAGAGAGACGTGTTCTCGTTCTCTCAGTAGAGAGACGTGTTCTCGTTCTCTCAGTACAGGGATGTGTTCTCGTTCTCTCAGTAGAGAGATGTGTTCTCGTTCTCTCAGTAGAGAGATGTGTTCTTGTTCTCTCAGTAGAGAGATGTGTTCTTGTTCTCTCAGTACAGGGAGAGATGTGTTCTCCTTCTCTCAGTAGAGAAATGTGTTCTTGTTCTCTCAGTACAGGGATGTGTTCTCGTTCTCTCAGTACAGGGATGTGTTCTCGTTCTCTCAGTAGAGAGATGTGTTCTCGTTCTCTCAGTACAGGGATGTGTTCTCGTTCTCTCAGTACAGGGATGTGTTCTCGTTCTCTCAGTACAGGGAGAGATGTGTTCTCGTTCTCTCAGTACAGGGATGTGTTCTCGTTCTCTCAGTACAGGGATGTGTTCTCGTTCTCTCAGTACAGGGAGAGATGTGTTCTCGTTCTCTCAGTAGAGAGACGTGTTCTCGTTCTCTCAGTAGAGTGATGTGTTCTCGTTCTCTCAGTAGAGAGATGTGTTCTCGTTCTCTCAGTAGAGAGATGTGTTCTCGTTCTCTCAGTACAGGGATGTGTTCTCGTTCTCTCAGTACAGGGATGTGTTCTCGTTCTCTCAGTACAGGGATGTGTTCTCGTTCTCTCAGTAGAGAGATGTGTTCTCGTTCTCTCAGTAGAGAGACGTGTTCTCGTTCTCTCAGTAGAGAGACGTGTTCTCGTTCTCTCAGTAGAGAGATGTGTTCTCGTTCTCTCAGTACAGGGATGTGTTCTCGTTCTCTCAGTACAGGGATGTGTTCTCGTTCTCTCAGTACAGGGATGTGTTCTCGTTCTCTCAGTAGAGAGACGTGTTCTCGTTCTCTCAGTAGAGTGATGTGTTCTCGTTCTCTCAGTAGAGAGATGTGTTCTCGTTCTCTCAGTGGAGAGTTGTGTTCTCGTTCTCTCAGTAGAGAGACGTGTTCTCGTTCTCTCAGTAGATAGATGTGTTCTCGTTCTCTCAGTAGAGAGTTGTGTTCTCGTTCTCTCAGTACAGGGAGAGATGTGTTCTCGTTCTCTCAGTAGAGAGACGTGTTCTCGTTCTCTCAGTACAGGGAGAGATGTGTTCTCGTTCTCTCAGTAGAGAGATGTGTTCTCGTTCTCTCAGTAGAGAGATGTGTTCTCGTTCTCTCAGTACAGGGATGTGTTCTCGTTCTCTCAGTACAGGGAGAGATGTGTTCTCGTTCTCTCAGTAGAGAGACGTGTTCTCGTTCTCTCAGTAGAGTGATGTGTTCTCGTTCTCTCAGTACAGGGATGTGTTCTCGTTCTCTCAGTAGAGAGATGTGTTCTCGTTCTCTCAGTAGAGTGATGTGTTCTCGTTCTCTCAGTAGAGTGATGTGTTCTCGTTCTCTCAGTAGAGAGATGTGTTCTTGTTCTCTCAGTACAGGGATGTGTTCTCGTTCTCTCAGTAGAGGGATGTGTTCTCGTTCTCTCAGTAGAGTGACGTGTTCTCGTTCTCTCAGTAGAGAGATGTGTTCTCGTTCTCTAAGTACAGGGATGTGTTCTTGTTCTCTCAGTAGAGAGACGTGTTCTCGTTCTCTCAGTACAGGGAGAGATGTGTTCTCGTTCTCTCAGTAGAGGGATGTGTTCTTGTTCTCTCAGTAGAGAGACGTGTTCTCGTTCTCTCAGTACAGGGATGTGTTCTTGTTCTCTCAGTACAGGGATGTGTTCTCGTTCTCTCAGTACAGGGAGAGATGTGTTCTCGTTCTCTCAGTAGAGAGACGTGTTCTCGTTCTCTCAGTACAGGGATGTGTTCTCGTTCTCTCAGTAGAGAGACGTGTTCTCGTTCTCTCAGTAGAGTGATGTGTTCTTGTTCGCTCAGTAGAGAGACGTGTTCTCGTTCTCTCAGTACAGGGATGTGTTCTCGTTCATTCAGTACAGGGATGTGTTCTCGTTCTCTCAGTAGAGTGATGTGTTCTCGTTCTCTCAGTAGAGTGATGTGTTCTCGTTCTCTCAGTAGAGTGATGTGTTCTCGTTCTCTCAGTAGATAGATGTGTTCTCGTTCTCTCAGTACAGGGATGTGTTCTTGTTCTCACTTGTTCAAAATGTTCTTCAAGTGGGCTTTTGATTTCAGAGCTTTTTCAGCGCTAAACCATGCTGGAGAATGACTCCCACCCCATGCATGAGACTCTAGCAGCACTCGGCAGCTCCTTCAGCGACAGGCAAAGGAGTGGTATCACAGGTCCATCCTTCCTGCTGCTGTTAGACTCTACAACCAGCACTGCTCATAGCTGACCTCACATACACAGCAGACCTATACACACACACTTAAACAATATACACTTTTTCAGTGTAATGTAATGTGCAACATTTTCCCTGTGCAATTAAGAAGCAGCGTGCAATTATTTGTAAATACAATCCTAAGAGTTCTTGACTTTTTATTATTTATATGGTATATACTGTTCTGTTTATTTATCTATTTTTGTACTGAGAGTCCACTCTGAGACTAATAAAGGATTATCTTATTTTATGTTTCCAGCTTCATTTGTTTTTATTTTTCTCCTGCAGAACTTTAAGAGAGAAGAGCAGAACTTTGTGGTCCAGAACGAGATAAACAACCTGTCCTTCCTCACGGGGGACAGCAAGACCAAGATGGCGAAGGTAGGAGAACAGTAGGTCCGTGTCAGCTGAAGAGTTTGCAGAATTCTCCGAGCGAGAGATGCTGACTTACCGAGTGCGTCCCACAGTGGTTCAGATGTAGACTTGAAAAAAAACGAGAAGTGAAAGGGGCGCTTGTTCTTCCTGTCGTTTCATGTGGAAGTGAAGAACATCAAAGCCTCCTGCCGTCTGTGTGTGCTGTCAGTTTGCATTTAAAGGGCTCGAAACTTTTTTCAAATGCAGAGTTTTTAGGTTTGTAGCTGTTTGTAACGGTGTCCCCTGATGATACTGTCAGTGTCCACACAACAGTATAGCTTTGACAGGGAGCAGAGGAAGGTTTGAGTGAGGTAAACAGTGGTTTATTCATGGCTCATAACATTAATGTGCACTTACCTCCACAGAGCAGTGTGACTAATATCTGTCCTTCACCACAGAGATGGACTTTAAAGTGATAGTTTGTAGAGCAAATGTAATTTTCCCTTTACCCCAGTAAAGACTCAGGATATCGTAGACCGCTACGAAGGGACAGGTCATTTCATTCTACAGCGTTGATGAAGCTAATGAATACAAATTTGTGGAATTACTTTGCACTGTGAATGCTTATGTCAAATTTCAGCTTTTAATTATCTTTATGAATAGATATCTGGTTAACCAGTTGGTTTGGGCATATATAGCATATATAAGTATCTCCACAATTGCAACTTTACAGGAGAGACCAAAAACTTACTTTACTTTCAGTGTAAGCCAATGGAATCTGAATTTTTTCCAAGCTATTTTATGAATAGATATCTGGTTAACCAGTTAAAATATATCATATATAAGTATCTCCACAATTACAACTTTACAGGAGAGACCAAAAACATACTTTACTTTCAATGTAAGCCAATGGAATCTGACTTTTTTTGGAGCACTTCTATTGGTCCATTAATCATGAAATTTTGACACAATGTAAACAGCCATTGGCGTGTTTAAATAAAGTAGAAAACTCAAAATCAACAAAAATTGAGATTTATATATGACTATATGAAAAAAAAGAAAAAAGAAAACATGGTTTCAGTTGAGATGAATGTAGAGTGGTGGCATTTTTTTTTAGTGTTGCACGCAGAGGAATGCAGATATTGTAAGCGTCGCAGCAGTAGTGATGCCCCTGTTTTCTAATACAGCATCCGCCCCACTGTGTTTTTAACCATTAGTGCTTCATCTCACCTTGTTTTCTCTGAGGAACCGCAAACAATACAGTAGTTTGATTTGTCAATAGACTACAAATTAACAAATCTAATTTAACCTATCTATAAACAAATATCCAAATACTTAAATATTCAGTTGCAGCTCTACAGCTCATTCAAAACAAGCTGAGTAACATAACAGAGACTACCTTAGATGAGCTAGAACTACAGCTTCTAGGTACTGCACTGGATGCTGATGGAAACCCATCACACACCTATAGTCTTCCACAGACATCCCTACTCAATACATCTGTGTATGTTGTCCAAAGCTTCTTCAGTTTTACAGTGAGGCTACAGGGTTAATGCTAACAAGTAATCAAAGCTTATCAATAAGTCAGTAATTAGCCCAGTGCATACATCATTACATTACAGTGCTAATTGGTGTTGGAAAATTTGAAAGTCTAGGCTGATGAACTAGGCTTGGGGTAAAGGGTAAAATGTGTAAATTACTTTTATTCCCAAACTAGCACCTTTAAACTGTCCAGTGGGTTCTCTGCTTTAACAGCAACGCATACTGTAACTTTTTAGATTTGTTTATTAAGACAACAAGTTTTCTTTTAACAGCAGAAACAATCCTGTTTACAAAAAGTTGGGATGCTGAGCAAATTGAAATAAATAAAAACAGAATGCAATGAGGTACAAATCAGTTAAGCCCTTTATTTAATTGTTAAACCAGAGAAATGTTGTTGTTTTAGAAAAATACACGCTCGATTTGAATATGATGTCGGCAACATGTTTCACAAAAGTTGGTACGGAGTCATGCTTACCACTGTGTGACTGGGACAGTAGTTTTGAAAGTGAAATGTTTTCCATTCCTGCTCGATATAGGATTATAGCAGTAGCCATTGCCGTAGTAACCGGGGGGGATGCGGGGGACGTGTCCCACCCAATATCAGAAACAGGTAGATTTGTCCCACCCAAAAATTTTAACCACAGAAAAGCAGAAACTGTTTAAAGCACTTCATTTTAAAAGCATGTTTTGTCAGCGTTCGCAATTCACACGCTGTGTTTGTTGTAACGGGCTCTGGTTGTTAGGTGGTCTTTCACTGTGTTAAGACTTGTGTTGAGATGCCTGTTCAGAAATATCCTGCAGTCAGCAGCTTCACTGACCCGAACTCTCACCTGGCTGGAGCGTCAGGTAGCTCACGCCAGCTTTAAACACGAGGTCAGTGATGAGAGCAGTAAATAGCAACGATGACCATATATACTGTAATAAAACAGCTTTAGTATAATGTGTTGTTATGGTAACAGACTAGGAGGGTTTGGGTTAGCTAACGTTTATATTAACTTTAGTCAGAAAACACTCTGAAACGTAAAGTTACGTTACTCTCTGGCCACGCCCCAAACTGCAGACTGCTTCTACACTACATACATAAATAATAAAATATAATAAATAAAACAAATGAATTAATGAATAAATAAAAGGACTCCATCATTAGAAGTGCTGTCAGTAGTGCAGTATGTAATGTTCCAGAGGGCGCTGTTTGGGACACAGCCTTACTGTCTAACATTAATGTTATATATATATATATATATATATATATATATATATATATATATATATATATATATATATATATATATATATATATATATATATAGTTCAGACATTGTATGTATAGTTTAAAAGCTGACAGCAGTACCATGTAATGTGGAGTATCTTGTTTAGTTCGTAAAGTAATCTTTACTTGGATCACTACACATACAGTGATTAACTACCTTACCTACAGTAAAATCAGCTTTTAGGTAATATTTAGAGGATAGGGTGGGCTTTGATTCATATTAGCAAATATGCCCCCCCCAGCTGTGCTGTTGTTATATGTGTATAGTACGTGGGTCGTCTTGCTGCAGTAAGGTCTGGATGGTGCATATGTTGCTCCAAAACCCCTAATATTGTAATATACAGCATTAATAGCCACGCATGGCATGTGCCCTAATGCCCCAGATACCATCACAGATGTGCGCTGATAAGAATCCGGATGGTCCCTCTTCTCTTTAAACCTGAGGATGTAGTGTCTGTGATTTCCAAAAAAAGAATTAACATTTTTATTTGTTGGATCACAGGACACGTTTACACTTCACCTCAGTCCATCTTAAACGAGCTCAGGCTCAGAGGAAGCGACTGTGTCACTGGATTCTGTTTTTATCTGGTTTCTCCTTTAAATGGTAGAATGTTAACTTGCAGTGACAGTGTTTACAGAAGAGGATGGTCCTGAGTCCATGCAGTGATTTTCACTACAGAATCTTGTCTATATTTAATGCAGTGCTGCCTGAGGGCCCAGAGATCACGGCAATCCAGTATTGCTTTTGGGCCTTGTCCCTTGTCCCTTTTGATTTTTTTCAGATTCTCTGAATTTTTTAATGATATTATGTAGTATTGCTGATGAAACTTCCAAGTTCTTTGTTGTTTGTTTGTTGTAGTGAATAGTAAACCCTCCTCATCTCCTCATTTTAATATCCCATGGGCAATAAACCTAATTAGCTGTAAGATGTTCCACCAGGTGAGATTTTCTGCCAGTCTTTTGTTACTCCTGTCCCAACTTTTTTTTTCAAATTCAAAATAAGCATAAATATTTTCTAAACAAACAACATTTCTCAGTTTCAATAATTTACATGTTGTCTTCATCCTATTTAAAAATAAATATATGGTTGAAATGATGTGTACGTCATTGCGTTCTGTGTTTTATTTAGATTTTGTACACAGCTTCTTGGAAGCAAGGTTGTAGAAACCGAGCCGTGATATTGTAAAATATTATGGAAAGTTGACACGTGCATGTTTAATATATATTTCATGCAGTACTTATGTGACATATTTAACTTGTGTATTGACCCTCTGGGTGCTTCACACGTAAATAATGTCAACACATCTTGCAACTAACTCTCACAGGAAACGGATTGCATGTAATGCAGTGTGTTGTTCTGAAATGACACTTAAATGAAAGGTGTTTTAGGCTCTGTCTCAAATCCTACTGAGCTCCTACATAGGCAGCATTTTACGTCATAGTATGAGCTCCTGACATGTAGACTGTCTCAATTCTTACATACCTTAAACATGCTGACTACTGAGGAACCTTATTTAGACCTGATTTTAAGGAAGCATTGAACTCTTCCTCAGCCGCTAAGACAATCCCATGATGCAACACAGGCTAATCTAGGAGCAGTGAAGTGGTTTTAAAATGTGAGTTATTTTGATTCTCTCTGGAGTTTTAATGTGTTTCTGGTCATATAATCACACAAAACAGTATTTTATTATCAACTCTGTAACGAGTCCTTCACCATTTACACTTTTATACTCCAGACATTAGCAATTATGCTAGCGGATTTTTAAGCCCGGGCTATTGTTTTGAATACCGGCTGGTATCTTAGCAACCAGCTAAACCACCGGTGGCGTGCTGCAGTGGGGGGAACAAGCCGTGATGCAGTCTCTCTCTAACTAGAGCGTCTCAGTAATCTGTTTTATGAGGAGAGATGAGGAGAGAACGCTGCTACTTACACAGCTGCTACCTAGACAGCCTACTTAGTAGGATTTGAGACACAGCCTCAGTGTAGAGTTGACTGCAGTGTAATTCAGCTTGTTGAGGAGATGCAGTGCAGATTTGTTTTATTCTATTTGACCTACAAGTGTCATACAAACATCTCCTGTAGCCTCTGAATTAAAACTACAGCCAACTCAACTCACACTGTTGATGACTTCCTGTGCGAAGATGTGTTTCTAATTCTTTCTTTGCCTGTGCTTTCTTTTTTCTTTTTTCTTTCCTTACATTCTCTAAATCTCTATACTTTCATTATATTTCTTGATCTTTCTACTAACTTTCTTCTACTACTTCTATTTTGTGTTCCTATCTTTCTCTTATCTATCGTTTCTTTAAATTCTGTCTTCTCTCTTTCTTTGTCTTTCCCTAAACCCATCTATTTGCCTTTCTTTCTTTCTTTCTTTCTTTCTTTCTTTCTTTCTTTCTTTCTTTCTTTTCTCCCTCTCTCACTCACACAGTCGTTTCTGCCGAAGGTACAGTGAGGGTGCATGAGTAACGTGTTGGCTTTGTTTCTGAGCTCAGTGCTTATCATTTAGTGAGAGACTCTCGCTGCCATTCATCAACGGGCCAAAAGCCAATATCCATCACTTCATCTGTCATTATTTCTGTTTGTCTCTATGACGACCAGCTTACGCGGCTTCAGAGCTGCACAGCGAAATCACTGCTGTTGAACTAACGGTTCAGATTAAACCTGCCGTGATGAATTAAGACGTACAGTGTTGAGCACTGAGAACCTGAATTCAACCCACTTTAGGTTTTACTTCTTCATTGTTGGTTCAACGCTATTGGCTGGTTTCTCAGACCAGGTTAGGTCTAACTTTAGGCTAAACAGGATTTTCAGTGGCAGAACAATGTTTAAGCAATTTGTCCAAGATTAGGCTTAATCCATGTTTAAGGAACAGCTCTTTAGGTCTCAGTTCAGCATTTTATATGAATCAGCGCTCAGGTAGCAGCTTTAGCAGCAAATATTGAGGCTTTTAAGCTGATATTACACTATGTTCCACCTTTTTTACAAAAACTTATAATTTAAAAACTCTTTTATGTTAATTTATGTTGCGTATCCCGCAATCCTAGTGGACAAAAAACTCTTTAGCTACATCTTAAAGGGAACCCCGGCTGGTAACACTTGTAAGCCTTAATATGATGTAATGACTCAAAATTATTAAGACACATAAAAAAACACAAAAGTATCAGATTTATTTATAAATTAGCTTTTATTCTAAATATTTAACATATGGATGCAGACATTATTACTGAGGAGCAATGCCTGCTGGGTAGATGAGGTCAGATGGTTTCAGGTCTGAACTGGACTGTGGTGTGAAGGAGTGAGTGTTAGTTACTAACCTAGCTTAAAGAAAACCATGTACATTGTGTTGTTGATGTTGTTTCAGTGAAAGGCAGTGTGAAGACTGATATTAGTCTAAACAGCTTCACAAACATAAACAAGGAGAATAGTTAGTGAAGCAGCGTGTGGACCAACACAGCTACCCAAAGACCCCCGCTCTGCTCTCCTCACTTCAGTCTGGATGAGTTTGAGTGGTTCAGTAGACCACCACTGGTGAGAGACTTGACGGAGGCTGTTGGTTTTAAGCGGAGACTAAAACACAATGCAGTGCCACAGTTTCCCCACACAGGAAGTCCAGAAGCTCCAGATTATGGAGAACCGCGAGAAGAACCATGAACGTGAACATGCGCTGGATTCTCTCCTGAGAACGTTTAGCGTTAGCGTCAGCTGCTTCTCCTTGTTTGTGGATCCTGAAGGTGAAAGTCCAGTCTTAGTAGTGAACATACTACTTCACTAATAAAGGAGTGTGAAGCTCAGAGACACTCCCGTTCAGTGTATCTAGCTGTTTACTGAGTGTGAATGTTTCCTGCTAGAAAGCGGAGCTCCTTTAACAGACACTCTCCTTCTCCGTCAACACCAACACACAGCTTCACAACAACTCCAGCACTGTGTCACTCTCTCCTCCACCCTCTCTGTTCACCATTTACACTAACGTGGTGTGTGATGTCACCGCTGATGTCAGAAATGTTGAGTTCTAGTTCAAACTGTAAAGACTGAACAGTAGCATGTTTAGCTAGCTGTGCTCAAGCGTGACGGCCGGTTACTGCAACCATTTGACATCACTACCCGCTGATCACGTCAGTAGATACAACAATGGAGACCCACGTGCAGCGGATTTTACACAAAATCGAATAAATCTGATACTTTTAGTGATGTCTTAATAATTTAGAGTCATTTACATCAGTTTTAAAAGATTATACAGATTTGAGACACCTCAAACAATGACTGTTCAGAGTAGCTAGTAAAGCTCTGTTCTTATATAATCATTCCTTCTTAAAATTTGTCTCACATCGTTTTTCCTTACGTCACATGTTTATATTGATCAGGGCGGCTTGCTTGGGCTCAGGCTGCCTGCAAGCTGCAAACGCTTAACCGATAAGATTGCATCAGTAAAGCATTGCGCGAAAGCATTGCGCAAAAGCACTGCTGTACATGATAAGGGCAAAGAAAATGTGTTGCTCTGCACAAATCCCTTTTATGGCTCAGTTAAATAATAAAAAGATTTGAAACAGGTACCAGCAGGGGGTTACAGTAAGGCTGGTGTCATCGTGTATTGTATCTGATTGTTCACTGTGTGTGAAATACATGCCGGTGTCTTTACGTGTTATGATGTTGTACTGTAGCATGGTCTCTGTAGCCTTTCTCCTCCTTGTCTCTGTGCTGTGACTGTAAATGCCTCTATTCTGGTGTGGTTTTACATTCATTTGCTGTTTTGAAAGAATGTTTTGTGCTAGTAGTTGTAGAAAGTAGTCTGAGAGTTCGTGTCTTTGTTGTATTTGTCAATATAGATACCATAATCATCGTAGAAGCAGCTTTACATCAAAATTCCCAAGACTTCTTTCTTGCTGTGGCAAGTGAAAATGTGTTGTAGCATAATATTAGAAGTGCTCCTCACATCTCCTAACACATTCTGGCAGGAGGTGTTTCAGACATGATTATGTACGACAGCTCTATTTCAGTCTGGTCTGGTGATAAACCTCAGTGCGTCTACGTCACGTACAGTTTGCAAGCTTTACATTATTATGCATATTAATGTTTCCATGTTTCTACTTGTTCGGCTTTAATAAGCTGGTGGATTTTATTTCCACATCGTTTCTATCTTCTGTTACATCGTCAGGATGATGTGGGCTGAGCCCGTCAGAATATTACTCAGAATTATGGAGTCAAAATAAAGATTTTGAGTTTGTAAAACAATAGTCACAAATGTACTGAAACTTGCAGCTGCTTTTAAACAACTACATGCTCGTAAAATCCAAATCCACTAATGAACTGGAATCTGCAAATTTGAAACAAAAAGTAATATTAATAATAATGAATATATATATATGAATATATATAAATATATTTTTTTTATGTGAAGAAAAGAATTGTATTTGTAAATCCAACATCTCTGCTGCAGTTGCAAATTTTGACCCTGTTTGGACAACTAATTGATGGACCAATAGGAAAGCTTAAGCTGGACCAATCAGATTGCGACGTTTGTTTAACCAATCAGAGCAATGATTTGGTGCTGTCACTCAACTTCTGGGCGCTGTTGGAACACGCCTTCCAAACTCCGTCATGGCGCTTCCAGGCACTGATACAATACTAGTTCCTGTTTCTTTAAAGAAAATACCAGGCAGGTCAAGTCAAGACAAGTTTATTTGTGTAGAGCTTTTTATAACGATGTTGTCTCAAAGCAGCTTTACAGAGTTTTGAAAACAGACAGTTACTACATATACCCCCCAGTGAACAAGAACACCTCCCTCAGCCTGGAGGAAGAAACCTTGGGAGGAACCAAGACTCACAAGTGGAGACCCATCCTCCTCTGATCAAACAGTATTTACAGTTTAATAAACTAAACACCAAAGAAAAGAGTCTCTGTTTGAAATCTGGATAGCAAAGCTTTAGAAGCTGCACAGGTAGAGGCCGTCTCTGACTGAGGCAGTCTCTGACTGAGTCTTTATGTAAAGTGGGCGTGAGCTGAAACAGTCCCATCCTATCTCAATGCTGGTGCATCTGGATGGTACAGTGATGTAACTGAGGGTGTAGCAGTAGTGCAGATGGACAGGAGAGCTGGCTGGTGATGGTAAGGAGGAGACCCTGATGATCGGTCCTCCAACAGCGTCACACAGTCACAAGTACAAGAACCGGCGAAATTATCCATCAACCCTAACCCCTAACCATAACCATAACTCTAACCCTAACCCCAACCCTAACCCATAACCCTAACCCTAACTCTAAACCTAACCCTAACCCTAACCCTAACCCCTAACCATAACCATAACTCTAACCCTAACCCCAACCCTAACCCATAACCCTAACCCTAACCCCTAACCATAACCCTAACTCTAAACCTAACCCTAACCCCTAACCATAACCCTAACCCTAACTCTAAACCTAACCCTAACCTCTAACCATAACCTTAACCCTAACCATAACCCTAACCCTAAACCTAACCCTAACCCTAACCTAACCTAACCTAACCCCAACCCTAACCCATAACCCTAACTCTAAACCTAACCCCAACCCTAACCCATAACCCTAACCCCAACCCTAACCCTAACCCATAACCCTAACTCTAACTAAACCTAACCCTAACCCCTAACCATAACTCTAACCCTAACTCCTAAACCCTAACCCTAACCCCTAACCATAACCTAACCTAACCCTAACTCCTAACCATAACCTAACCTAACCCTAACTCCCAAACCCTAACCAGGAGCCGATAGCAGATTATACTCAGTTGTTTGATTGAGTGGCCCCTCGCCAGTTTAGTGCAGTCAATCTGATCGTCCAACTTGGTCCTCAAGTTTCTCCACCCTCCGTTGCAAAGCCGAGAACTTCTCCAAGATGTTTTCCACGCGGTTAAAAGTCACAGTCTGATTGCCCACAGCTCTGCCCACCAATCTTGTCAGTCAGCTTTTGGGGGCTTTTTCCAGCCGACCTAAAACCTTTAATTTCACGATATTCCAGGGAAATGCCTGTAGTTAGTAACTATTTGAGTGATTTCCTGAATTTAAGTGTAGTTAGCATTTGAGCTCCAGTGAGCTACAGCAGCCCAGTGACCAATAAAGCTGGACAGACACTGTACGATATTTTCAATCGTGTAGCTCCAGCTCAAACTGTACGACTAAATCACAGGGTTTAAAATTTCACAGCTCACGATTCAAATTCTCACACTATACGACCCGATGCTCTCATGCGACCCGACTGCTCACACTGTACGTCCATACACCGCATATCAGACTCTTGTATCCTGAATTGCAGTAGAAGAACAAGCACAAGCCAAGGTAACAGGTGTAAGTAGCTGGTATCTACTTAGCTTTCTTAAATTCACTTTATTGCCTTAGGTAAATTACTCACATGAAGTTGTTACACCATTCCACCTTAAATGTCGCCATGGTGACCGGCTTCAGATGCGCTTTTTATGTGCTTTGAACTGAACGTCATTTAAATAAGTGCCCAGTTTTAGTTATATATTTAGTTCTATATGGACTGTTTGGAGTTTCTGTATAACAAGCAGAAATGTATAAAACTTCTAAAGCACCTAACATTTACTAGCAGACTCCGTTTGCTTGATTTCACGTCCGCTTCTTTGTTCCCCCAAGCGCTCCTCGGTACCCCGTGTAAACTATACGATGCACGACACGCGATTGAGCTGAAACTCGGCCCGATCGCAAAAATAGTGAAAAATCGTCTGAAAATGAGCCAAAAATCGTGTCTGTCCAGCTTAAGTTGGTGCTATAAGGAAATTTGTACTGGTTATTGAGTAACACCGTCCTGTCCAGTTATTCCAGAGGCTCCTCAGAATGCTACAATATGAAGGAGATGTGAAAAGTACTGCACTGTAGGTTCAGCCCAGCACATCTAAATTAAAATGAACCTGACAGATACTCTGGAGCTAAATAGATTTATCATCTGTCTGTCATGTGTTGTCCTCTGTGCATGTGTGTAGCGTCTCAGCTAGACTGTGTACTGATGGATGTCTCTGCTCAGGCAGGAGGACAGGATCAGGAGAGGAAGCATAAGAAGCGTCGCGGCGAGTTTTACTCCATCCAGACTTCGCTCATAGTGGCCGCTCTGAAGAAGATGCTGCCCATCGGCCTCAACATGTGCACACCCGGCGACCAGGAGCTCATCTCATTGGCTAAGGCGCGCTACAGCCTGGTGAGGGGGGTGGGGTTAAAGGTGATGGATGGTTTGTGCTCGACTGGCTTCAGAGACTTTAACATGCTGCCTCCGTGCGCTGCTCTACTTTTAGAAAGATACAGATGAAGAAGTCAAGGAGCATTTGAAGCAGAACATGCACCTGCAGGAGAAGGTGAGCCACATTCAGCCTTTACCATATAGACTTAGGGTGTGTCCCAAATCCTAGTGAGTGTGTAAGTAGGTTGTCTAGGTAGTGAGTGTGAAAGTAGGCTGTCTAGGTAGCAGCTGTGTAAGTATCAGTGTTCTCTCCTCATAAAACAGATTACTGAGACGCTCTAGTGAGAGAGACTGCGTCACGGCTTGTTCCCCCCACTGCAGCACACCACCGGTGGTTTAGCTGGTTGCTAAGCTACCGGCTGGCGTCCAAAACAATAGCCAGAGGCTTAAAATCTGTTAGCATAAATGCTAATGTCTGGAGTATAAAAGTGTAAATGGTGAAGGACTCGTTACAGAGTTGATAATAAAATACTGTTTTGTGTGATTATATGACCAGAAACACATTAAAACTCCAGAGAGAATCAAAATAACTCATTTGATGATGACTTCTCCACTAGTAGCTCTGCTACTAAGGTATGTAAGAATTGGGACAGCCTACGGGTCTGTCTCAAATCCTACTGAGCTCCTACATAGGCAGCATTTTACATCATAGTATGCGCTCCCGACATGTAGATTGTCCCAATTCTTACATACCTTAAACATGCTTCTACTGAGAAACCTTATTTAGACCTGATTTTAAAGAAGCACTGAACGCTTCCTCAGCCGCTAAGACAATCCCATGATGCAACACAGGCTAATCTAGGAGCAGTGAAGTGGTTTTAAAATGTGAGTTATTTTGATTCTCTCTGGAGTTTTAATGTGTTTAACGAGTCCTTCACCATTTACACTTTTATACTCCAGACATTAGCATTTATGCTAGCAGATTTTTAAGACTCAGGCTATTGTTTTGGATGTCGGCCGGTAGCTTAGCAACCAGCTAGACCACTAGTGGTGTGCTGCAGTGGGGGGCCGTGACGCAGTCTCTCTCTAACTAGAGCGTCTCAGTAATCTGTTTTATGAGGAGAGATGAGGAGAGAACGCTGCTACTTACACACTCACTACCTAGACAGCCTACTTAGACACTCACTAGGATTTGAGACACTTATTTCTATATCTATCTATATAAATATTATTATTATTCTTATTATTAGAAAAAACTGAGTGCTAACAGTATCTATCTATCTATCTATCTATCTATCTATCTATCTATCTATCTATTTTATGTATCTATCTATTTTATGTATCTATCTATCTATTTTATGTATCTATCTATTTTATCTATCTATCTATCTATCTATCTATCTATCTATCTATCTATCTATCTATTTTATGTATCTATCTATCTATCTATCTATCTATCTATCTATCTATCTATCTATCTATCTATCTATCTATCTATTTTATGTATCTATCTATCTATTTTATGTATCTATCTATCTCTTTTATGTATTCATCTATCTATCTATCTATCTATCTATCTATCTATCTATCTATCTATCTATCTATCTATCTATCTATCTATCTATCTATCTATCTATCTATCTATCTATTTCATGTATCCGTCTGTGTTTTTACTCCTGTCTGTTTATCTGTGTGTCTGTCTCTCACTCTCACTCACTCTTGCACACTCCTGTAGTCTGAGGACCCTGCAGTGAGGTGGCAGCTGAACCTGTATAAAGATGTGGTGGTGAAGAGTGAAGGGCCTCCTGATCCCGAGCGGACAGTAGACCGTCTGCAGACCATCTCCGCTGCAGTGTTCCACCTCGAGCAGGTTTGTCTCAAATTAATATTCCATACTTTTCATTCAGCCTCGCAGAAGCTCAACACCAGACGAGAGTACACATGAGTTAACTGAGGTTTTTAGACTCCTTTAAATAAATAAAGCATGTGTTGTTATGGAAACCTAAAGTTGAGAAATTCCACTTGAATTACATCTTCCTCTCCCATCTCTTCTTCTTCCTCTCCCATCTCTTCTTCTTCCTCTCCCATCTCTCTTTCTTCCTCTCTCATCTCTCCTTCATCCTCTCTCATCTCTTCTTCTTCCTCTCTTATCTCTTCTTCTTCCTCCCCTTCTTCCTCTCTCATCTCTCCTTCTTCCTCTCCCATCTCTCTTTCTTCCTCTCTCATCTCTCCTTCTTCCTCTCCCATCTCTCCTTCTTCCTCTCCCATCTCTTCTTCTTCCTCTCCCATCACCCCTTCTTCCTCTCCCATCTCTTCTTCTTCCTCTCTCATCTCTTCTTCTTCCTCTCTCATCTCTCCTTCTTCCTCTCTCATCTCTTCTTCTTCCTCTCCCATCTCTTCTTCTTCCTCTCCCATCTCTTCTTCTTCCTCTCCCATCTCTTCTTCTTCCTCTCCCATCACCCCTTCTTCCTCTCCCATCTCTTCTTCTTCCTCTCCCATCACCCCTTCTTCCTCTCCCATCTCTTCTTCTTCCTCTCCCATCTCTTCTTCTTCCTCTCTCATCTCTTCTTCTTCCTCTCCCATCTCTTCTTCTTCCTCTCCCATCACCCCTTCTTCCTCTCCCATCTCTTCTTCTTCCTCTCCCATCTCTTCTTCTTCCTCTCCCATCTCTTCTTCTTCCTCTCTTATCTCTTCTTCTTCCTCTCTTATCTCTCCTTCTTCCTCTCCCATCTCTCCTTCTTCCTCTCCCATCTCTTCTTCTTCCTCTCCCATCTCTCCTTCTTCCTCTCCCATCTCTTCTTCTTCCTCTCCCATCTCTTCTTCTTCCTCTCCCATCTCTTCTTCTTCCTCTCCCATCTCTTCTTCTTCCTCTCTTATCTCTCCTTCTTTCTCTCTCATCTCTCCTTCTTCCTCTCCCAACTCTCCTTCTTCCTCTCTCATCTCTCCTTCTTCCTCTCTCATCTCTTCTTCTTCCTCTCTTATCTCTCCTTCTTCCTCTCCCATCTCTCCTTCTTCCTCTCCCATCTCTTCTTCTTCCTCTCCCATCTCTTCTTCTTCCTCTCCCATCTCTTCTTCTTCCTCTCTTATCTCTCCTCCTTTCTCTCTCATCTCTCCTTCTTCCTCTCCATCTCTCCTTCTTCCTCTCCCATCTCTTCTTCTTCCTCTCTTATCTCTCCTTCTTTCTCTCTCATCTCTCCTTCTTCCTCTCCCAACTCTCCTTCTTCCTCTCCCATCTCTCCTTCTTCCTCTCTCATCTCTTCTTCTTCCTCTCCCATCTCTCCTTCTTCCTCTCTCATCTCTCCTTCTTCCTCTCTCATCTCTCCTTCTTCCTCTCCCAACTCTCCTTCTTCCTCTCTCATCTCTCCTTCTTCCTCTCTCATCTCTTCTTCTTCCTCTCCCATCTCTCCTTCTTCCTCTCCCATCACCTTCTTCCTCTCTCATCTCTCTTTCTTCCTCTCTCATCTCTCTTTCTTCCTCTCCCATCTCTCTTTCTTCCTCTCTCATCTCTCCTTCTTCCTTTCCCATCTCTCCTTCTTCCTCTCCCATCTCTTCTTCTTCCTCTCCCATCTCTCTTTCTTCCTCTCCCATCTCTTCTTCTTCCTCTCCCATCTCTTCTTCTTCCTCTCTTATCTCTCCTTCTTTCTCTCTCATCTCTCCTTCTTCCTCTCCCATCTCTCCTTCTTCCTCTCCCATCACCTTCTTCCTCCCTCATCTCTCCTCCTTCCTCTCTCATCTCTCTTTCTTCCTCTCTCATCTCTCCTTCTTCCTCTCCCATCTCTCTTTCTTCCTCTCTCATCTCTCCTTCATCCTCTCTCATCTCTTCTTCTTCCTCTCCCATCTCTTCTTCTTCCTCTCCAATCTCTCCTTCTTCCTCTCTCATCTCTCCTTCTTCCTTTCCCATCTCTCCTTCTTCCTCTCCCATCTCTCCTTCTTCCTCTCCCATCACCTTCTTCCTCCCTCATCTCTCCTCCTTCCTCTCTCATCTCTCCTTCTTTCTCTCTCATCTCTCTTTCTTCCTCTCTCATCTCTCTTTCTTCCTCTCTCATCTCTCCTTCTTCCTCTCCCATCTCTCTTTCTTCCTCTCCCATCACCTTCTTCCTCTCCCATCTCTCCTTCTTCCTCTCATCTCTCTTTCTTCCTCTCTCATCTCTCCTTCTTCCTCTCTCATCTCTCCTCCTTCCTCTCTCATCTCTCCTTCTTCCTCTCTCATCTCTCCTTCATCCTCTCTCATCTCTCCTTCTTCCTCTCTCATCTCTCCTCCTTCCTCTCTCATCTCTTCTTCTTTCTCTCCCAACTCTCCTTCTTCCTCTCTCATCTCTCCTTCTTCCTCTCTCATCTCTTCTTCTTCCTCTCCCATCTCTCCTTCTTCCTCTCCCATCACCTTCTTCCTCTCTCATCTCTCTTTCTTCCTCTCTCATCTCTCCTTCTTCCTCTCCCATCCCTCTTTCTTCCTCTCTCATCTCTCCTTCTTCCTTTCCCATCTCTCCTTCTTCCTCTCCCATCTCTTCTTCTTCCTCTCCCATCTCTCTTTCTTCCTCTCCCATCTCTTCTTCTTCCTCTCCCATCTCTTCTTCTTCCTCTCTTATCTCTCCTTCTTTCCCTCTCATCTCTCCTTCTTCCTCTCCCATCTCTCCTTCTTCCTCTCCCATCACCTTCTTCCTCTCCCATCTCTCCTTCTTCCTTTCCCATCTCTCCTTCTTCCTCTCCCATCTCTTCTTCTTCTTCTCCCATCTCTCCTTCTTCCTCTCCCATCACCTTCTTCCTCCCTCATCTCTCCTCCTTCCTCTCTCATCTCTCCTTCTTTCTCTCTCATCTCTCTTTCTTCCTCTCTCATCTCTCTTTCTTCCTCTCTCATCTCTCCTTCTTCCTCTCCCATCTCTCTTTCTTCCTCTCCCATCACCTTCTTCCTCTCCCATCTCTCCTTCTTCCTCTCATCTCTCTTTCTTCCTCTCTCATCTCTCCTTCTTCCTCTCTCATCTCTCCTCCTTCCTCTCTCATCTCTCCTTCATCCTCTCTCATCTCTCCTTCTTCCTCTCTCATCTCTCCTCCTTCCTCTCTCATCTCTTCTTCTTCCTCTCTTATCTCTCCTTCTTTCTCTCTCATCTCTCCTTCTTCCTCTCCCATCTCTCCTTCTTCCTCTCCCATCACCTTCTTCCTCCCTCATCTCTCCTCCTTCCTCTCTCATCTCTCTTTCTTCCTCTCTCATCTCTCCTTCTTCCTCTCCCATCTCTCTTTCTTCCTCTCTCATCTCTCCTTCATCCTCTCTCATCTCTTCTTCTTCCTCTCCCATCTCTTCTTCTTCCTCTCCAATCTCTCCTTCTTCCTCTCTCATCTCTCCTTCTTCCTTTCCCATCTCTCTTTCTTCCTCTCTCATCTCTCCTTCTTTTTCTCCCAACTCTCCTTCTTCCTCTCTCATCTCTCCTCCTTCCTCTCTCATCTGTCCTTCTTCCTCTCTCATCTCTCCTTCTTCCTCTCCCATCTCTCTTTCTTCCTCTCTCATCTCTCCTTCTTCCTCTCTCATCTCCCCTTTACTCTCCCATCTCTCCTTCTTCCTCTCTCATCTCTCCTTCTCCCTCTCCCATCTCTCCTTCTTCCTCTCTCATCTCTCCTTCTTCCTCTCTCATCTCTCCTTCTCCCTCTCCCATCTCTCCTTCTTCCTCTCTCATCTCCCCTTTTCATCTCTCATCTCTCCTTCTTCCTCTCCCATCTCTCCTTCTTCCTCTCTCATCTCCCCTTTACTCTCTCATCTCTCCTTCTTCCTCTCCCATCTCTCCTTCTTCCTCTCTCATCTCCCCTTTACTCTCCCATCTCTCCTTCTTCCTCTCTCATCTCCCCTTTACTCTCCCATCTCTCCTTCTTCCTCTCTCATCTCCCCTTCTTCCTCTCTCATCTCTCCTTCTTCCTCTCTCATCTCTCCTTCTTCCTCTCTCATCTCCCCTTTACTCTCCCATCTCTTCTTCTTCCTCTCTCATCTCTCCTTCTTCCTCTCTCATCTCTCCTTCTTCCTCTCTCATCTCCCCTTTACTCTCCCATCTCTTCTTCTTCCTCTCTCATCTCTCCTTCTTCCTCTCTCATCTCCCCTTTTCATCTCTCATCTCTCCTTCTTCCTCTCCCATCTCTCCTTCTTCCTCTCTCATCTCCCCTTTACTCTCCCATCTCTCCTTATACCTCTCTCATCTCCCCTTTACTCTCCCATCTCTTCTTCTTCCTCTCTCATCTCCCCTTCTTCCTCTCTCATCTCTCCTTCTTCCTCTCTCATCTCTCCTTCTTACTCTCCCATCTCTCTTTCTTCCTCTCCCATCTCTCCTTCTTCCTCTCTCATCTCTTCTTCTCTACACTCTGTAGGTGGAACAGCCGCTGAGGTCCAAGAAGTGTGTGTGGCAGAAGCTGTTGTCTAAACAGCGTAAGCGTGCGGTAGTGGCCTGTTTCCGTATGGCACCGTTATATAACCTGCCCAGGTATTCCACTCTCGTCCCTCCCTCGTTACCCATACAGGCCTGAACCATGTGCACTCACACTTCTGCACTTCTTCAGTGGAGACTTGATTCAGCCTCATCACAAAAATGTGTTGCTTTATATTCTTAATCGAAATCCTAATTAATAGAGATGGACTGATCAGCGTTTTTGAGGCCGATTGCAATCGCCGATCACCTTTCAGCACGATCTGCCGACAGCCAATACCAATCGAGGGCGGGGCTGTATGTCACAGCAGGGCTACATGTAGTTATTATCGCAAGCAAGTCATAAAACATGATCTAAACTGGTTTATTACCATTTTTAACGAGCTAATATGAAACAGCATAATATTTTTAACAAAATTATCAGTAAAATAAAAAACAAATATCCCCAATACTGCAATCATTACATTTAGACCCTTAATTTAAAACAAAAAAAGCTAATTAAATACAGTAAAAACTGCAGTCATTAAACGCAGACTCAGAATGTAGAATATTGAATTGCTGTTCTGTTCGTACCGGTCAGATCTGGTCTGTATGGGTTTCTGGGTTATTAGTTTTGTGTTAGCTGTGTGTGTAGCTCTGCTGTTACTGATACTCACTGTATTCAGCTGTGTGGTGTCTCTGAAGTACCGTATCAGATTATTAGTGTTAAATGTCTTTGTTTAGGTTCTCTAACGAGACTTTTTTACTCATTTTAAAAACGTGCTGGATGAGTTTGAGTCACATACGGTAACAAACTGCCAGACGGACGATGTTTTCTATCAGTACATGCCGTGAATGCACACTGTTCTGGCGAGGCCGCCGCTTTAGTCAGTCTGTGGAAAATGAAAGGGTATGTATTTCCACCTAGTGGTTCAGATAGGAATTGCAGGGAGCTGGCCGGAGGGAGTTTCAATGAAGCGCTAGCTGGAAATACACCTGCCTGGTCGACTCTCGGGATCGGCTAAATTGGAGAAATATCGGCCGATAACCAATCGCATACTTAGATTAAAAATACCGATACATAGCCGATTGATCTTTCCATCTCTACTAATTATAATTAACAAATCAAATTATTTTGTATAGTCAATTAATAGGATTAATCATGTTCATCATTTACATTTGCTGTAATTATTAATTGAAACAGTAGCTTTCCACATTGCTCTTGTTTTTGTTAGTTTGCTGCTCATTGATTTATCCAAAGGTCCCCCACCAGCACTGCCCAGTGTAGCCATGTTCCTTTAACAGCTGTATTTGTGGATTCTGTCATAGCAGTAATAGAGCGTGCCAGCAGCTGTGCTCAAGCCTGGTCTATTATATAAACAAACTGGCATAGACCTGCATAGATAAATAGATTTTTCCAGGACAAATGCCTTCAATGTCAACAAAACCAGCCTTTATGACAACAATTGCTGATTGGAGTGAATTATTTCTTATGTTATTAAAGGTTTATGTAGATCATATAACCTCAAAAGTGTTACCAAAGTGTTAGTGGCATTAAAATGTTGCATAGTTATAAACATGAACTTACCACAATATTTAACATGCTATGAAAGTGTTAATTATAATTGTAATTATGTTGTAATAAGCACTAAGAACGTAGACTCTTAAGTCAAATGTTCTGCTGGTAGGTAGATAAACATCAAGAATCGTTGAGGAATGCTATCTGTGGGACAGCACACTTTTCTTTCTCTTCTTTTCTGCTCTCTCTCCCAACTTACTCCTCTACGATCTGATGAGGGTGGGTGTAATTTCATGCTCTGCTGCCCTGTACCTCCGTGCCTCAGTACAACGGGCTAAAGGGAGGTTAGGAGTTTAGAGCTGTACTTTTTAATCAGCCCTGTCGTTCGTTTTAATACTGATTCATTTTAACAACAGCTTGTATGTGTTATATATTACATTTCCTGCTCCATCACTTCCTCTTCTGTGGCTGTCTGTGCAGTGAAGATGCTTAGATCTTAGTAGAGATCAACAAATACCATGATTTTTATGTTTTTACGTTCATTTATCTATTTATATTTGTTTAGGTCTCCAAGCACCAAAGACTTTTTGACCAGCTGGAGTGAATAATGTTGATTGTTTCATAACATTATTTAATATGAAGGTCTAAAACTAAAGGTCACTAATAGGCGGAGCGCGGTCCGGATCTGGACCCAGATGTTGTCCAATGTGGACCCAAACCGATAAACTACTAGGAAAGCATTAATTCTGACTGTATTTATTTAAAGCGGTGCAACCTTTCTAGTCTTTACAGTATGCGGGCTTTACGGCGCATTAAACTCACAGACCAATCATATGCATTGTACGATCACCAAAGGCTCCTCAGCCAATCAGATCTGTGCAGACTCTAGAGCGTGGCGCATACACAGACGAGGGACGAAGCAAGAAGCAGCAGTCGGAGTATAAAGAGAGTCAGAGAATAAAGCGAGTTGGAGAATAAAGTGAGTCGGAGAATAAAGTAAGTCCGAGAATAAGGTGAGTCAGACTATAAAGCGAGTCAGAGAATAAAGTGAGTCAGAGAATAAAGTGAGTCGGACTATAAAGCGAGTCAGAGAATAAAGTGAGTCGGAGTATAAAGCGAGTCGGACTATAAAGCGAGTCAGAAAATAAAGTGAGTTGGAGTATAAAGTGAGTCAGAGAATAAGTGAGTCGGAGTATAAAGTAAGTCAGAGAATAAAGCGTGTCGGACTATAAAGTGAGTCAGATTATAAAGCGAGTCAGAGAATAAAGTGAGTCAGATTATAAAGCGAGTCAGAGAATAAAGTGAGTCAGAGAATAAAGTGAGTCGGACTATAAAGTGAGTCAGAGAATAAAGTGAGTCAGAGAATAAAGTGAGTCGGAGAATAAAGTGAGTCCGAGAATAAAGTGAGTCGGAGAATAAAGCGAGTCCGAGAATAAAGTGAGTCAGAGAATAAAGCGAGTCCGAGAATAAAGTGAGTCGGAGAATAAAGCGAGTCCGAGAATAAAGTGAGTCAGAGAATAAAGCGTGTCGGACTATAAAGTGAGTCAGACTATAGAGCGAGTCAGAGAATAAAGTGAGTCAGACTATAGAGCGAGTCAGAGAATAAAGCGAGTCAGAGAATAAAGCGAGTCAGAGAATAAAGCGAGTCAGAGAAAGGCTAATTCAGACGGTTCATTCCACAATAAACATTATCAATAAATATGGTTCCAGTCTCACCAATGAACAACTTCATATGCATCTGAGACTCCATTACAGCCCAGATATAAAGACAACCAAGAGCTCACTCCTCTCACTAAACAAGAGAAAGTGTGAGAGAGGAGTATAAGACAGAAATAATCTGTTAAAACGTAAAAGAAGTGCACGTTTTATTTACTTTTTCTATTAATAAACAATTTAAGATGCACTTTTTTCCAAAAGCATTGTTTTTTAATGTAGCCCTAGTTTTTACTTAAAGTGAGTAAATACATTTATAAATAATTTATTCAGTTCAACGTTTCAAACAATATATATTGTTGAATATACTGAACGGTATTTGTTATTTGTTTTGTGTTTCAGTAGCTGATTGTATAAGATGCTGATACTAGGATACTTTAGAATACAGGATATGCTACTGAATCATAACACAAGTTAGAAATGATGAGAGTCTGGACCTTGATCTGAGAAGATCTCCTCTAACTGGACTGTACTGCCTCTAATTAAACAGCCCTGGTCTAACATATATAATAAGAAAACAGTTCTTGTAGTTGGCATGTTGGATGCAGAGGAATTGGCTACAGTGGGCAGGTGGCCATTGGATCAAGACCTTGGAGCAATGGAAGAGCATCACCTGGCCAGATAAGTCCTGCGCCCTGCTGGGTGGATAGGCACTGTGGGCCCTGCTGGGTGGATGAGCACTGTGGATGTTTCCCTGCAGAATGGATGGCACCAGGATGCACTGTGAGAAAAAGACAAGCCCGTGGAGAGAGTGTGATGTTGGGAAACTCTGCATAAAGGTTTTTATTTAAATTTCCACAGACGGTAGTGGCTTCTTTCAGCCGGGCAATGCTGTGCTGCCCATGTTGTTCAGCAGTGGTTTGAGGAGCACGGCGAAGAGTTCAAGATGTTGCCCTGGTGTTCAGATTGTTTAACAGCATTTCAGGCAGGTGGTGATAATGTTTCGGCTTATCTTTGTATATTGATGTAACAGGCCATGTGCTACCCCAGGAAGAAGAAGGACTCTGGAGGAAGGGGAGATGATGTCAGCATGATGTTTGCTTTATTTTACACAAACCCCACCAAGAAAGCAAAACCTGGCCATTCTTCTGTAGCTGGACTGTTTAGTCCTTTACAGTATCATGAGCTTTTTCAGTTCGTCTGAGATTTGTCTGAAATATGAGAGCTCACCGCTCCGCCTCCGCATCACCATCCCTGCTCCACAGCCTGACCACAGGGATCAAATGTCAGGCATAATAAATGCCACCCACCTCTCGTGGCTGTCACTCATGGCAGTCATCAGTGGGCGCCAGGCCCAGTTGTCCTCATGGAAGTTATTATTTATTATCTGAGCCTCATTTTTTGCTTGTGATGTCTTTTTCCTGTTCTCTCATAATGACACTGCTGCCCTTCCCTCTAGGCACAAAATTAATAATTACTTCCTGAATTCCTACCGAGACCTTTGGCTGGGAAAAATGCATGAGAGTACAGATTATGACAGTCTGCTCTCCATGCTGACGGTAATGTAATGCCTGGGAAACATTTATTGGTTGCTGCCTCAGCATTGTCCATCTCCTAGCCATAGTTTGACTGTAACTCATGCTTCAGCTGGGAGTTTCATTGGTCATCTGATTAAGTGTGATCAGTAACAGAGAAGTTCACTCCGCGCTATGCTTGCTTTCTTGTTTTATTTTCAGATGTTGATTTTATTGTTTCACACATAACTTGAAATAAGATGACCAGTTAGGCTTCCTGTGCCTCATACTAACCAGCCAACCTTCTTTCTCTTCAGCTCTACCAGTTTTCCAATTGTAACCTCCCTTCCTCCTCCTACTCTCCTCGCTAACCCCTAACCGTCACAGTAACCCTGCCTAATCTCTTGCCCCTCCCACCTCCCCACCAGGCATCGTTCTATTAACCTGTTCCTCACGGGCTATCAGAGAATATGGATAGAGACAGAGACCTACTCTTTTGAGGAGAAACTAGTGCAGGATCTGGCAGTAAGTACCTCCCACGTCGTCTCGGTGTTTTGTCATGACAGCCAACCTGGCACTGCCGGCCACGTGTACCACCGCTGTGGTCACATGGGCTTTTTGTTTTGGTGATACTTTATTTGAAGAGCACTAGATAAGGGCTTTAGTATATATTCATTATAATATAGAATATAATGTGAGAAATAACTTTAATAATTTAGTATGAAATTGTTTTCATACCTACTATTATGAAATAAAAAAGTTGTTGTTTAAATCAAAAATATATATAATTATTATATATTTATATCGTTATATAACGTTATATCGTCTCTGTCCAATGAAATACAAGTATCTCTAAAATAGCAACTTTACAGGAGAGGCCAAAAACTGTCTTTACTTTCAATGTAAGTCTATAGAACCAGAATTATTTCCAAGTGATTTTGAAGCATTTCAATCAATTAAATTAATCAAGGAAATTGGCAGCTGTTGGGTTTAAATGATGTAGAAAAATGAAAATCAACAAAAATGTACATACATGTATGTATATATATATATATATATATATATATATATATATATATATATATATATATATATATATATATATATAAGAGAGAGAGAGAGAGAGAGAGACTAGATAAGGGCTTTAGTATATATCAATTATAATATAGATTATAATGCGAGAAATAAATTTAATCATTCAATATTAAATTGTTTTCTTATCTACCATAATAAAATAAAAAAGTATTCTTTAAAATAGCAATGTTGCTTTGTTGTTTAAACAAACAAAAAAAAACAACTATTTATTTTCAATGTAAGTCAATGGAACCAGAATTATTTCCAAGTGATTTTGAAGCATTTCTATTGGCTAATGTATCAAGGAAATTGTACACAATGTGAACAGCTGTCTTGTTCAAATGATGTAGAAAAAAGAAAATCAAGAAAAATAGAGATACATGTTATTTAACAGTGGCGCTGTATATATATATATATATATATATATATATATATATATATATATATATATATATATAGAGAGAGAGAGAGAGAGAGAGAGAGAGAGAGCAGGGGGGGAGTCTTTTTGGGAAGAGTCCTACACTATAATATAATGTGAGTTTACGAAAATGTGATATATTAAAAACCTGCTTATATTATTGTTATTCATAAACTCAGTGTCTCTGTCAGTGAAAACCATGTCTTATCAGTTCAGTGCAATTCAAACATTTCATCAGAAAACTGTATGTGAAGTTTAAATACAGCTTAAGCTCCACTTTTAACCCTTATGTTTATTTAGTGATTTACAATCTTAACACAAAACAGTTTGCTTTCACAACTGAGATAGGCATCTGCTCAGATGATGATTTTCATTAGAGATCGTGTCTATATTTAGGGCCTTCAACTAAAGTCTTACCTGATTTATTTATTTATTATTCATTTATTTATTTAAATTCTGGCTAATTGCAAATCCCGTGTCTACACCAGCTGTGCCTCAGGCACGCATGACATCTTTGTGTACGTGGATGTCAGTGCCTGTCGTGGTGTCTCTGCTCTGTACAGGAGATGTGCTTGACGTGGCCAGTAGGGTGGTAAGAGGACATCTGAGCTAATGCTTACCTGTACTGGCGAAATTTATGGAAGACTTTGAGAGACTTTCGTAAATTTTCTGAGGCTAAATTGTGGCTGTGCTCACGTTCATGCAGGTTTCTCGAGATATTCAGTTCATGCTTATGAAACTGAAAGGTTAAATATATAGGAAGAATGTGAGGAGTACCTGTTCCTTTCATTTGCATGCCATTGTCTTTGTAAGCTTCCATCATGCTGAGTGTAATGCACCATTACCTGTGACTTACAGCAAACCTACCAGTGCCTTGTGTTAATGTGTGCTTATGTGTTTGTGTGTATTCAGTAGAGATGTGTGTTTTGATTTATTTGGATAAAAGTTTGTGAAGGATGTTTAGTGTAGGGCTGTAAGCTTATATTTTATGTGATAGCACTGGCGTTACAACGCTACAGTACAATCAGTAACAACAGTTTAGCAGCACACAGAGAAATACACTGGAAAACGTGTTTTGTTATCCAGAACTAGCCACAGGATTTTCATATGGGATGAGTAACAGAGGCTGCCACTTCAGATGAGTTAATGAGGAGCTACTGATACTGAGAATGGGAAACTATGGCATTGTGCAGAATGCTTTTCAGTAGGGCTGGGCGATATATTGATTTTTCACGTAATATCGATATATTTTTATATGAGACAATATCGTTTATATCGATAAAGTCTGTGTTGCGCTGCATTTACACTTGTAGATCCACCAGTTCGCCTCTCTCTCTCTCCCAGTTTGCCTCAACTTTACACTGCCTCGCCTCTCTCCCTCACAAAACTCACCCCTCCCCACCACTTCACGCGTAACCGCAGGCAGCAACAGCATGGAGACAGATAAACACACTAAAGATGCTATTGAGAGCAGCTGGTTAGTAAAAAGAAAAACAATGCATGTGGAAAGTAGGGTTATCGAAACTACCGAGTACTGAAAAGCAAAAAATGCCTACATTTGGTACTTCCCTTACAGAAAATAAGTATACTTAAAGTTCTTTTTATTAAGTATACTTTATGTAGTTACTATACTAATGTCATTGTACTAGTAGTACACTTGTATATGTACTATTTTAATACTTTTTGGGACTAAATTGGCCCACTTTCTATTTTTTAAAAGTATACTTTTAAGTACACTTTAAGTGTAAGAGTAGTAAACCAAGTATACAACTAGTTTACATCTTTTGTACTGCAACTACACTAAAAGTAAACTTTACTGTTAGTATACTAGCTTCTTTAAGTGAACTTAACATAATACTTATAATTTACTGCTTATATTATTGTTGTACTTTAAAGTATATGACTTACTTTTTTCTACTTAAAATACAACTCAACAATATACTTGTCAGTATAACCCAAGCATACTTAAGTATAGCTGTGTTTAGTATATCACTGAGAAGTACATAAAAAGTAAACTGAAAGTATACTCACTTATTTTTAGTTTAAAAGAAGTAAAATAATGGTACACTTGAATAAACTTCTTTTTTGTAAGGGTTTGCGTATAACGCAAAATAAATAAAATAAAAAATTAAAAAAACGTAACGCGCACCGTAACACAGAGCTAGTTAAATATGGTGAAGCACTCTAAAGTTTGGCTCTACTTTGAAAGAGTCTGTCTCAGAGCAGCTGCAGTAAACGCTTCAGGATAGTGGTTGAAGGAACCGCAGCAGTACGGCGCTGCCGGAGACGCGAGAATCTGGGCTAAATACGCTAAACGGCTGTTTCCAGTGATTAAATATAATCAGGCAGGTTAACAGTTCACTGAGCTGCTTTCTAGCTTTGTGAGAGAAACTAACACTCTTACTGCGTCTGTTAGCGCTGAGCGGCGGTTACAATTCAGCTAACGTTAGCACAACACCAGCACGTATTAGCTAGTTAGCGACATGGCTAACATTCAGTCAGCGTTTGAATATACCTGTAACTCTGTTAGGTATCACTCGTGTTCTGTACAGTTATATTTCATCGATTTCATGGAGAAGCAACTCCTTGCACTGTAGCAGAGAAGCTGAGGATGAACGCCACAGTGCAGTAACCAATTTTATTGTTATAATGTTTGTTCTTAATAAAGCAGCACAAAGATGCTCATTGTCTGAACAAGATCCAAATAAAAAGATTTTTTTGTTATCATCTTATTTTTAAATATCTCGATTTTAAATTTATCGAGATATATATCGTATTTCGCCATTCAGCTAAAAATATCGACATATTTTTGGTCCATATTATAATTAGGGTGTAGAGTCATGAAAAGCAAAACAAGCTTTTAACTTTAAACCTGTTCGGTAGATTTATATTCATGACCCCACATCCTGACTCTGTGTGTAATCGAGCATGTGTGCATGTTTGTAGAGGACACAGCGGAAAGTGGAGGAGGAGGAAGAGGAGGTAGCGGAGGCGCAACCAGACCCTCTTCATCAGCTCATCCTGCATTTCAGCCATAACGCTCTGACAGAGAGAAGGTGAGACACACAGACCCCGAACACTGGCAGATACACACACACACACACACACACACACACACACACTGCCTCACCCACACACACCTGGACACCTGGCTGTCGCTCTGTGTGTTCCGTCTGTGCAGTGATACACTGTCAGCAGCTCCACTCTCACATCATAACAGTGTCAGTCGGAATTCGGCTCAGTGTTCTGTAATCAGCGGGATCTGTGCTGAGTGCTGAATTTGATGGCCGTGTGTTGTCGGAACAGTGTTCACTCTGATTGTGTTGCAGCTCCCTAGAAGAGGATCCGCTGTACATAGCCTACGCAGACATGATGGCTAAGGTAAAGTCCTGAAACACCTGAATACAAACACTACAGAGAACTGCACATTTGCTGTTTATTTGCTGAACTGACACTAATTTGTAAAACTTAAATAACAAATAAATAAATAAACATTTAAACATATGCATTTACGGCATTCATCCAGAGCGATTTACATAAGTGCTGTGTGTTCAGTCAGAGTATGTATCTCTATCTAGTATAAACAGGTTTAAGTCCAAACTACTCTTGAGCCAGTGCTGATACCTAGAGCCAGTGCTGATAACCGACAAGTCAATGGCTGTAAAGTGGTAAAATTTATTCTCACGAAAGAATAAAGTTATGTTAAAACCAAGCACACCATTGTTTTTCTTGTGCAATTTTCAATAAGTTTGATGTGTCACATGACCTTCAAAATAGCCACCATGGTCACCACCCATCTTGAAAACCTTTCCTTCTCCCATATACTAATGTGCCCCAAACAGGAGGTTAATATCACCAACCATTCCCATTTTATTAGGGTGTATCCATATAAATGGCCCACCCTGTATATTTAAAGTGACTTAGTGATATTGTCCATAGCAGGGATATCAGAATAAATAATATAATAGTATAATATAATATAACATGATATAGCAGCGATATCAGAATGAATAATATAATAGTGTAACATAATATAATATAGCAGCGATATCAGAATAAATAATATAATAGTATAATATAATATAATATAATATAATATAATATAATATAGCAGTGATATCAGAATAAATTATATAATAGTGTAACATAATATAATATAGCAGTGATATCAGAATGAATAATATAATAGTATAATATAATATAATATAATATAATATAATATAATATAATATAATATAATATAATATAATATAGCAGTGATATCAGAATAAATTATATAATAGTGTAACATAATATAATATAGCAGTGATATCAGAATGAATAATATAATAGTATAATATAATATAATATAATATAATATAATATAGCAGTGATATCAGAATAAATTATATAATAGTGTAACATAATATAATATAGCAGTGATATCAGAATGAATAATATAATAGTATAATATAATATAATATAATATAGCAGCGATATCAGAATAAATAATATAATAGTATAATATAATATAATATAGCAGCGGTATCAGAATAAATAATATAATAGTATAATATAATATAATATAGCAGCGGTATCAGAATAAATAATATAATAGTATAGTATAATATAATATAGTAGTGAGATCAGAATAAATAATATAATAGTATAATATAATATAATATAATATAGCAGTGATATCAGAATAATATAATATAATATAATATAATATAATATAATATAATATAATATAATATAATATAATATAGCAGTGATATCAGAATAAATAATATAATAGTGTAATATAATATAATATAATATAATATAGCAGTGATATCAGAATCAATAATATAATAGTGTAATATAATATAATATAATATAATATAATATAATATAATATAATATAGCAGTGATATCAGAATAAATAATATAATAGTATAATATAATATAATACAATATAGCAGTGATATCAGAATAAATAATATAATAGTGTAATATAATATAATATAATATAATATAATATAATATAATATAATATAGCAGTGATATCAGAATAAACAATATAATAGTGTAATATAATATAATATAATATAATATAATATAATATAATATAATATAATATAATATAATATAATATAATATAGCAGTGATATCAGAATAAATAATATAATAGTATAATATAATATAATATAGCAGATATATCAGAATAAATAATATAATAGTATAATATAATATAATATAATATAGCAGAGATATCAGAATAAATAATATAATAGTGTTATATAATATGATATAGCAGAGATATCAGAATAAATAATATAATAGTGTAATATAATATAATATAGCAGATATATCAGAATAAATAATATAATAGTATAATATAATATAATATAATATAGCAGAGATATCAGAATAAATAATATAATAGTGTTATATAATATGATATAGCAGAGATATCAGAATAAATAATATAATAGTGTTATATAATGTAATATAGCAGGGGCCGAGTGAACGGTATTGGGGTCTTTCAGCCTCACAGTTTGTTCAGAAGCCTGACAGCCTGTGGGTAGAAGCTGTTCATTAGCTGTATTGTTCTGGCTTTATAATTTTTATAGGACAGGATATAATTCCCACGTTTGGAGTATGAAGCAAGTAGAAAACAAATTGTCTGCCAAATATGATAAACATGTCAAGGCTGGTGCGGTAGGCAGCAGATTTTATAAATCAATAATAAATAAATCAAAGATCTCTATACAGTATTTGATACTTGACCTGTATTGACTTGAATGTGACTTGCATAGTTGTTGAACTTAATTAACTAAATATTTCCATGCCCGGTACGGCTGTATTTCACTCTCACATTAAACCCAAATGAATTTCAAATCACTGATTTCTTTTCTGGGAACGACGCTGCTGAACCCCGCTACAGGGGATTAGTCTCTGAGCTTGTCATCGTTTTCACAGCTCCTATGTTCTCATGTCTGTACGTCTCTGTGTAATCCTTGCAGAGTTTTAACCCTTTGTTTCTTTTTCCTCCTTAGAGTTGCGCTGAAGACGAGGATGAGGATGAAGAAGGAAAGGAAAAAACCTTTGAGGTTTGGGTTTCAGCATTTGTTTTTTCATCTCTTATTATTGTCTTATGCCTGTACAGTAGATGTAACTGGACGTTGACAGTGATAACCACATCACAATGCTTCAAAGGCACTAAGCAATAGAGATTTGGTATTGAATTAGAGCAGACTAATAAAACTCTCAACAGCTAGCTAAATAACATGAAGTAATATGTACATGTAATAGATTTTTATTGTTTAAATATTGGGTTTTCAGGGGTCATTAATAAAATATTAGTCAAGACTTACATATTTCCTGGCTGGTAACACTTGTAAGTGTTAATATGGTGTAATGACTCTAAATTATTAAGACACATTATTAAAAATCACTAAAAGTATCAGATTTATTAGATTTTCTGTAAAATCCCGCTGCACGTTGGTCTCCATTGTTGTAACTACTGACGTGATCGGCGGGTAGTGACGTCAAATGGTTGCAGTAACCAGTAATCCAGCTCATGTTCACGGTTCTTCTCGCGGTTCTCCATAGTCTGGAGCTTTTGGACTTCCTGTTTGGGGAAACTGTGACACTGCATTGTGTTTTAGTCTACGCTTAAAACCAACAGCCTCCGTCAAGTCTCTCACCAGTGGTGGTCTACTGAACCACTCCAACTCATCCAGACTGAAGTGAGGAGAGCAGAGCGGGGGTCTTTGGGTAGCTGTGTTGGTCCACACGCTGCTTCACTAACTATTCTCCTTGTTTATGTTTGTGAAGCTGTTTAGACTAATATCAGTCTTCACACTGCCTTTCACTGAAACAACATCAACAACACAATGTACATGGTTTTCTTTAAGCTAGGTTAGTAACTAACACTCACTCCTTCACACCACAGTCCAGTTTAGACCTGAAACCATCTGACCTCATCTACCCAGCAGGCATTGCGCGCCAGTAATAATGACTGCGTTCATATGTTAAATATTTAGAATAAAAGTTAATTTATAAATAAATCTGATATTTTTGTGAATTTTTACTACTTGTCTTAATAATTTAGAGTCATTACAACATATTAAAGCTTACAAGTGTTACCAGCCGGGATCCCTTTAACATTAAATTTTTTGGCAGACATAGATGTGTGCAATATAATATTAGTGTAGATATATGCAGGAGAATTATTTTCACTTAGAAGATCAACAGAACATGTATTTTGACCAGTGGGCCCAAATTTTTGCGTACAGCTGTATATTCCAGACCTGTTTTTGCCCTATTTATTCAATATTTTTGTAAATGAATGACAGGAAAAGGAGATGGAGAAACAGAAGACACTGTATCAGCAGGCCAGATTACATGACAGAGGGGCTGCTGAGATGGTCTTACAGACAATCAGTGCCAGCAAAGGTATATACACACACATACACACACACACTGCACTGCAGTCAGCTCCACTGACTCAATATGGATTCAGTGACCCCTGCTTCTTTCAGGTCGACTCGGTCCCATGGTAACCTTCACTCTGAAGCTGGGCATTGCGATTCTGAATGGAGGAAACATTCTAGTTCAGCAGGTAACGCACTTCCACTGCAACACGTGAACCACATTTCATTTCAAATTCATTTTCAATACACTGTGAAAGGCAGTTTCATTAATTAGCACATTTGTTGTGTAGTTTATTAAAAATCCATCATAATTATGTCATTACAGTCATCACATTATTGAGAACTGCTGCTGATCTGGTAGAATTAATGTTTTTAAATAGAGTAAATAGATTCGCTTTTATTTGATATGCTCTAAATCTCTCTACAGAAAATGCTGGACTACCTTAAGGAGAAACGCGATGCTGGCTTCTTCAAGAGTCTGTCTGGACTAATGCAGTCATGCAGGTGAGATGCAAATACAGCTTCTCTAGTTGACTTGTTTGAGACACTTGAACTTTAGAAGCTAGTAATAGTAATAGTTTGTTTTTTTAATCAATCAATCAATCAAATTTTATTTATATAGCACCTTTCAGACAAATAAGATTGACATTCAAGGTACTAAAAAAAAAGAATACAAATAATAATACAAATAATAATAAGATTAACCATTTAATATAAAAATAAAAGGTAAATATTTATGATAAAAGTTAATTAATAAAACAAGAGCAAACTAAATGAAAATAATAAATTAAAATAAAATAGTAGACAAAATAAAAAAAATATTAGAGATAATAAAAACAGATAAAACCATGTAGTGTTGCATCAGTGTAAAGACTTTAAAACCGGTGTAATGTTTGCTTAACTTTTGGTCTTAGTCAGCACTCGTGCAGCAGAGTTTTGAATTAACTGGAGCTGGTGTGTTGTAGGTTTTGATAGGCCAGAAAGGAGAGCGTTACAATAATCCAATAGTTTTTGTGACACTTCACACATGAGCCTTGTTATGTAATTCTGATTATTTCTTGTTTGATATTCACAGGTCATGTTTTAAACCTACACTACCGCTCAAAAGTTTAGGATCACTTTAGAATTTTATTTCATGCAATTTTTTATGCAATTCACAAACAATATTGTTCATTTCACAATTAATGTAAGTGTATCAGATGATTTTTAAAGAATAAAAATGTTTGTATTAAAGTCTATTTTTGTATAGAGGCTTATTTTACATATAGTCCTATTATCAGTAATTCTCAGTCCTCTGTCTAAATCTCCTGGTACGACCACCAATCCAAGTTAAGGATGTTATTGGACTAATTGGTTGTTAGGACACTCTTGATCAATTGTGATGCACAGCTGAAAAACATTCTACTAATAAGTGAGTATAAAAGGGAACAACATTCTAGGTTAGTTTAGTATCTGAAGATCAGCAGTTGATGTCTTGCTGACCGACTCACAATGACCAGAAAGAAACAACTTTCTTTAGAGACCCGTCAGTTCATTGTTGTGTTAAGGAAGAAGATACTCCATTGAAAACAAGAACATTTCACTGTGATCCCAAACTTTTGAACAGTCTAAGACATTAAAACCTCATTTTTTATAACTAGATAACTATTATAAAGTTGAAACTTAGTATTCCATAACAGATTTATAAATATTTTGTATTACCTAATACACTGGAATATAAATACACTCCTATAAAGCGTTAAGTATAAGTTTGAGACTATTGCATATGACTGTAGGTTCAAGAAACTTGTAGCTGCTCTGTCTTTTTTTTCAGAACAGAGCTTTTGTTCAGCTGATTTTTTTACAGTGCTAGAGAAGCATGTTGAAGAGGCTCTTTTCATTTTCCCTCTAAAGTAGTTAATGTTCCCTCATGTCTGCTCTGTGTAGTGTTTTAGATCTGAATGCATTTGAGAGGCAGAACAAAGCTGAAGGACTGGGCATGGTGACTGAAGAGGGCTCAAGTAAGGGACACACACGTGCACACATGTTAAATTACTCTGATCTACTTTCACTCGCTGTGGTATATATAATGGGTTGTTATATACATTAGGAGCATCTATTCATTTTCATTCTCTTCAGTCAGCTACATTCAGGTTAAGGGGTATGGAGTATGCTAAACACACTCAGCATTATAGCTCGTAGAAAACCACTCCTTTTCATTTTTGTAGCTAAGTACTGCGCCATGGTGTCATGCGGTAATGGATGATTAATCATGTTCTCTAAGAACAACAGGCCAGTTCTCTTGTTATTTTAACTTCAGAGGACACGAAGAAGGGAAGGCTTTACGCTAATAAGAGGCCTCAGTGATTCTCACAGGTTTTCATTGCCTTAAGGGGTCCTTATCATGTACAGTATTGTTACAGTCTCAAAACATAATGCTAAGTACATCAGTCAATATATATATATATATATATATATATATATATATATATATATATATATATATATATATATATATTAGTTCAGCCTAAAGCAGCTATATGTATATATAAGAAGCTGTTAGAACTAGAGATGGAAGGTCAATCGGCTATGTATCAATATCGGCCGATTGAATGTGGAAATACACATCGTGTCATTTTCCACAGACTGACTAAAGCAGCAGCCTCGCTAAAACAGTTTAAGCGTTTATGTGTGGAAAGAAAACATTGTCAGTCTGGCAGTGTTTACCGTATGTGATACAGACTCATCCAGGACGTTTTTAAAATTAGTAAAAAAGTCTTGTTGGAACCAAAACAAAGACATTTAACATACTTATCTGATACGACACTTCAGAGACACCACACAGCTGAATACAGTGAGTATCAGTAACAGCAGAGCTAGCACACACAGCTAACACAAAACTAATAACCCAGAACACCTACAGACCAGATCTGACCGGTACGAACAGAACAGCAGCAGTAATTTAATATTCTACATTTAATGATTACAGTTTTGGTTTAAAATAACAGAGTCTGCGTTTAATGACTGCAGTTTTTACTGAATTTATTTAATTAGCTTTTTTAGTTTTAAATTAAGGGTCTAAATTTAATAATTGCAGTATTGGAGATATTTGTTTTATTTACTTTGTTTATTTACTGATAATTTTGTTTAAAATATTATGCTGTTTCATATGACCTTGTTAAAAATGGTAATAATCAGTGTAGACCATGTTTCATGACTGGCTTGTGCTTATAACTATATGTAGCGCTGCCGTGGCATATAGCCCCGCCCTCGATCAGTATCGGCTATCGTCCAATCGCGCTGAAAGGGGTGATTGGCGATCGGAATCGGACTCAAAAACACTGATCCATCTCTAGTTAGAATGTCTGATAAATCTTTATTATGTTATGTTTTATATATGTTTTATTGTTATAAATATATATTTATATATATATATATATATATATATATACTTCTACTGCATTTCCTTTCCACCTTAAATGCTGCTGTAGAGAGGGTGTTTGCCTCATTTCAGCTCATTATAAAGAAAACTAGAACAGCAAAGTCACTCTTAAACCACAATAGGTATAAACCAAATGCCATCTGAAAAAGTGAAATGGTATGGCATCAGTTTACCAAGTCTGACAAATCAAAACTTAGCTATGTTTCTTAAAGCTCTGTTGAGTTGTAGACAATATCAAGTAATGTGATCTCTTCTAAGCAATGTAAACATAAGCCCGTACCTTTATCTTCCACATCTCAATAAAGAAAAACGGCTGTACTCTTGATTAGCCTGCCTTGTCGCGGTGCCTGTGGGCTATATCAAGTAATTTAATCTCCTTTCAAACAATGTTAGCACAGTGCTATAAGAGTAGCATTTCTATCTCAATATCAAAGCAAAGGCTGCACCTTCAATTAACAGCCTACCTCTAGAAAGTGAAGTCATGACGATGCCTCGTAATCAAGGGTGTAGGAGCAGGTTTGACATTGGGGGGGCACATTTGCTAATATGAATCAAAGCCCACCCTATCCCCTAAATATTACCTATAATCTGATTCCACTGTAGGTAAGGTAGTAAATCACTGTATGTATAGTGTCGTAGAACAACATTTGGTCAGAGAGTAATGTAACTTTACACTTCAGAGTGTTTTCTGACTAAAGTTAATATAAACGTTAGCTAACCCAAACCCTCCTAGTCTGTTACCATAACAACACATTATACTAAAGCTGTTTTATTACAGTATATTTATTTATTCACTGCTCTCATCACTGACCTCACGTTTAAAGCTGGCGTGAGCTACACGACGCTCCAGTGAGGTGAGAGTTCGGGTCAGGGAAGCTGCTGCCTACAGGATATTTCTGAACAGACATCTCAACACAAGCCTTAACACAGTGAAAGACCACCTAACAACCAGAGCCCGTTACTAACAACAAACACAGCGCCTGAATTGCTTTGTTTCTGATATTGAGTGGGACACGTCCCCCCCATCCCCCCCGGTTCCTACGCCAATGCTGGTAATGCTGTCAAACTTCATATGAACTGCGCTGGCCATGATTCTACGCTTGTGCTTTGAGTTGATTTGTTGAAGTTGCAAAAAAAAAAGTTTAAAAGTATTTCCACTGTTGCGGTAGATTTCATGTTTGACGGCCAGAGATTTGCATATACTCAGTTGCAAGGGGGGGGGATTGGGGGGGGGAAGACATTTACTAATATAAATCAAAGCCCACCCTATCCCCTAAAATATTACCTATAATCTGACTCGTAGGTAGGTAAGGTAGTAAATCACTGTATGTATAGTGTCGTAGAACAACATTTGTGGAATTACAGTAAATTACTAATAAATCAACAAAACACAACATTATCTGTACGTCTGATTATTATTAGATAAATCCAATTAAAGACCACTTTACACACTAAACTAGATACTCCACATTACATGCTACTGCTGTCAGAAAACATTTAAACTATACATGCAATGTCTGGATTATATACATATATAACTAAAAATATATATTATTTTATTTGGAGTATAATGCTGAAATGAAATGATAAATAAATGTATGTAGAGGTTTCCTGACTAGACTAACATTAATGTTAGACAGTAAGGCTGTGTCCCAAACAGCGCCCTCTGGAACATTACATACTGCACTACTGACAGCACTTCTAACGATGGCGTCCTTTTATTTATTCATTAATTAATTTATTTTATTTATTATATTTTATTTCTTTTGTATGTAGTGTAGTAGCAGTCTGCAGTTTGGGGGCGTGGCCAGAGAGTAATGTAACTTTACGTTTCAGACATGATTTCTGACTAAAGTTAATATAAACGTTAGCTAACCCAAACCCTCCTAGTCTGTTACCATAACAACACATTATACTAAAGCTGTTTATTGTAGTATATATGGTCATCGTTGCTATTCATGCTATTCACTGACCTCGCGTTTAAAGTTGGCGCTAGCCTCCCCCCAACCTAACAACCAGAGCCCGTTGCTAACAACAAACACAGTGTGTGAATTGCGAACGCTGACAAAACGTGCTTTTAAAATTAAGTGTTTTAAACAGTATCTGTGGTTTAATTTTTGGGTGGGACAAATTTACCTGTTTCCGATATTGGGTGGGACATGCCCCCCCTTCCCCTCTGGTTTCTACGCCAATGCTCTGTTGTGCCTTATAGGCCACAGAGAAAAAGTCGGGGCCCTTTAAGCATGTGAAAGCTGGCCTGGCTTCATGTTTTATTTGTAAATTGCCCCATGAGGCAGTATTAGCTCAAAATCATACCTTGTTTATTTGACATCATCTTCATTTCCATCAACACTCTATTGTAGACGTCACAGCTTAAGGTAAGCTTAGTGGTTACAGTTCACTCAGCCAGCCAGAAGGTTTGCACCTAAAGTCTTAATGGATAATCGCCTTCACCACAGAATGCCCAGCTCCCACTGCACACACACTCCAGATTGTTTTTATCGCCATTCAATCCAGGCATAAGTGATGGTGACATGAATCCAGTGGTGCGTCTCATATATAAATATATCTACCAAAAAAACAAACTTGTGTCAACTTTGTTAAACCTTGTTAATCGCATGTCAGTGTCCAGCCAGTTGATGTCAGTATCTCTCGTTCTTACTGAAATTTCAATGTCTTCTCCTTTGCTTATGTCTGCCTTTTTGCCTGTTTGTTTCTTTCTTTGTTTCTTTCCTCTCGTCACCTTTTTTAATCTCATCGGTCGCAGTCAACGTGAGGGAGCGGGGTAAATACATGGTTTAGATTCTACTCGTTCCAGCATTGCTGCCCCCCTCTAGTCCCTGTCTTGTCTACCATCTCTGTCTCTGTCTGTTTCGTGCAGAATGCCGTGATCGATTGCTCTGGTCTTCAGGACAACATGCATGCCTTTGTAGGACAGACAGTAGAACTGATAATGAAAAAAAAAAAATTACCCACTGACTCTGTCTCCTACTGTCAATCTCTCCCTGTCTCTCTCTCTGTCCTCTTTCTCTCAGTCTTTTTTTCATTCTGTACTCTCTCTTACATAATAAGTGCTTGTCATCTTATTTGGGATTGGACCGTTACTGTCAGTGCACTAACATTTCAATAGAACTGCTAACTGGTAGTACAAAGCGAATATCCCTGCTTTGCCTCTTTGCCTGGCAAAACAGATTCACCTGTGTAAAGCTTACCCTGTCATACGATATGTACAGCAGTAAGTATTTTACTGTATTTCAGAGGTACATTATATGGCCAAAAGTATGTGGACATTGCAGGTTCAGGTGTTTTATTCGGACCCATTTCTAGCAGGTGTATAAAATCAAGTACATAGCCATGCAATCTCCCTAGAAAAACATTAGCAATAGAATTTTCTCCAATCTGATTGAATTAATTTTAATTCTAGATTAAGACTGAGGTGTTTATATGCTCGCTCTACTCAACACTCTGATGAAAATCTCTGTTTACATGCACACTACAAGTAATCGGATCCAAAATAACACACATGCATGCTGTAAACTTTACCATGACAACAAGCATCAGGCGAGTTCAGTCAGAGTGTGACCAGTAGAGTATTTTATCTTATTTTTATTATTATTTTTTATTATTATAACATCTTGGTTTTTTTCCTTTTAAATTTCTTTTAAACTATTTTACTTTTATTATTTGTAATCTCTTACCCTCTTTTTATCTTAATTTCTTACATCTAACTTTTATCTATTTTTAGTATTATTATTTTTACTTTTATGTTCACTGTTATTTTTTAATTCTGTTTAATGTGTATTAGCTGCTTTCTTCTCAGTTGTTTCAATTTATAATGATTACATTTAATTTTTATTTTAATGTCAGTCCCTGTTTATGTAAATGCTCGGCTACATAAAAAATGAGGGTTGCCCTCAGTGAACATCCGAGCTTAAATAAAAGTTAATTGATGATTGAAGTATGTTAGCTGAGGTTTCAGTTAGCCCGCTCGTGTTTTTAACTACTTTAAAATGATGCAGACTCAGAAAAACATTTCACACACTTATTAAAGAAGAGCCGAGAGGAAGACGCCACGTCCTGCAACACCGTTTACATCTGTGTTAGCGAGGAGTCCATCTCCCGCGACTTCATCCAGAATTTAGTAAACGAGAAAGAGGGAATTTCACTGTTCTGATTTTTATCTTTATAATCCTCTGATCTGAGAAACTTCCTGTTTTTAATTTACTCTATAGTTCCTGTAAACCCACAGTCGTTCATTTACTCATATACTCGTCTGAACAGCTCGTTATTGCTTTACAGCCGTCCATCCTGCTAACTGTTTTTAAATCTTTTAAAGTTTGAATCATGAATTTTGTCTCTTTAAGACCAGTCTCTACCTCCCACCATGTAGAAACGTCCTCTATGACGCTACAGTACATGTGCAGAGCGTATTTAAACTTTCTGATTGGGAATGTAATCAGGTACAGGTGTTTACTCGACTATTATTCTTCTATTAAACTGATTATTTATGGAATTACCCACCTCCTTCAATCAGACAGAAATTGTAATGGGAATGACCTTAATCGGACTAGTCTATTGGGATTGAGGTGTATACATGGATGTATTCTATTCCGATTGAGCTATTAGTCTGATTATTAACAGATTATCAGGTTGCATGTAAACATAGCCACTGACTTTAACCATAGAACTCATAAGATGCCATTGTTGCCACCTCTATGCCATGGTGGGCTGCCCCAACACTGTAAGTGTTATTGTTAAGAAATGGAAGCATCTAAGAGCAACAACAGCTCAGTCACAAAGCAGTGGACTATACAAACTCACAAAGTGGGGTCGGAAAATACCGAAACACACAGTGTGTTAAGATAGCAAGTCTTCAGGGTTGCAGGGTAGAGTAAAGCATGCCACCACTGGACACCACTGGAGAAGAGGGTACTTGTTATCTGGTGTAGGGGTGTGCCATATTGAATCGTACACATTAATATCGCCAACATTTTTGAATATCGTGAACAATATTATACCCTGAAATATCGTGCCATATCACCCATCACTAATTATCACATCAGGTACTACTTTTACTGTTTTTAGCTTTTCTCATTTCCCATTATATATCTACTAGAGACAGATTTTAACTCTCATTTTATATAAAACTCTTTATTTTGTATTTATTTAATATCTCAGTTAAGTGTGTGCCATATCATATCATTTGCAATAATACAATTAAATTTTCATTTTGTTGCAGTAGTGAATTCTTGAAATATTTTTTTTTATTTAATGTTTTGTCATATCGCCAAGAGTATCATTATCTCAAAAATACCATGAAATATCAAGATATTATTGTAGGGCCATATCGCCCACCCCTAATCAGTAGTCACTATATGGCAGTCTAATAGAAGAATCTGGGTTTGTCAAGGGGTACGCCACCTATAGGAATGTACAGTGCAGCAGTAAAAGTTTGGTGGAGGAGGGATAATGAGTCTGGAGCTGTTTTTTTGGGCTCAGCTCTTTAGGCATGAATAGGAACACTGATTGTGAGTCAGGCCTTCTTGTCCAGCATATGTTTCTGACTTGCAACTTATGAATGGGCAGAAATTTTCACAGACACGTTGCCCATGGTTTTAGAATGAGTTGTCCAGCAAGCTCCTATAGGTGTGATGGTCAGGTGTTCACATACGTTTGGTCATATGGTGTATGCCTACGAAAACTGCCCACTTTCCAGAACAGAGTATGCAGACTGCGTAGCAGCTTTGTGGGGAAGTGAAAGCAGTGCAGCTGACTGCCTCCTGTAAAGAGATGATCTCCAGCTTTTCTCTTTTTTTCTCTGTAAAGGTTCCAAGGTGCTCCAAAATGATGAGTTTACTAAGGATCTTTTTAGGTTCTTGCAGTTGCTCTGTGAGGGTCACAATAATGGTAAGTCTTCTTAAAGGGGAATACCACCATTTTTCTAAACGTTATGCCTAATTCAGTATAGTCATTCAAAGTGGTTTGATGATAAATGAGCTGTTCTAAAGAAACATAATGATTTCTTTACAGTGGTTGGTATAGGAATCAGGGATTGCAGTGTTTACAACACAAACATTGTAATTTTACTTGCTGTACAAAATCACTAGTGAACCTACACGTATCTTCTGAGTTTTACATGTAACGTAGATAATGGTGAAGTGCAAATCTGAAATATGTTCATGGCTTCATAAACTGTTTCCCTCGTAACAAGTGTCACATTGGATGCTGGACACAGGGGTGTGTCTCAAATCCTAGTGATCTCCTACATAGGCAGCATTTTACGTCATAGTATGCGCTCCCGACATGTAGACTGTCCCAATACTAACATACCTTAAACATGCTGTTTACTGAGGAACCTTATTTAGACCTGATTTTAAGAAGCATCGAACGCTTCCTCAGCCGCTAAAACAATCCCATGATGCAATGCAGGCTAATCTAGGAGCAGTGAAGTGGTTTTAAAATGTGAGTTATTTTGATTCTCTGGAGTTTTAATGTGTTTCTGGTCATATAATCACACAAAACAGTATTGTGTTGCATCATGGGATTGTCTTAGCGGCTGAGGAAGAGTTCGATGCTTCCTTAAAATCAGGTCTAAATAAGGTTCCTCAGTAGACAGCATGTTTAAGGTATGTAAGTATTGGGACAGTCTACATGCAGTCTACATGCGAAATGCTGCCTATGTAGGAGCTCACTAGGATTTGAGACGCACCCAATGTGTCAATGTGGAATTGTTGAAGAAATCTATTTTCATTGTTTTTGGAGCTACTCTAGTTAGCTCTGCTTCTGTGTCGCCACAATAAAAACATGATATAATTCTCTGGTACAGTTGGGTTTATTTTGTTCTTGAACTTTCTTGCTTGGTTGTTTAGTTAACTTGGTACCAAAATATACGATTGTTTACACAATTACTGCATGATGTGGCTAATGATATATGCTCTCTTCTAAGACAATAGAATTTCATCAGTGGTCTGTTTCTTAACACCAAATTGGTTTTAGCTGAATGTTTTTGAATGCCAGACCCCACAAATCTCCAGCAGTCCCACTGAGCTTAACATATGTATTGGCACTGCACACACACCCTAGTCAGGGCCATTGCTGTGTTGAACATAGTCTACCACCAAAGTAATATCTGATCAACAGCTGTCAGCTGAAATAATATCCAATATTAATAAGTTTGGACAGTTACAGTCAGTAAAAATACATTGTATTGTTCTGTATAGTGGAATGTAAAGCAGGTGGTGACTGAGCAGACATACAGGGTAGGTATTTCTGATAATGCTAGTGATGAGTGTGTCCCCATACTAAACGTTTGTGTAACAGTTGTATCTCCCCCAATTCCTTTCTATCAGATTTCCAGAACTTTTTGAGGACACAGACAGGAAACACAACTACTGTTAACATAATCATAAGCACAGTGGACTATCTCCTTAGGCTCCAGGTAATACACAGGAATGCATATCACCAAATAAAAGTTGGAACAGTAAGTGAAAAGCTAATAAATACAGAAACCAGTGATGTATGTTTCATTATATGTTTCACCTTATTAACATTTCTTTCTGGGCTCATTCTGAAATTAATGCCTGCAACATGTTCTAACTCCTGATTAGAAACATTAAAGCAGTTACGCTTGGATATAAAAGAAGCATCCAGGATAAACCCTGATTTACCCTCTACTGTACATAATAATATTAATTAATCATTAATCATAATAAAGTCAACTTTTCAGATGATAATAAGTGCATTTAATTTTTATCAGCCAAAGAAGTAAAGAGCCGTCCTGATTTTTCGCATGTAAGATTGAAAAGCCAGCATTTGTCATGATATGGGGATATGTTAGTGGCTAACTTGCCATTAATGCCCAACACATTTAAGAACATGTGCTGCGTTCTAGATAACATCATTTACAGGGATGCTTCCACACATAGTCAGAGAGTGATGGTACTAGACTGACCTGCCTGCAGTCCACAACTGTCTCCCACTGAACATGTGTGTCTTATTACATTCAATATACTACAGCAGAGGTCACTAATAGGTGGGCCACGGTCCAGGTCCGGGTCCGGACCCAGATGTTGTCCAATGCAGACCCAAACAGATAAACTACTGAGAACGATTTAATTAGACTTACAGTATACGGGCTTTGCGGCGCAGTAACCTCACAGACTAATTGCGTGTGTTGTAAGATCACCAAAGGCTCCTCAGCCAATCAGATCTGAGCAGATTCGGGAGTGTGGAGAGCACACAGGCGAGGTCCGAAGCGAGAAGCAGCAGTCGGAGAATAAATTAGTGTAGCTCTCGTTTTTACTTGAAGTGAGTAAAAAGCATTTATTAGAAGTTTAAAAATAATTAATTCAGTTCAGCATTTAAACAGTAAATATACTGAAATATACTGAACGGTATGTGTGGTGTGTTGGTGTTTCAGTAGCTGATGGTATAAGATGCTGATACTAGACTACTTCAGTAAACAGGATACACCACTGAATCAGAACACATGTTAGAGATGATGATGGTGCAGACCTTGGCCTGAGGAGATCTCCTCTAACTGGACCTTACTGACTCTAATTAAACATCTCTGTCCTACAGCATGTGGTCTTTAGGGTTTAGTCCCCAAATGTTTTTTTAAATGCTGTTAAAAGGACCAGTGTTGTAACGCAGTGGTAAACATCCTCCTGGAATGTGTTGCTGGCATCAAATTTGGAATAAATATATTTAGAAAAAAAGTAAAATATCAGATATTTTAGGTTTTTAAATACAGAATTTACTACTTTCTATTTTTGTTTTTTTATTTCACATACTGTACAGTTTTGGAGTTGGGTTATACTTACCTAGTGTCATGTTGTCCTGCTGTCAATGTAGGAGTCGATCAGTGATTTTTACTGGTACTACTCCGGTAAAGATGTCATGGACGAGGCCGGTCAGCGTAACTTCTCTAAAGCCTTGGCTGTGGCTAAGCAGATCTTTAACTCTCTCACTGAATACATCCAGGTAATATATCCAGTTCTTACTTTTACATTAACACATTACTAAAGCTTTTATTTACAGTGACCGTTATTTGTCTTCATCTTTCTAGCACTAGTTAGTATTGTTGGTATTGTTTAGTATATGATATATATTAATATTAGTTATTTTTTAAGAAATTATTAAATGAAATAAGTTCAATCTAAATCTAATCTAATAAAAATCCTATCCCAGTAAAGGCTACACCACGAGTAAACGTGTTTGTTTGCTAAGAAATAAATGCATATCCGAACCTCCCAGCCTGTCAATGTGGATAAAAGAAATATCGTCCTATATCTCTTCAGAGAAAATACTATTTAATTTTCTCAAATTTAATTTGAGAAAAAAACCCATGCAGTTTGAGAACACCGTGCAGACCAGATCTGACCGGTAAGAACAGAACAGCAGCAACAATTCAATATTCTACATTTAATAATTACAGTTTTATTTTAAAGTAACAGAGTCTGAGTTTAATGACTGCAGTTTTTACTGAATTTATTTAATTAGCTTTTTTTCATTTTAAATAAAGGGTCTAAATGTAATGATTGCAGTATTGGGGATATTTGTTCGATTTACTTTGTTTATTTACTGATAATTTTGTTAAAAAGTATTATGCTGTTTCATGTGATCTTGTTAAAAATGGTAATAAACCAGTTTAGACCATGTTGATTTGTGTATTGATTTGTACTGAGATCCTCATATGTCACTATATTGAAATGGGATAAATAACTAATAAATATATTGATTAAAAAAATAAATAAATGCATACATTTTCTTTATTGAATGTTCCACACAAAAACTTTTTTTTAATATCATTAAAATAATTGAGATATTTTTTCAAAGCTACTCACAAATGATTGTTAAGTGGCTTTTTTATCATTTCAGTCTGTCTTATAAAGATACTGTCTTATATTTAGAACTTGAATGTCAACCCACATAACGCCCTAAAGTTCTGCCCACATGTTTCTACTGTTTTAATATTTTGAAGCCCCCAGCAGCCAGAAACCAACTAATCTTTTAACTCCCTTCTGCTTCCTCCTCAGGGTCCGTGTATAGGCAACCAGCAGAGTTTGGCTCACAGTAGGTTATGGGATGCAGTGGTTGGCTTTTTACATGTCTTTGCCAACATGCAGATGAAGCTCTCACAGGCAAGTTCATCAAAGAAACCAAACACCTCAAGCAAACAAAGTGAATTGTTTTGTATTAGAACCTAGCGTACCATCACTGAGCATAGTTACTAACCAATAATTTAGTTTTTTTTTTAAAGGGTTGTTTAAAACAGTACATTTTGCTTACAGGCAGAATTAAAGAATTTTACTAATACATTGAATATCAAAACCCTCAGTAAAGATTTTAAAATATGAAAATGACTAAAAACTGGAATGATAATATTGTCTAGTAAGTGCATAGATTTGATGCTTACTGTCTATCAAATGCTGCTGAAAAATATTGCTAAAACTGAAAAGCAGTATTATGTAGAGGTGGGCAATATGACTGTATTTGTAGTCTTGTGATAAATTACATGACATTATGTTGCAATAACTTAAAAAGTGTATTGTGGATATTGTCAGTACATACAGAACCCTGCATGTTTTATTATAAAGAAAGTATAACCAGTTCTAGATAGTATTTGTAGCAATGGACAAAGGTGTCAAAAGTATTCCCATTCATTACTCAGGTAGAAGTATAGATACTAGGGTTTAAAAATACTTCTGTAGAAGTTGAAGTATCAACTGAAGCTTTTTACTCCAGTAAAAGTGTAAAAGTACTGATTTCAGAACTACGTAAAGTATGAAAGTAAAAGTAATGTAAGGAAAAAATGCCGTTAAGGACAAAAGCTTAGGCCGCACCACAGGGGTTTATAGTGCACTAGCCCACCTCCCCAAAAACCCTATTCTTCTAAAAGCCATAATGACTATAATGTTATATTAAAATGTTAATGTTGATAAATTTGGGATGCGCTAGGCTTCCTGTTTCAGCTCATATACACCCATTAAACATGAATGTAGTTTAGTACAATGTAAATATATTAAAGAAGCATAAGGAGTAGAAAGTACAGATAATGGAGTGTATATGTAAGGAGTAGAAAGTACAGATAATGGAGTGTAAATGTAAGGAGTAGAAAGTACAGATAATGGAGTGTAAATGTAAGGAGTAGAAAGTACTGATAATGGAGTGTAAATGTAAGGAGTAGAAAGTACAGATAATGGAGTGTAAATGTAAGGAGTAGAAAGTACTGATAGTGGAGTGTAAATGTAAGGAGCAGAAAGTACTGATAATGGAGTGTAAATGTAAGGAGTAGAAAGTACTGATAGTGGAGTGTAAATGTAAGGAGCAGAAAGTACTGATAATGGAGTGTAAATGTAAGGAGTAGAAAGTACTGATAATGGAGTGTAAATGTAAGGAGTAGAAAGTACTGATAATGGAGTGTAAATGTAAGGAGTAGAAAGTACTGATAATGGAGTGTAAATGTAAGGAGTAGAAAGTTCTGATAATGAAGTGATAATTAATAATGAGAAATGAACAATATTATTTGTGAATTGCATGAAAATGGCATTAAATGAAATTCTAAAATGATTCTAAACTTTTGAGCGGTAGTGTATATCACGGTCCTCTAGGCAGCACACTGTCCAGCACATTCTAGCATTTCCCTTTCACCAACAAATCTCACTAATCAGAGCCAAGTGTCCTCAAATATATATATTCTTAGGAAATGGGATTTAGGATGATTCTTTAATGGTGGAGCGAGTATCACTCTGAACACTCTTGCCCAGTCTTGGGTCCCCATGACCAGAACTGTAAAACACTAGACAGTAATACGTGATTCTTCAATTTCTACAAATAAGAAGTGAGATTTCTTTTTTTCTGAATATTACAGTCACCACTAGATGTCTCTGCCTACACAGAGAAGTAAATCTGATCCACCCACTGCCCAGACCTTGTCTTTGGCCTTCAAGCATTTGGCCTTCAAGCTAGCCAAAACGAGCCTGTGAAAAACAGCAGTAAGAGCCAGGCTTTTCTCTCAGCAGGCTCTAGTGGTGAGATTTTAACTCCCAGAGCTGCCGAGACCCCTGCTTGATGACACACGTGGGGGGTCTGGACAAACAGTCCAGGTGAATTTCCTTATTCACAGCTCAGATTTATAGCCTGCTGTGAGCACACCTGAGCTACAACCACAGAATTAGTCCATCCTTCACCACCATCTACTTCTGATGTGAAGTAACTGACCTGTCAGTGAATATTGCTGCAGATATTCATTGATTTTCTGGCTTTTAATGATTAGATATTTGGTTAGGGATATAAAATATAAATATAAAAGCAGTGAGAATATATAAGCAGCAGAGGTGTCAAGAAGTGAAGTACAAATACGTTGTGACCTTACTTAAGTAGAAATGTTGGTTATTTATACTTTACTGGAGTAATTATTATTCAGCTGACTTTTTACTACTACTCCTTACATTTACACTCCATTATCAGTACTTTCTACTCCTTACATTTACACTCCATTATCAGTACTTTCTGCTCCTTACATTTATACTTCATTATCAGTACTTTCTACTCCTTACATTTACACTCCATTATCAGTACTTTCTACTCCTTACATTTACACTCCATTATCAGTACTTTCTACTCCTTACATTTACACTCCATTATCAGTACTTTCTACTTCTTACATTTACACTCCATTATCAGTACTTTCTACTTCTTACATTTACACTCCATTATCAGTACTTTCTACTCCTTACATTTACACTCCATTATCAGTACTTTCTACTCCTTACATTTACACTCCATTATCAGTACTTTCTACTCCTTACATTTACACTCCATTATCAGTACTTTCTACTCCTTACATTTACACTCCATTATCAGTACTTTCTACTCCTTACATTTACACTCCATTATCTGTACTTTCTACTCCTTACATTTACACTCCATTATCAGTACTTTCTACTCCTTACATTTACACTCCATTATCTGTACTTTCTACTCCTTACATTTACACTCCATTATCAGTACTTTCTACTCCTTACATTTACACTCCATTATCAGTACTTTCTACTCCTTACATTTTAAACATAGTCTCGTTACTCCTATTTCATTTCAGTTTGTTTTCATTCATGTACATTTACATTCCAGTAAAGATTATTGATAACATGTCTTTGAAGTTTGACTTTATTAAAATACTTATAAACAACTAGTCATCATATCTTCTGATCCATGAAACACGTTAATGTTCAGTAGTAACAGATATGCTTCTTTAATATATTTACATTGTACTAAACTACATTCATGTTTAATGGGCGTATATGAGCTGAAACAGGAAGCCTAGCGCATCCCAAATTTATCAACATTAACATTTTAATATAACATTATAGTCATTATGGCTTTTAGAAGAATGGGGGTTTTTGGGGAGGTGGGCTAGTGCACTATAGACCTCTGTGGTGTGGCCTAAGCTTTTGTCCTTAACAGCATTTTTTTCTTACATTACTTTTACTTTTATACTTTAAGTAGTTCTGAAATCAGTACTTTTACACTTTTACTGAGTAAAAAGCTTCAGTTGATACTTTAACTTCTACAGAAGTATTTTTAAACCTTAGTATTTATACTTCTACCTGAGTAATGAATGTGAATTCCTGATAAATACTGGGAACTGAAAAATACCTGTCTGTAATTTTATTTTTGTTCACTTGTGTTCAGTAGCGTCATGTCTATATTGAAATTCTGCAAGTTCTACTTCAGTTTTATTGTTAAGGTTTAAATTCCTGAGGCGTCTAGTGGAAAACTGGCCCATGAGGAATTGTCTTTCTCTGTTTTATCGAAGTAGATATGGCTAAGTGAGCATGCCTATTAGTTACGGCTTGAGAAGCTAAAGAGAAGGCCTAACGCATTAGATTAATTATCAGCATAATTACTAAGTGTCCAAGGAATTAGCCAATCACGTTCTGATTTACAGCGGGTGAAACCAATTTTGTGAGGGGCAAAAAGTGGTTAACCGAGTGTTCAATTGCCCGTGCCTACCTGACGCCTCTTAAAGATACTGCCGTTGCTCTGCACGTCCAGAGACGAGGAGACGAGGAGACGAGGAGACGCTAACCTTGTAGATGTATGCAGCGAGAAAGGAGGAGAAGAGAAAGCATGTCCTTTAGCTTTTTTTATTTATTTATCTATTCTCTTCCTTCCTCCAGGACTCCAGCCAGATTGAACTGCTGAAGGAGCTGATGGATCTGCAGAAGGACATGATAGTCATGTTGCTCTCCCTTCTGGAAGGTTCTCTTATGCAATCTTTGCCTAATAATGAGCAAACAGAATGTGTCATTTACATTCTGTTCACAGGAACTGTTGTTAGTGCGATCGCTCGGTTCGTCGGGGGGATATTTGACTTCAGTATTTTGTATTGCAACCAAAGCAGCGTCACAACTAAAGAGCAGTCGGGCAGTTTTCAAACCACTGTTCAAACAGCAGCCTTTCCCAGTGGACCTATTAATGCTCCGCGCAGCCCTAAATAAATTCAGCTGTGCTTGTTATCAGTGGATATTTGTCTAAGAGAAACCAGAACCATTTATTGTAAATGACTTGGGATGCTATGGTGAACAACAAAGTAACAAGGCCTCAGATCCACTGAGAGGGTAATAGATAATGAGGGTGACTTTTTTTTTCCAACGTTGCCGATGTTATGTTTAGCCTCCTGTCACAGACAGGGCCGGCGCCAGGACATATACAGTGGGGAGGGGCGTCAGAAGTGAACCTGCACAATCTGATTGGTCCAGTGCTAAACTGTGGTGCTAAAATCCAGCCAGTAACACCATTAGCTTAACTCCCCTTACAAGAAAGAAGTTTATTCAAGTGTACCATTAGTTTACTTCTTTTAAACTAAAAGGAAGTGAGTATACTTTCAGTTTACTTTTTATGTACTTCTCAGTGATATACTAAACACAGTTATACTTAAGTATACTTATACTGACAAGTATAGAACAGACTAAGTATATTTGGCCTTTACTTGTACTTAATCTTTTGATTGAGATAGTAGAAGTAAGTATTCTTGCTCTGCACAAAAACACATCCAGTACAATATTTATTTAAATTTTGATTTATAAAGATTTATAAAGATACAAATATGTTTCTTAAGAAAATAAGTATACTTAAAGTTAATTTTATTAAGTATACTTTATGCAGTTACTATACTAATGTCATTGTACTAGTAGTACACTTGTATATGTACTATTTTAATACTTCTTGGGACTAAATTGGCCCACTTTCTAGTTTTAAAAGTATATTTTAAGTACACTTTAAGTGTAAGAGTAGTAAACCAAGTATACAACTAGTTTACATCTTTTGTACTGCAACTACACTAAAAGTAAACTTTACTGTTAGTTTACTAGCTTGTAAGTTTTCTTTAAGTGAACTTAATACTTATAATTTACTGTGTATATTATTGTTGTACTTTAAAGTTTATGACTAGGATTAAGGTTTTTTTTCTAAATAGAACTTAACAATGTTTACTTACTCACCAGTGGACACACATAAAATAAACAAGACACACTCAGATTAAGAAACATATTAGTATCTTTATAAATCTTTATAAATCAAATTTTAAATAAATATTGTACTGAATATGTATTTTTTGTATAGCAAGAATACTTACTTCTACTATCTCAATCAAAAGATTAAGTACAAGTAAAGACCAAATATACTTAGACTGTTCTATACTTGTCAGTATAACCCCAGCATACTTAAGTATAACTGTGTTTAGTATATCACTGAGAAGTACATAAAAAGTAAACTGAAAGTATACTTACTTCCTTTTAGTTTAAAAGAAGTAAACTAATGGTACACTTGAATAAACTTCTTTTTTGTAAGGGTATAACTGACAGTACAACAATAATATAAGCAGTAAATTATAAGTATTATGTTATGTTCACTTAAAGAAAACTTACAAGCTAGTAAACTAACAGTAAAGTTTACTTTTAGTGTAGTTGCAGTATAAAAGATGTAAACTAGTTGTATACTTGGTTTACTACTCTTACACTTAAAGTGTACTTAAAAGTATACTTTTAAAAACTAGAAAGTGGGCCAATTTAGTCCCAAGAAGTATTAAAATAGTACATATACAAGTGTACTACTAGTACAATGAAATTAGTATAGTAACTGCATAAAGTATACTTAATAAAAAGAACTTTAAGTATACTTATTTTCTGTAAGAGTCAGCATTATCAAATCCTGACAACACCTATATTATGATCACAACCAAATTTGTATGCTAATGAAGCGATTCTTAACAAACATCACACAGTACACGTGCAAATAAGGCAAAAATACAAAACAATACAACACTACATGCTGAGCCCACCAAACTTGCCATGTCAGAAAACCAGCCTTAAATGAAGGAATTTTAGCTTAAAAATCAGTAAAGCTGAAGTCTTCTCTTCATGGAACTGAATCTTCTCAGTAGTTTCTCCTTCCAGTCTCTGTGGAATTTGCTGAATAAATCCCTTTCGAATGAAAACTGAATCAACTGGGCTTTACGTTTATGCATCATGCTACGTCTATGTTCAGAGAACACGTTCTTCAGCGTAGAGAAGTTCCACACATCGCAGTTCAGGCCCCAAATGTCAGAGCATGCGTGAATGCAGTCAGCACACATGGCATTGCCTCCAAAAGGCTAGACAAATTCTGAACAGGCGTCAGTTTTTCACCGTCCAAACCTATTAGCCAAGTTAGTAAACTGAGTCATTAGCTAGCATTTCACTATGGTCCCGCGGTCTAATCAAGAGAGCCCGCCCACTGTCATCATAGCGACAGTTTATTGAGTAAATGTGACCAATAACTGCCAGTTTTAACAACACGAATCACACATTTGACTGAAAATTACGAACCGTGTTTCAATGCGACGTTTAGGGACCAATAAAGGTGGAAACTCTACCAACTGCTTCAGACAAAAAGTTAATTATTTTTAAAATTGTGTAAAATAATTAGGTCTTATTAAATCCTGAAGGTTGTATAAGGTAGATTTTTAACCCACCTTATTTAACAAACTGAGGAACATCTACAGTAAAATCTTTTAACTACTGTATTAGTGAGGTGTAGTGTTAGACTTCTCAGGGCGTTTTCACACCAGCACTAGTTAATCCGGTTAAAACGGACTCTGGTTTGTTTGGTGCGGTTCGTTTTGGCAGGTGTGAAAACAGTAATCGCACTCGAGTGCGGACCAAAACAAACGCACCGAGACCCTCGAGAGGAGGTGGTCTCAGTCCAGTTCCAAACGAACTCCAAAGCGGTTTGTTTGTGGTGAGAACATGATCCGATCTCGATCCGACCCAAGTATTAGATGTTCTCCACAAGTTTGATCTAAACGTCTCCTGCAGCCAGGGGTGCTTTGCATTATGGGATGCGTCAGATGGTGTAAACAGAGAACTGGAGAACTGTAGCAGCTAACAGGGCGAGGACAATGAAGCGAGGTCTCTCTTGGACTAGCAGTGAGGGACGTGGTCTACTTGATGTTTGGAGTGAGCTGGGTGGTCTGCAGGTGGACTGTAGTTTGGTATATTATCAGATTATTATTACAGCTATGAACAGATGCTGTCTCTGCCGCTGCTCCGTGATACGCTCTACAAGAAATGTGCAGTAGTTTAGAAAACCGGATCTTCTCCCTGTGTTTACTTTCTTGCTCGTACGCCAGATAGCTCTGACCAATCAGAGGAGACAACGTGCTCACGTGGTTTGTTGGGGAGCATTTTGGTGCGTTTCGATTTTTGCCTGTGAAAACAAACTTAACCGAGGAGGAAACACTCCAAATACACAAACTCATTACCTGATCTGGACCAGTGAATTACAAGTGTGAAAACACACTAGGAAAGCAATCTCAAGAAATTACAGAGTCACTAATTGTAACTAATATCCCGTATGGAAATCTTATATAGAAGTATTTTTGCACTTATTAAAATGTCAGGTCTGTCTGGTACACAGGTGAATATACCCAGTACAGTCGTAATTGTGTTATCTTTTAAATATTTTGTTATTTAAATTAATGAACAAAACCAATCATCAGCGGCAAATCAGCTGTTTTGTTTTATATATTTTTAAATATTGATGTTAAACGTGCTTCTATATGCCTGAACTATATATCCCAAATTTGAAAATGGCCAATTTCATAAATTGAAATTTATTTTATTTTTTTGTAACAAATATAAATTGGTTATGAGGGAAATTTGTACATGCTACCACATATGCAGTAGTTTAGATTTCTATGTGTAGCCTAGCCTCAGACTAGCTGCCTAACCTTCACCACAGACTCTATTTAAATGAACATGGACTCTAACAGCTTCCACTAACCTTCTACCTTCATCATCACTCTCACTGTTCTTCATCTGTACTATAATTCATCTTAGTTATATCATATTATGATTATATAAGCCCACCTGAGCAACTGAACAGAAGTATAAGGTGGTACAGTCAGTATATCAGTACTGTTTGAGTTGTTTGATCAGAGGAGGATGGGCCCCCCCCTTGTGAGTCTTGGTTCCTCCCAAGGTTTCTTCCTCCAGCTCTGAGGGAGTTTCTCCTCACCACTGTCACCTATGGCTTGCTCACCGGGGGGCTTTCTATGTTTTTCTATGATTTCTATGATTTTCTTCTGTGTTGTTATTTCCTTATTAGGATTATTTATGCTCTATCGAACGTTTCTTATCACTAAATTCCTGTAAAGCTGCTTTGTGATGACATCAGTTGTTAAAAGCGCTACACAAATTAATTAGATTTGATAAAATTCCTCAGAACAAATGTGCAGTGAGAAAAATGGTGAAAGAAAAAGAGTTGGAATTATTAGATTAAGAGATGGTGGAAGGATGTTGTTGAGGAATGCATAATGCCTGGCGCTGGTATCTGGCATTATCTGGAGCGTGGTGTTTTTATTTTAGTTCTCAAAGCATTGTTTACTTGTGTAGCACTTTCCACAACAATGTTGTTTCAAAGCAGCTTTACAGAAGTTTTAAAAACAGACAGTTACAACATATATCCCCCAGTGAGCAAGCCAGAGGCAACAGTGGCAATAGTTCCCCTCAGACTGGAGGAAGAAACCTTGGGAGGAACCAGACTCACAAGAGAAGACCCGTCCTCCTCTGATCAAACAGTATTTACAGTTTAATAAACTAAACACCAAAGAAAAGAGTCTCTGTTTGAAATCTGGATAGCAAAGCTTTACAAGCTGCACAGGTAGAGGCAGTCTCTGACTGAGGCAGTCTCTGACTGAGGCAGTCTCTGACTGAGTCTTTATGTAAAGTGGGCGTGAGCTGAAACAGTCCCATCCTATCTCAATGCTGGTGCAATTATAAAAAAGAATTTTTATATGATGTGTAAAAACAATTGAGTTTAATAAGTTAAGAACAAAAGTTGAGATCAGTTAGATAATTACAGATTTTCTTAACATAGCTGTGCTAAACTTAGCACCTGAATACGAACGCCACCATATTTCATGTTTACTATTGAGTTTGGTAGTTAAAAATAAAAGGCACTGATACCCTCTAATATTTATATTGTAAACTGCCTGTATTACAGACATTCAGCTGCTATACATGAACATTGTAGGAGAATATCATTCACATAGAAAAATATTAATATAAGCCATTTTATACGATGCCTCTACCTAGAGAAGAACATCACTCATCAAGTGTCCTCTGGTCGTCATTGTGTTACAGTAAAAGAGACACTAAAGAAAATGAAACATTACCAGCATGTCTGTCTTGTTTTCAAACGAAACCACTTGAATACAAATCTAGTTGTACTGACGACCTCCAAAGTCGGAAGTATGAGCTTTCGAGGAGGCCTTGAAGGCAACAAAAGACGGCAGAGGCCCAGAAATGTATTCTTCCCTCTCATAAGTACATAACTGAATATTTTAGAGAAGTTGCTGAATAGTAAGTATAACGTTTAATAGCTGAACAGTAAGCCTGTAGTTAAAATAATATTGGCAATTCACTGTTTTTCCAGGAAATGTTGTAAATGGAACCATTGGCAAGCAGATGGTGGATACTCTGGTGGAATCCTCCAGCAACGTGGAGATGATCCTCAAATTTTTTGACATGTTCCTCAAGCTGAAGGATCTCACCACCTCTGACAGTTTTAAAGAGCATGACCCAGAATGCAAAGGAGTCATCTCCAAAAGAGAGTTCCAAAAATCGATGGAAAATCAGAAACAGTACTCTCAATCGGAGATCGATTTCCTGCTGTCTTGCGCTGAGGCGGACGAGAACGACATGTTCAACTATGTGGAGTTTGTGAAACGCTTCCATGAGCCTGCCAAGGACATCGGTTTCAACGTGGCTGTGCTGCTCACCAACCTCTCTGAACACATGCCCCATGACTCCCGCCTGGCCACCTTCCTGAATCTGGCCGAGAGCGTTCTCAACTACTTTGAGCCTTTCCTGGGCCGCATCGAGATCATGGGCGGAGCCAAGAGAATTGAAAGAGTTTACTTTGAGATCAGTGAGTCCAGCAGAACTCAGTGGGAAAAGCCTCAAGTCAAGGAATCCAAGCGGCAGTTCATCTTTGACGTGGTCAATGAGGGTGGAGAATCGGAGAAGATGGAACTCTTTGTGAACTTCTGTGAGGACACCATCTTTGAGATGCAGCTGGCCTCACTGATCTCGGAACCAGACGCTGTGGAGCGGTCAGAAGAGGATGAAGGCGATTTGCAGAGTGTGGCTGACGAACCAGAGGAGGAAGAAGAGGAGCGAACACTGGAATCCTTCTCAGCTTTTACCATGGCTTGTGTATCCATGAGGAAGAGCCTGTGCAGCCTTCGCAAGCTGCTTACCCTCAGGAGCATGAGGAAGCAGTACAAGAGGTTCCGGAAGATGAGCGTGAGAGAGATGATCCGCAGCTTTTTCCTTTTCTTCTGGAGGATCTTTGTCGGCCTCTTCCGCTTCCTCTACAACCTGGTCTGGGGCTTCTTCCACATCCTGTGGTCCACTCTGTTCGGCGGAGGCCTGGTGGAAGGTGCCAAAAACATGAAGGTGACGGACATCCTGGGCAACATGCCGGACCCCACTCAGTTTGGTATCCATGGAGATGTTCTAGAGACTGAAAAGCTGGAGGCAAACGAGGCTTGTTTGGTAGCGGAGATTGGCCAGATGGCAGAGGGAGACCAAGTGGAAGTGGACCTCATGTCAGAGCTGTTGAGTATTCAGCCCAAGAAAGAGGGGGGGAAGCACGGGTCTGAGCCTGGACTGGGGGACGTGTCGGAAGTGGTTGGCATGGATTCTCCATCTCTAGCTGCTGCTGTGCGGCAGAAAAAGGCCCAGGTAACCACAACTCCAGACAGTGCTCTCCACAAATTATGAACATTTGAAACAAGGTGAATGATGTTAGCATAGTAGGTATAGCAATGATCTATAAGATGTAAGGTGTATATAGTAATGAATGACATGATGGGTGTGTCTCAAATCCTACTGAGCTCCTACATAGGCAGCATTTTACATCATAGTATGCGCACCTGACATGTAGACTGTCCCATGTGACATGTGCCCAATTCTTACATACCTTAAACATGCTGTCTACTGAGGAACCTTATTTAGGAAGCATTGAACGCTTCCTCAGCCGCTAAGACAATCCCATGATGCACCGCAGGCTAATCTAGGAGCAGTGAAGTTATTTTAAAATGTGAGTTATTTTGATTCTCTGGAGTTTTAATGTGTTTCTGGTCATATAATCACACAAAACAGTATTTTATTATCAACTCTGTAACGAGTCCTTCACCATTTACACTTTTATACTCCAGACATTAGCATTTATGCTAGCGGATTTTTAAGCCTCGGGCTATTGTTTCGGATGCCGGCCAGTAACTTAGCAACCAGCTAAACCACCGGTGGCGTGCTGCAGTGGGCGGGAACAAGGCGTGACGCAGTCTCTCTCTAACTAGAGCGTCTCAGTAATCTGTTTTATGAGGAGAGATGTCATGGGCTGAAGGTTAGGGATCCGGTCTTGAAGGCACCTAAGCCCAACTGCTCCCCGGGCGCCGAGGATAGGGCTGACCACCACTCCGGGCACATGTGCTCACTGCCCCCTAGTGTGTATGTTCACTAATGTGTGTATATATCGGTGTTTCACTGCCCCCTAGTGTGTATGTTCACTAGTGTGTGTATATGTGGGTGTTTCACTGCCCCTAGTGTGTATGTTCACTAGTGTGTGTATATGTGGGTGTGTCACTGCCCCCTAGTGTGTATGTTCACTAGTGTGTGTGTGTGTATGTAGGTGTTTCACTGCCCCCTAGTGTGTATGTTCACTAGTGTGTGTATATGTGGGTGTGTCACTGCCCCCTAGTGTGTATGTTCACTAGTGTGTGTATATGTGGGTGTTTCACTGCCCCCTAGTGTGTATGTTCACTAGTGTGTGTATATGTGGGTGTTTCACTGCCCCTAGTGTGTATGTTCACTAGTGTGTGTATATGTGGGTGTTTCACTGCCCCTAGTGTGTATGTTCACTAGTGTGTGTATATGTGGGTGTTTCACTGCCCCTAGTGTGTATGTTCACTAGTGTGTGTATATGTGGGTGTTTCACTGCCCCTAGTGTGTATGTTCACTAGTGTATGTATACGTGGGTGTTTCACTGCCCCCTAGTGTGTATGTTCACTAGTGTGTGTATATGTGGGTGTTTCACTGCCCCTAGTGTGTATGTTCACTAGTGTGTGTATATGTGGGTGTGTCACTGCCCCCTAGTGTGTATGTTCACTAGTGTGTGTGTGTATGTAGGTGTTTCACTGCCCCCTAGTGTGTATGTTCACTAGTGTGTGTATATGTGGGTGTTTCACTGCCCCCTAGTGTGTATGTTCACTAGTGTGTGTATATGTGGGTGTTTCACTGCCCCTAGTGTGTATGTTCACTAGTGTGTGTATATGTGGGTGTGTCACTGCCCCATAGTGTGTATGTTCACTAGTGTGTGTGTGTATGTGGGTGTTTCACTGTGCGGATGGGTTAAATGCGGAGTTCAAATTCCACTGTGTGCAAACACATGTGGCTAGTTCTAGTTCTAAATTCTAAAGAGCTGCCTACCTAGACAGCCCACTAAGACAGCCCACTAGGTTTTGAGACACACCCGATGTATGGTGCAAAATTAAAAAACACCCTTTATTTATTTACTTTCTTTAGTTTTGAATTTTTCAGAAGCTATATCTGCATATATTGGATTAGGTGTTTCTGCTGTGAGAAGCTCTGTGGGTCTGAAAGAATGTACAGCCATCGAGAACCTGTTACTAATAAAAGTGAAACAGGTGAAAGAAGAGAAATTGCAAGTCAAACAAAGAAACGGCTGATTCCAGACCTGGTGGTGTTAATGGCTCTGTGGATTTTTTTTTGTAAAGCTAAATTCCACTCTTATTGATGGAAAATGAAATAAATCTGGAGGTACTGTGTCTTGGGTTGCCAGTTCTCTGGGGGATGCACTGATTGAATGTAGTTCTTTATGCTTTGTACTGCTTATGGTAGAACATTGTTCTGATTACATGTTCTGCATATTTTATACAGAATGGCTACTTATGGGACAAATTAAACCACTCTTCTCTACCTCTCTGTGCAGGAAGCTGCAAGTAAGAAGGCAGTTGAAAGTGAATTCAAAACAGAATCGGAGAAAGCTGAGTGAGTAAAAACCAAACCAAACATTTGATAAGTTAATGTATACTTACTGTATAAATATATTTGTAATTTTTTATTGTGTAATATATTTTTTCAGAATTCCTGTCTTGTTAAAATAATAAAAATACCAAAGGTGTCAAAAGTATTCACATTCGTTACTCAGGTAGAAGTATAGATACTAGGGATTAAAATACATCTGTAGAAGTTGAAGTATCAACTGAAGCTTTTTACTCCAGTAAAAGTGTTAAAGTACTGCTTTCAGAACTACTGCAAATGTAAGGAGTAGAAAGTACTGATAATGGAGTGTAAATGTAAGGGGTAGAAAGTACAGATAATGGAGTGTAAATGTAAGGAGTAGAAAGTACTGATAATGGAGTGTAAATGTAAGGAGTAGAAAGTACTGATAATGGAGTGTAAACGTAAGGAGTAGAAAGTACTGATAATGGAGTGTAAATGTAAGGAGTAGAAAGTACTGATAATGGAGTGTAAATGTAAGGAGTAGAAAGTACTGATAATGGAGTGTAAATGTAAGGAGTAGAAAGTACTGATAATGGAGTGTAAATGTAAGGAGTAGAAAGTACTGATAATGGAGTGTAAATGTAAGGAGTAGAAAGTACAGATAATGGAGTGTAAATGTAAGGAGTAGAAAGTACTGATAATGGAGTGTAAATGTAAGGAGTAGAAAGTACTGATAATGGAGTGTAAACGTAAGGAGTAGAAAGTACTGATAATGGAGTGTAAATGTAAGGAGTAGAAAGTACTGATAATGGAGTGTAAATGTAAGGAGTAGAAGTAAAAAGTCAGCAGAAAAATAATTACTCCACTAAGTATAAATAACCAAAATTTCTACTGAAGTAAGGTAACAAAGTATTTGTACTTCATTACTTGGCACCTCTGAAAAAAATACACAGTCTTCAAGAAGAGTTTCTCATTTCTTCATTGCTTGTTCATGGTAATAGTGCAGAGGATGGGGAGAAGAAGGACCAAGACAAAGGAAAAGAAGACTCTCTCATAGAGCCCTCATCAGAAGAGGAGAAGAAGCCGACCAAGAGGAGACCTGGGCAGAAGAAAGAGGAACCAGAGGTTTTCATGGCCAGCTTTTTTGCTGGACTGGACATCTATCAGACCAAGATTCTTGTGAGTAACCGTATAGCTGCTTTAAGATAAGCTAACATTTTCACTGTAGGCCTAAAATTATCTGACAACCATAACACATATAAGAGCTTGTTGGACATCCTAATATCCTATAGATATTGTAGTCTTAGCAACATAGAGTCCACAATGTATTTCTGAGATTAAATAAAGGTTGATTGATTGATTGATTGATTGATTGATAGAGTCATTATAATGTCTTCAGAAATCCTCATATTGGTCTGCTCTTCTGTCATACGTTGAAAGATTAAAAAGAAATTGATTTTTTTATGTTTGCAGAACTACTTGGCCCGAAACTTTTACAACCTGCGATTCCTGGCTCTGTTTGTGGCCTTTGCCATCAACTTCATCCTGCTTTTCTACAAGGTGACTCAGCTGGCTCTCTCATTTGAACTGTTTATTGCTGGTTCCCCCCTCCGCCCCACCCCCTCCTTCATCTGCATGATATGTAATTTTATTATGCAGCGTGCTTTAATGACTTCCATCTTTTTGTTACAGAATAGTTCTAGCTGTGATAATCTATCAGACTGATTACCCTAACAGCCATATCCTGAAAAAACATCCCAGCTTTAAAAGTAACTATAAACAGTACATAGAAAGTTTGTAGAGTTATGATTCTGTGGTTCCTACTCATATGATTAGATGTGTCGTATGAGGGAGACCAGTTCAGAGGATACGCTTTTATTCTTAGAACTGCGGTACCGACGTTCTCTGAGCTTTCAAGCCCTGGTCTCAGTCGTGTCCCCAACTGCATTGTGTTTTATAGGCCCGCCTTCCGGCTCCTTCTGGCCCATGTGGTACACCTGGCCACGTCCTAATTCTCTGGGTGGACAGTGGTTCTCGAATAGAAGTTCCCTAAAATAAGTCCAGGGTTTGTGTAAAGCCCTATCGCAGTGGTGTTTAATTAGAGTTCACTCTGGTCCAGTTAGAGGAGATCTCCTCAGACCAAGGTCCGGTCATCATTTCTAGCGTGTGTTCTGATTCAGTGGTGTATCCTGTTTACTGAAGTAGTCTAGTATCAGCATCTCATACCATCAGCTACTGAAACACCAACACACCACACATACCGTTCAGTATATTTACTGTTTAAATACTGAACTTTGAGTAAAAACAAGAGCTACATTTGAAATGCTTTTCTAAAAAAGTGCATCATAAAGTGTTTATTTATAATATAAAGTAAATAAAATGTTTAGTCTTGTTAACTGAGTTTCACATCTTATCAGTTTCTCTCTCTCTTGTATTCCTCCACACTTTCTCTTGTTCAGTGAGAGAAGTGAGATCTTGGCTCTCCAGCCAGGACTTTAAATCTGGGCTGAAACTGTGTTAGGACCATTCTCACACACATATGAGATATCCGGAACGTTCTGTGTGGAGTGTGTATGTTCTCTCCGTGTTTGAGTGGGTTCCTCCGGGTACTCTGGTTTCCTCCCACAGTCCAAACACATGCATGTTAGGATCCTCACTCTAAACTGACCGTAGGTGTGAGTGAGTGTGTGAGTGTTAGTCATGCGATGGACTAGCAACCTGTCCAGCAGGATAAAGCGGAAGATAATGGATGGATGGATATGAGATACGTGGCTGCTTTTAATTAGCTCCACGGTCTCAGAACATATGAGATGTTGGTGTGGAGCTGTCTGTGGGAAGTATAAACTTCTCTGTCTCGGTTTCTGGTTGAAAAGTAGTTTTTCTTTGTCGACTTTTCTTTTTTTAGAGTGCCGTCTGACTTGCTTTACTCTCTGACTGCTGCTTCTCACCTGTGTGCTCACCGCACTCCTAAATCTGCTCAAATCTGATTGGCTGAGGAGAGCATTTAGTGATTTTACTATGCATGCGATTGGTCTGTGAGGTTGCTGCGCTGCAAAGCCCGTATACCGTAAAGACAAGAAAAGCTCCGCCGCTTAAACTAAACACAATCAGAACTAAATCATTCTCAGTAGATTATGTTTGTGTCAGCATTGGACAACGTCTGGGTCTGGACCCGGACCGCGGCCCACCTATTAGTGACCTCTGCCCTATAGGGTTTGGGTCCTTCTCGCAAGCTCTGCCGTATTCTGTAGGCCATCTGTCTCATACGCTTCAAAATAAGGGTATGAAAGAACTCAAGTTTGGGAGATAGACCACGCCCTAACTCCACCCCTCAACCATTTCACGCTCCATATAAACCACTCCTCCGCCCTCACCCTCGTGACGAAAATTCGCACCCCACCACCTTCCCCGGCTCCTCCCTCTTTTTCAAACCTTCCTCACTCTTTGCTCGGCAAGGGGGGGCCTGTCTTCAACCCCAGCAGCCTAGCCCGCCCAGAATTACAGCCCCAAGTTCCTCAGAGTGTCCTCTGATGGCTATGATATATATTTTTTTAATGTTTAATGTAACATTTCTGATAAACCTTTTGTGCGTGCAAATGTGTAGGTGACCGGTGAGGAGTCTGAGGAGGTGGATCCTTGGACAGGGAGAGGTGATGAGGAGGATGAAGGTGGCATGGAGTATTTTGTTCTGCAGGAAAGCACGGGCTACATGGCGCCCACACTGCGCTTCCTAGCAGTGCTACACACTGTCATTTCCTTCCTCTGCGTGGTGGGGTATTACTATCTGAAGGTAAACACACATCCACATATTTACTAACAAATCTAATCAGAAGCCTTCATAAGAGCCTCTACAACCAGTTGTAGCTGTTTATAGTTGCCTCCCACTTCTGCAATGAAAGTATCAGTGCAATCTGTTACTACCTCTGACACACAGTTACGTTAGCTTTTAAAAAAAAAAAAACAAGTCAAAGGTAACATTGTTCCCTTTAATAAGCCATGACATTAAAATCACCTTCTTGTACTTAATCTTATTATTCTTAATTTTTTGGTCTTGTTTTATTTTTCCTGTATTATTATTTTATTTTAATTTATTATATTATTTTATTTTTAGTTTTTTAAATAATTATTATTTTATTATTATTATATATATTTTTTACTCCTAAATTTCTTTAATTTTTTCCTTTTTTTATTATTTGAAATCTCTTACCCTCTTATTTATTTTTTAATTTACGTTTAATGTTAATTCATTACTTTCTTCTCAGTAGTTTTAATTTATAATGATTAACTTTTTATTTATTTTTTTATTTTCATTGAAAATAAGGGTTGCCTTTAATGTACAGTACATCTAAACTTAAATAAAGGTTATAATAATAAAACATAAAAATACTGTCAGCCACTGATACTCTTACTACTTATCCTGAATAGGTGCCCCTGGTGGTTTTTAAGCGGGAGAAGGAAATCGCCAGGAAACTTGAGTTTGATGGTCTTTATATCACTGAGCAGCCTTCGGATGATGACATCAAAGGGCAATGGGACAGACTTGTGATTAACACACCGTAAGTACGACAGGAAATATCTCAGATCTCTTCAGCCGTGTCCAGTTCTGTTATTGCTCGGAGAAGATATTCTCCTGAGCACTGTTTCATCGTTTAATCGTTACGTTATGAAGAACTAACGACCTTAATGCACACTAACACACCCCCTTTAACTCCAGAGGATCTTAAGTAGCTAATTAGTTGGTGTGTTGGGAAGCAGGAAAAATATTCAAATGTTCAGAACTGGGAGCAATCCAGGACCAGGACTGGCTTAATGGTAGCGCTTTCCAGTAAGGGTACATTAACTCAAGAGTTGTTAAAGCATTTACTGGAGAATAGCCACACAGGAAGTAGTATGTCTGTATACAGGTAGTAATAAATAAGTCATATATTAACATCCAGAAGGGTTTCATTAATTAATGCTCTATCGTATACCATTGTATAAAATGTACGAAAGATAATCAACACGGTCATCAGTGTTTGATTAATCAGAAAGAAATGCCTTAATAAGCATACTAATACTGTTTTATTCATATTGTTGCTGTCCAATGAAAAACAAGTATCTTTAAATTGCAACTTTACAGGAGAGACCAAAAACAAACTTTACTTTTAATGTAAGTCAATGGAACCAGAAATTTTTCAAGCTATTTTGGAGCACTTCTATTGTTCCATTCATCATTAAACATTTACACAATGTAAACGACCATTGGCGTGTTCAAGTAGTACTCATGGAGTAATTCTCCTCCACAATTACTCCATGTATGAAATGTGGATCCCGAAGGCTTTCGGGAAACATTCGTAATTTTAAGAATGTTCTTAAGTACTTAAGTTTTAAGTACTTAGCGTTAAGAATGTTTTGGGAAACGCACCCCTGAATGTTATTATATGACTTAGTAATTGGTCTATGCTTATTGGCTCACTGCTTTGTTATGAGTTATTTTTGAGTGAATATCCTAATAATACCCTAATAACTGTCCAATTTAATGTGTAACCAGTTTAATGATATACACATCATCATCTGAGAAGTCCAACTGGAAATATCTACATGAGTCATGTGTGATCTGTATAAGTCAGGAGTAGAGTGTTCCTCTCTTTTTGTATTACACAGATCCTTCCCCAATAACTACTGGGATAAATTTGTGAAACGCAAGGCAAGTAGAATTTAACACTGCAATAAGATAAGTATGTCTTTCATTCACTGATTATTATATGAATTAACTGTAACTGATGATCCCTTAATTAGGAAAACTGTCTCTTGGCTTCATTAATGTGTTACAAACTGTAATTGGAAACTACAGTGTAGAGTAAATTCTATACCATTCTTCACCCTGTATGGCTGGTCGGGGGTCAGCAGTTCAGAGACAGAATGGAGAGTGAATGGAATGAGCGTCGGCTGAAATCTGAGACCAGTTATTAATTGTTGATTGGTTATTTTACCTGTAGGTTATAAATAAGTATGGAGACCTGTACGGGGCAGAGCGGATTGCTGAGCTTCTCGGCCTGGACAAAAGCGCTCTGGACTTCAACCCCACTGAAGAGGCCATTGCAAAAGAAGCCTCTCTGGTGGCCTGGTGAGGAAAGCCTGCTAGATCGTTTTGTATGGGATACGTTTCTATGCTACAGTTTGTCCTGTATTTAATTTTTGCCACAGTATACAGTTTGAATAGCCCTAGAAGAACATGTTTTGTGGATTTTTTAACACATCCTCCGCAAAAAAACTTAAATTACTTTAATATTTTGGAACAGGCCACACTGTGTTTCGTTTTTTTTTAAATAATACATTTGGCCAATAAACAACATTTATTTATTAAAATGTCCAGAAATGTGTTTTTTGTAGAGGAGGAGCTACTTATTTGTTCATTGTGGAGGAGAATTAAAACTTATTCAGGTTTTACATTATATTAAATGATTATTAAATGCTAAACAACATTATAAAACATCTATTAACAGAATTGATTTAGGATCCTCACTCTAAACTGCCCGTAGGTGTGAGTGTGTGAGTGAGTTTTGGCCCTGCCTTGGACTGGAAAACTGTCCATGGTGTACCCCACCTTCACCCGTTGACGCTGGGATTGGCTCCAGCCCCCCCATGACCCTGACTAGCGGGATTAAGTGGTAGATAATTGATAGATGAATGGATGTATCTCAATTTTTACTTAGTTGTTATGAATCAACCAGTACTAGGTGGCCAAAATGTATATAATGGTATAATTAATATTTACTAAATTAATATTGTAACACTAGGCCCTGTCTGAACTCTGTTTTCTGTTCTATGTTAGAGCAGCAGTTACATTCAGCTGCACCAGTAAGATGGAATGTCTGATTGGAGTAAGAAACCATGGTGGTCTAAGACTAGTCAGAGACCACCCTTGATATATGCAGTTTCTATTCAGAACAGAAGTTTTTATTTTTTCAACATCAGGTGAAGAAAACCAGAGACATACGCTTAACAGAAAATTACATAGTATTAAGTTGTTCACTTACCAAGTTAGATCTTCTCATGATCCCAGCTATCTCAACACATTCAGTGATGTAACGGTCACAATGTTGTATTTTTACCAGAGACAAAATTGATTTTATATTATTGGAAACAAGTGTAAAACAGTTACATTTCTGATAGTGTTATGTTTACTCTAAATTCTAGATATAGATTAATTTGGTATAATTTTATACACCAGCTCTATGTCACTCTAAATTACATAGATTTAATCCCAACATATCACCCCTCTGTTTTAGATGTGGCTCTGCTGTTTTAGATTGTACCTGGTCATGTCTGCAATATAATATCAGAGATTAATGGAAAGGACCTCCCAGTGGACCCAGAAATATGTCTTCGGCGCAACTGTACTAATAGTGATTTTAGAAGTTAATATGCTCTACAGCTTACAGAAATGTTAATTACTGCCAAAAAATGTATTATTAAAAATTAAAAATCAGATGCTCCTATTCCTATTGGGGTGTGGCTTTCCGAAATCAGAGTTCTATACCTTTAATTTATAAATATTGGCAACCATTTATAGATTATATTAGGGACATTCCACTGGACCAGATAGACTCTATACAGGCATAAATATAATTAAACTCTATAATTAAACTCTCATATCTCATATCCCTTATGTGTTTTGGTTTTTTTTTTCTTTCTCCCTTTCCTCCCCTCCCACCTTAAATGAACAATGTATGTTTTCCTTTTGCCTTTCTTATTTGTGTTGTGTTTAAAAAATTAAAATAAAAGTTACATTTCTGAAACTTACAGCAAATCATACTTTGTTTTGTCTGACAGGTTGAGTTCCATTGACACAAAGTATCATATCTGGAAGATGGGGGTGGTGTTCACAGACAACGTGAGTTCCCTGAGTAGTTTAATTCTTGTAGGACTTGTACACTCCTGTTGCACGAACACAAACACACAGTCTTTTCCTCTTTGTAGTCTTTCCTGTATCTGGTGTGGTACACCACCATGTCCATCTTGGGACACTACAATAACTTCTTCTTCGCCGCTCACCTGCTGGACATTGCCATGGGCTTCAAGACCTTGAGGACCATCCTCTCCTCGGTCACCCACAATGGCAAACAGGTTCTAGTTCTTTGGAGCTTCTAAGCGTCAGTGGAAATGTATGTGACATAGACGAGTGGTCTTGGGTTACATTTTTCTTTCTCCCGGTGTCGTAGCTGGTGCTGACCGTGGGTCTGCTGGCTGTAGTAGTGTATCTGTACACCGTGGTGGCCTTCAACTTCTTCCGGAAGTTCTACAATAAGAGCGAGGACGAGGACGAGCCAGACATGAAGTGTGATGATATGATGACTGTAAGTTGCAAACACTTGACTTATTTTTCTGGGTCAAGCGCAGAAGCCTGCACCTGGGCTAGATCAAAGCTTACAATAAATTCAGAGATAAAAAGAACAGTGTTTTATGATTAGTTCAAAGCAAAAGCCAGAAAGCTAAGGGAGATTCACATTTCCCCACTAACCCCAGCCCCTGCATTTAATTGAACTTAATGGAAATGGGACCATGTCGTGTTTTAGCTGTTTCTAATAGATTTCTTCTTCTTGCTTTCTCCCTGTGCTGTTGCCTCTCAGTGCTATCTTTTCCACATGTATGTGGGAGTGCGTGCTGGTGGTGGAATAGGTGATGAGATCGAGGACCCAGCGGGGGACCCGTACGAGCTTTACCGCATCCTCTTTGACATCACCTTCTTCTTCTTTGTCATCGTCATTCTTCTGGCCATTATCCAGGGTAACGTATAACTCGACGACTGCAGTATAGTTTTTATTATATGGACTGTGTGGAAGTGAGGGGTATGTTTTCTATGATATGGTTCATTTAAAGTAGTAGTACTACGGTGGCCGAGAAGACCACAGCGGAAGTGTTTCTGGAGGACACTTAAAGGACGTGGGACCACATACAGCGACACAATGTAAACAGAACCACGCGTTGCCGCGGTAGCGTCTTATACTGATGGGTAAATGATACGGATGTTTGGGAGCTGGTGTGGAGAAATCCAGAAAGTGGTTTATGAAGTGTGTATGGAGGTTTGCTTCGTTAAGGGCGAGTGACGTCACTGATGACGTCTGAAGTCTCGCTGGTTCAGGACGTGGTTCGAGTGTTGGTGTGATTTATTGTTTCTTAATAAAAATTAAAGTCACCATCAAACCACAATCACTGTCCCATCTCTTAAAACCACTGCAGCAGTTTTAACATCAATATCTCACATACTATTAGATTTAATTACTGACTGAAATCATACGGGCAGTTTATTTAATTAACAGACCCACTCAATCAAACACAGATCAGATAAACAAATGAATGAACCACAGAAAATTAAATTAAGGTGTTTTATGTGTGTACTTATTCCAAGGACGGATTAGGGATAGTCTGGGCAACACTTTGCCCAGGGATAACCCCCCCCCAACCATGCCCCTCGTGATCAAGGGCCCTCGAATGGTATGCCTTGCTCTTCTCTAGGGTCCCCTGGTAGGGGCTGTCATAACCAGGGCCCTCTAAAATTATTCCCCCTTTTTCCTAGGACCCCTAATAGCCAGACGTCGAAGTCAGAGCAGTGCCACAACGCCTCGTCCATTTTCATAAGGGGTCCAAAAGCATGGCTAGGGACCCCAAAAGCATGGCTAGGGCCCAAAAGCATGGCTAGGGCCCCCAAAACATGGCTAGGGGTCGCAAAAGCATGGCGAGGGCCCCCAAAACATGGCTAAGGGTCCCAAAAGCATGGCGAGGGAGGACCTGGGGTCAATATCCCTAAAAGTCAGAGGATCCTTAAAATGGAGGGCCCTCGGAAATAAAAATATATTGTATTATAAATTTTGATAGGCTTCGCAAAATGTTTTGGGCCAGGGCCCCCTGGGCCCCCTGACCTCAAGGGCCCCTGGGCGCTGGCCCCTCTGGCCTGGTCAGTAATCCAGCCATGACTTATTCCCATGCTGACAATGTTAAATAACGCTTTGCGTGGTTCTGTTCACATTGCGTTGCTGTATGTGGTCCCACGTCCTTCAAGTGTCCCCCGGAAACACTTCTGTTGTGTTGTGGCCGGTTTTGCAGCATGTTTGTTAAATGTAGTGCCGTGTTAACATTTTGATGAAAGTGTTTTTTTTAGTTTGCAGCATGTTTGTGAATTTGCAGCTCGTTAGGTCTTCTGGCTATCGTATAGTACACTCTAAACACCACTCTATTCTATGGCCGGATTGCAAATTCAGTGGGCTCCACTTGTTCTGCCTCGGATTGTAGTTTTTTCACCATCAGTCACATTTTTTCCACCCTAAAACCTTCATAATGAGTTGAAAAATGTTCAGCATCAGCTGAAAAACTGAACTGGAGAGTGAATTTGGAGTTGTACAGGGGTCAAGTCAGGTCAAGACAAGTATATTTATATGGTGCCTTTTATAGCAGATGTTGTCACAAAGCAGCTTTACCCAAAATCTGAGTCCGACCCCACAGTGAGCAAGCCAGAGGTGACCGTGGCAATGAAAACCTCCCTGAGAGCAACCAGAAAGGGGAACCCATCCACCTCTGGTCAATACCAGATAGCAAAACAAGCACAAAAGCAAAACAGAAGAATACTGTTTACAATAAAATACAATGCTGGATATAAAGAAATAAAAAAAAAACTCTCAGAGTAGCAGTTAGAAACAGATCTGAAGAACAGATGAAAATCAGTCACTGTTACTGTTAGGAGTTCATCACAGTGAAAAACCATGAATGTCAATAACAGCTGCTAGAGGCTTACAGTGGTGATCTATTAGCAAGAATGTGAGAAGAGCTCAGTGTTTTGTGAGGCAGGAGAAGAAATGAGTAATTAGTCTGTGATTAAATAAACAAGCAGGAACTTCTCGAGGGCCAGCGCTAAAGGGTCTGTCTCAAACCCTAGTGAGTGTCTAAGTAGGCTGTCTAGGTAGCAGCTGTGTAAGTAGCAGCGTTCTCTCCTCATCTCTCCTCATAAAACAGATTACTGAGACGCTCTAGTTAGAGAGAGACTGCGTCACGGCTTGTTCCCCCCACTGCAGCACGCCACCGGTGGTTTAGCTGGTTGCTAAGCTACCGGCTGGAATCTGAAACAATAGAACGAGGCTTAAAAATCTGCTAGCATAAATGCTAATGTCTGGAGTATAAAAGAGTTGTTACAGAGTTGATAATAAAATACTGTTTTGTGTGATTATATGACCAGAAACACATTAAAACTCCAGAGAGAATCAAAATAACTCACATTTTAAAACCACTTCACTGCTCCTAGATTAGCCTGTGTTGCATCATGGGATTGTTTTAGCGGCTGAGGAAGCGTTCGATGCTTCTTTAAAATCAGGTCTAAATATGGTTTCTCAGTAGTCAGCATGTTTAAGGTATGTAAGAATTGGGACAGTCTACATGTCGGGAGCGCATATTATGACGTAAAATGCTGCCTATGTAGGAGCTCAGTAGGATTTGAGACACAGCCGAAGCAGCAGCATTGGACCGCACAGGATGGGTAAGTTGTACAGCTCAGCAAGGTAGCACAGCTTTGCGCACATTTGCAATTAAAAAAGCAAACCTCTCAACGATAAGTAGGACTTTTCCTGCATATGTACCATCCGGTGCATTGTTTTCACTGTACGTTGTTCTATGGTTTGTTGAAAACTTTGAAAATCGAAGTTAATTAATCCTCACTGTTGTAGCCTGGCGAGTAGTGAACTTGAATGTAGAAATAGAAAGCTGTCTTTAGTCTGTAGTGTGTAGTGTGATGTGATTTTGAGCTTCTGCCCCACTAAGATCCACCAAACTCCTAGAGAAATACATTCAGCATTCAAAACAGAGCCTAAAGCATGATTCATCATTATCATATCAATTAATCTTTAATCAAAATAGAATGACTTTTGCTGGCCTCAGTTTCTGAGTTTATTATCATATCATCGTACATCAGTGGACATAAGGGTGGGATTGTATTAACCAGTAACCTCATGTTTCACCATCCCCATCATCATCCAGCTTTCAAGATTCAAGAGTATTATTGTCATATGCACAGCAGAAACAGACAGTTTCTCCATTTACCAATAGATAAAAATAACAACAAAAAGAAATAATAAAAAATATGTGCAAATTATATAAAGTATAATAATATATTAAAAGTTGAAGTAAATAAAATTAAAGTATTTTATTTCCTTTTTATTATTAAATAAAAAAACCCCCAAAAGTTACATACCTCATTTTATTCCGAAAAATATCATGATATGGAAAAAGAATTAGCTATGATCTTCCAATTCTCTTTTTTTTTATTTTGCTTTTTTTATCTATTGAATACACTGTAATTGTATTAAAAAAAAATAAAACATTAATAAACGTAAAATCTATTGTCATGATGGTACTGTAATGGTGGAATACTCCGTTTCTAATTGAATTGATTGTAACAGCCGTTGAGACATATACTTATTTGTTAGCCAGGCTTCAGTAGTTCAGTAGACAAAAGTAATTGTGTGATAGAGGAGTTACCCTCAGCCATCTCCAGTGCATAGAAACAAGGAGTGTTTAGTATAATCACCTTTTTTGTACTTACTGGGGAGTTTAAACACATTTAGACAAATAAATAACAACCAGACAATGAATAATAGACATAGCAATGAATAATAAATAAAACCCCCAAACAGACCTCCTCAAGTATTATACACTGAACATCAAAACCACATACAATCTCCTTTAGAGCTGAATGAAAATATAAATCATTTAAATCATAGCGCTTCTAGAATTGTGTCACTGGTTCCTGTAGGCTGTGTGACCCAAACCGCTCCAGTACAGAGGTGAAGCAGGGCTCGGGCTCAGTGGGTTAAAGTCACTCCAGCTGCGTGTCTAGAACTGGGAAGGCTCAGAATGACACATGCAGAGAGAAGGATTAGAGCCATGCTGAGAGAGGGAGAGAGAGAGAGAGAGAGAAGGAGAGAAGGAGAGAGAGAGAGAGAGAGAGAGAGAGAGAGAGAGAGCGAGAGAGAAAGAAAGAGAGTTATAAGGGAGTAAAAGCAATGAAGAACTTTTCACACATAGGCTAACAGGTTGCAGTCATCCTGAACTCACTAAACAAAACCTTCATGTTAAGCCTGAGAATTTTCTTCATCTCTGATTTCCATAAGACTGCGCTCTGCTCTGCTCTAGGAGAGTATTTAGGACTTGAGAGGCAGAAGAGTGCAGACTAGCCTCTCCCTATTAGAGCTGACATGCCACAGGGAACTAATAACAAGACAGGCATCTCTAACTGTGTCCAGAGCCATAACTACGGTGGCCGAGAAGACTCAACGCGCTGCAAACAGAAAACACTTTCATCAAAACGACAACACGGCCAATACATTTAACAAACACACTGCAAAACCATCCACAACACAACGGAAGTGTTTCCGGAGGACACTTAAAGGCCGTGGGACCACATACGGTGACACAATGTAAACGGAACCATGCAGAGCCGCGGTAGCGTCTAATGAGAAGTAAGTTTAACTATATTTACTAACTATCCAGACTTACTTCTCATTAGACACTAGTGATGATCAGATGAAGCCTCTTGAAACGTTGAAGCTTTACGCCCAGATGGTTCAAAAAAAGACTCAATGCGCTGCAAACAGAAAACACTTTCACCAAAACGACAACACGGCCACTACATTTAACAAACACACTGCAAAACCATCCACAACGGAGGACACTTAAAGGACAGTTTTTACTCACTTCAATAAAAACAAGAACTACATTAAAAAAACAATGCTTTTAAAAAAAAGAGCATCTTAAAGTGTTTATTTATAGAGAAAGTAAATAAAGGTGGTTCTTCTTGGTAACTCAGCTTCACTAGTGAACATGTTGGTTGTACAGAGCGGTGTTCTCCAGAACTAGACGAGCAGGTCCATTCCAGAACCGTTCCTGTTAAACACTCAGTTCTCTCTGTTCACTTTTCTGTTTTTACGTTATTCTTTCTGACTCGCTTTAGTCTCCGACTGCTGCTCCTCACTTCATACCTCACCTGTGTGCACACCACACGCCCCAATCTGCACAGATCTGATTGGCTGAGGAGTCTTCGGTGATCTTACAGCGCACGTGATTGGTCTCTGAGTTCACTGCGCCATAAAGCCCGTATACCGTAAAGACTAGAAAAGCTCCGCCTCTTAAAATAAACACAGTCAGAATTAAATCATTCTAAATAGTTTATCGGTTTGGATCCTGGACTGTGGTCCACCTATTAGTGACCCCTGCCATACGGTGAAAATGATAGCATGTTAAAAATACCAGCTGGAGAGTTGGTTGCTTCTGATACAATTTTTTGAGATTTGTAAAAGTAGTTTTTGTCTGTGTCCTGTAAACTGTGGGAGTAATGTTGTATTTTGAATCTACGGGCTTTGGCTGATTTTAAATGTATTGAGATGTTAGATCAATAACATATGAGCACTATGTGACATTTTACTACTCCTCCCATTCATAAACAGAGTTTAGGATTCAAAAACCAAACATCAGCAGCCATAAGAGATATGTAATACAGCTGCAGTTCCTTCTCTTACGGAATTCTAATATCTGCTGAAGCTGCCCTAAATAAATGGTTTCAAAATTACATTGTGACTTTTGCTTGCATGTGAGAGCTTGCTCATGCAAAGAATTTGATGTTTATATGAATAATTCAGTGGAGACTGAAGTCACTGAGGGTCACACAATGCACAGGAACATTCTGGAGATGCTCGAGCGAGCTTAGGCTAGAGCGTGTCATCGCACTAACAGCACTACTAGTGCTGTTATATAAAAGGCTGATGATATATCAGCACTGGTTCACATGGTGAAAGGTCATTCAGTGCTATGTTTGTGTGACTACAGGTTTGATCATTGATGCTTTCGGGGAACTGAGAGACCAGCAGGAGCAAGTCAAAGAAGACATGGAGGTAGGAATAGCACAACAGCAGAGCATGTCGTGTACAGAGTGTGTGCTGTCTTGATGAAGCCTTGTTTAGTATTTTAGATGTTATATACTACAGTGCTTTTGCTTATTTCATACTAAAGTAAGTATACATTATTCATTCAAATACAACAGGGAGCATATTTAGCAGAAAATTATACAAAAGCCACCAACACTAAATCATTTTCTTCACTTTGTCCACTCTTTACACTCGTCCTGCAACCAGAGAGGTACATGTGTGTTCCTAACAAGAGCTGTACCCAAACAGACATTACATTCCCCTTCATAGAGACACTTACATTCACACCAGCAATTTATGATATTAATATATTAAGATAAGATTAATGTATAATAATATAACATATAAAGAAAATGGGACTTCTAGCGGTGCAAGATCTGGTAGACCACCAAAATTGTCAAGTATACAGTACTTCAAGTTTTCGTTTGGGAGAAAATCAAGCTCCAAAAAGCTACTTTCTGAGAAAAGGACATAAACGAAGACAGTATAAACACTGAAACTGGACTCAGTACAGCTGAACGTGTTTAAGATTCTTGGATTGTGAAAACCAGGTTATGCAACCAGCTTTTCAAGGTGTGAAGAAAATATCCCTTCATTTGAAAAACTAAGAGCAGCTATCTAAAACAGAACTGATTATAGACAGTTCAGGCATGGAATACACTCAACATTAGAGATGGACTGATCAGCGTTTTTGAGGCCGATTCCGATCACTGATCACCTTTCAACACGATCGGCTGATAGCCAATACCGATTGAGGGCGGGGCTATATGCCACGGTAGGGCTACATATTATTAGCGCAAGCAAGTCATGAAACGGTGGAAACTGGTTTATTACTACTTTTAACGAGCTCATATGAAACAGTATAATATTTGTAACTAAATTAGAAGTTGGTCTATGTGGAGTAAACTGCTTGATTCAGCTCCGGAGGAGCCACATCTGAAAAGTATCTCTACTAGGAACAGCAGAGCGTGGATCCAGGTGGAACATTAAGCAGCAGAATGAACGTCTTCTACAGCCGAGAAGAGCTGCTTATCTAGAACTATAACCTCAATCACTCTGGCTGTGGTTCTTTAACTCTCTGGCTGTTTCTGCTGCTGTTCTGTTCGTACCGGTCAGATCTGGTCTGCATGGTGTTCTGGGTTATTAGTTTTGTGTTAGCTGTGTGTTCTAGCTCTGCTGTTACTGATACTCACTGTGTTCAGCTGTGTGGTGTCTCTGAAGTGTGTATCAGATTAGTGTGTTAAATGTCTTTGTCCTGGTTCTCCGTGAGAGACGCTGATGTTATTAATGTTACAGATGTTATAAACTGTCCTGGATGAGTCTGAGTCTCATACGGTAACAAACTGTCTGACGGTCGATGTTTTCTATCTGCACATGCGGTGAACACTTAAACTGTTCTCGCGACGCTGCTTTAATCAGTTTGTCGAAAATGAAACAGTATGTATTTCCACCTAGTGGTTCAGATAGGAAATTGCAGGGAGCTGGCCAGAGGAGATTTCACGGAGGGCTCCTCTTCCTGGATGAAGCACTAGCTGGAAATACAGAAATTAGGCTCAATGATTTAACGCCATTGATCGGCTCTCGGGATCGGCTAAATTGGAGAAATATTGGCCACTCGCTGATCACATATTTTGTTTAAAAATCAGCCGATACCGATACATGGCCTATCGATCCTTCCATCTCTACTCAACATGCAAAACAAAGCCTACAGCATGATTTATCATTATCATATCAATTAATCTTTAATCAAAATAGAATGACTTTTGCTGGCCTCTGAAAGAGTTTCTGAGTGTATTATTATATCATCGTACATCAGTGGACATGAGGGTGGGATTGAATTAACCAGTAACCTCATGTTTCACCATCCCCATCATCATACAGCTTTCAAATACCTCATTACATTCAGAAATATGGCGTGAAATGGAAGAAGAGTTAGTTATGATCCTCCAATTCACATTTTATTTCCTTGCTGTTTTTTTCTATTGAATACACTGTAATTGGTATTAAAAACATAAACTGATAAATGTAAAATCTATTGTTAATATGGTATTGGAATGGTAGAATACTTAGTTTCTAATTGAATTGATTGTAACAGCCCTTGAGACATTTACTTATTTATTAGCCAGGCTTCAGTAGTTCTGTCATGATCTAGTACAAACAAAGCTAGAGAAATTGTGTGATAGAGGAGTTACCCTCAGCCATCTCCAGTGCATAGAAACAAGGAGTGTTTAGTATAATCACTTTTTTGTACTTACTGGGGAGTTTAAACACATTTAAACAAATAAATAACAACCAGACAATGAATAATAGACATCAATCAATCAATCAACCTTTATTTATTCTCGGAAATACATTGAGGGATGACCCTCATTTTCAATGCAGCCGAGCATATATAGTTAAAGGGATTGAAAACAAAATGAGCAAAAATAATAAATAAAATACCAATTTTAAATAAACATTTAATATAGATGCATAAAAAATACAATGTAAAAAATTATTATAAAAGAATATAAAAGAATATAAAATAAACATATTACATACACCAAGATAATAAAAAGTTGATATGCTAATAAAAATACTCAATAAAACAATCACAATAAAAAATGGATAATTATAATAATAAAATAATACAAATAATAAATAATAAAAATTAAAAAGATAATAATAATAAAAAATAACTAAAATAAAAGTAAAATAAAGCAAACGTAAAAAATAAAATAAAAATAAAAATAAATAAATAAATAATAATAAAAAAATAATAATAAGATAAAAAAAAATCCTAGTAGATTTATTCATTTAAAACAATCACAGGCTTTCTGATGGTGATTAGAAACTAAAAGTTTAAAATGGTTCAGTGATCCCAGCGAGCTGAGCTTCAGAGTTTCCTGGAGAGAGTTCCAGCTCGCTGGTGCACTGTAGCTAAAAGCAGATTTTCCCAGTTCACTAAAAACTCTCATAGCAATGAATAATAAATAAAACCCACTAACAGATTATTATACACTGAACATCAAAACCACATACAATCTCCTTTACAGCTGAATGAAAATATAAATCATTTAAATCATAGTGCTTCTAGAATCATGTCACTGGTACGTCAAGGGAGAAAATCAAGCTCCAAAAAGCTACTTTCTGAGAAAAGGACAGACATAAACAAAGAAAATATGAACACTGAAACCAGGTTATGCTACCAGCTTTTCAAGGTGTGAAAAAAATATTCCTTCATTTAAAAAAATGAGAACTCGTCTCCTGAAAAAGGAGAATCGAAGCTGCAAAAAAGGCAAAGGGTGGACAAACTTTATACTGTAAGACTATGATTATATTTAGTTGTTGAAACTGTTAACATATGTTTCCTGAAACCAAAAATGAAACTATTAAGGCAGGGGTCGGCAACCTTTAACACCCAAAGAACCATTTATTTCCACAAAAATAACAACTCAGAGCAAATACTTTTTAAAATCTAAAAGAAAGGTAACACTATATATATTGCTTTTTCTTACTTTTATTGTATAAACAACTAGAGTGTGTTGCTTATCCATGAAGTGTGACAGATAAAATAACATTTTATTTATGTAATGAGCACATTTTGAACATTGTGAATTCTTGAAAAAATAATAACAAAAAGAAAGCAACACGCCGCTTTGAAGGCCTTTTCCAAATGAACTAAAAAGCTGAACTTAAATGATCCATGTTGCAAACAAAAAATGCTGTGAGCCGTCATCCTTATATCAGTTCCGCACCCGTGGGCTTTCGAATGTGTAGCAAAGCCTTGATTTGAATTTAAAAAATAAATTGTGGAAAAAAGCACTAGGTCACTAAACAATGAAAAATAAATACTTGCAAAATATCTGCATAAATATTTGTTTTACCTGGTTAATGGGACTGCTCCTGAACCTCTGCGCACAGAGTCTGCAAATCAGGCTGTGCGAAGTCACTCCACCTTTATTACACAGGACTGTAAGCTCGTCTGTCATCTGTGAGGCATGAGCGGTGTTTGTTTTTAACGTAGCTCATGGAAAGAATAGCTGCTTACGTACATATGTGGATAGGCATCATTAAATGTTCTATTTTCTTCAGATATGTTTGGTTTCTTACATTTCTCCATACTTAATGGAGATAAATGAACAGCGTTTTGGGTATAACTGCTTCCGTGTGCGAAAAATAATGAAATATAATTTTATTTTAATATATCCAGATCACAATAATCTTCAAATTTAGAACTAAAATGTAAAAAAATAACACAAATAACTTGAATTAAATACTTAGAATTTATTTTCCCAAACCACACAGAGCCGCAGTATAAGGATGAAAGAGGCTCCGGAGCCGCAGGTTGCTGACCCCTGGCTCTAAGGTCTTGTGAATATAAATAACTAAAAACAATAGAAATTATTAAATCGTACTCAAGGGTTGAAAATTACATTAATTAAAGGATTTTACACAGTACTGACACTAATGATTGACATACAATCATACAATTCCAGACCAAATGTTTCATCTGCGGGATTGGAAATGACTACTTTGATACCACCCCACATGGCTTTGAGACTCACACCCTACAAGAGCACAACTTGGCCAACTACCTGTGAGTATTGCGTGTCCATCTGAACCACACAGCTTTCACTTTATCTCTAGGCTAAGCCTAAATCTAACAAAAAGTAACTCTGGAATATGAAAGAACATGCTAATTCCCCAGTGCAGTGATGAAAAGTCCTTCGTTTTTTTAGTTATGTTTATAATTAAATGTTTTGGGTGTTGGAAAAAAGACTGCAGGCAGTCGTCTCTTCTGTAACAGGACATGCAGTTTCTCTGAAATCCAACGCTAGACCATGAAGTTGGAACAAAATCAGCTTAGTGTAACCCAGTCTTCAGCCAAAACAGACTCAGCACCCACCTGCCAAGATGAAGCTTGTTGTTGTGGAGATATGTCCATGTGTTACTGTTTGCTCTGCTTGATTTCTTAGGTTCTTCCTCATGTATCTTATAAACAAGGATGAAACTGAGCACACAGGCCAGGTAAGCTACCATTCTTATTGACTTTGTTTATGATAAAAATAATTTCTGGTGATGTGCGGACTGTCAAAAACAGAACTAGGCAAAATGTATATTTACATATGAGACAGAACAGTTTAATATTTCTTTGTCTTGTATGTCTGGATTTATAATAGTGACTCTTTTGTAATGTCTAGTCTTCTGTGTCATGTGCCAGTGGTCATCAACCCTCCTCCTGGCGTCTTTTATTCTGAAGGTTTCATCTCCAAACCATAACTGTGGTAAACTTAGAAATAGGCTAATTATGAACTAAATTAATAGGTTTCTGCAAGAAACATTGCTATGTAATAACTATGTAATAACTGGCCAATACAGTGTCACATGTATATGCTTCTACCGAGTGTTCATAGCAATGATCTTTACTGAGTGCTAATAAAGCACCCATGCTGAAAACAACGAATACATTCCAGCTACACATTATTATATAATTTTAAAAACTGTTTTTGCTTTAATAAGCAGCTTGTTTATCATGTTTGCCTCTACTACACTGATCAACTCCCACAGCGGCTTACAAAAATAGTACTAACTGGTGTATATTCACACTGGTGTATATTCACACTGGTGTATATTTACACTGGTATATATTCACACTGGTGTATATTCACACTGGTGTATATTTACACTGGTATATATTCACGCTGGTGTATATTTACACTGGTGTATATTCACACTGGTGTATATTCACACTGGTATATATTCACACTGGTGTATATTCACACTGGTATAAGTTTTCTGTTTTATTTGCTGCTAAAATGTCTCACTATTAATAACAAGAAGTGGATAAACAACATTTCTGAACTTAACATCATTTACTGAACACTGACTGAACAAGATAAAGTAAATATTTTTATCTGCCCCCCAAAAAATACAGTATGAACACCTTACTGCTGAAAGAGTGTAACACACATCTCTACATACCCAAAACTAACCAGTTATTAAGAAGAGCACTGAAAGATACTTCCACACAGACCACATGTTCACTCAGTTACAGAGAGAGACTCACTTCACACTCAGGTTTTTATCACACTGTAGTTAAACTGGAGGATGAGGCGCTGAGAGAGAGAGAGAGAGAGAGAAAACAGCATGCATGATACGATAGACAGAGAGACGCTGATCTGCTGTAATGACTCTCTTTACTCTTTCTTTAGTTCTGTTAGTCTCGAGTGCTGGAAGCTGAGTAATGTCTGAGTAATATCTGAGTAATGTCTGAGTAAGGTCTGAGTAATATCTGAGTAATATCTGAGTAATGTCTGAGTAATATCTGAGTAATATCTGATTAATATCTGAGTAATGTCTGAGTAATATCTGAGTAATATCTGAGTAATGTCTGAGTAATATTAAGTAATATCTGAGTAATGTCTGAGTAATGTCTGAGTAATATCTGAGTAATGTCTGAGTAATATTAAGTAATATCTGAGTAATATCTGAGTAATGTCTGAGTAATATCTGAGTAATATCTGAGTAATGTCTGAGTAATATCTAAGTAATATCTGAGTAAGGTCTGAGTAATGTCTGAGTAATATCTGAGTAATGTCTGAGTAATATTAAGTAATGTCTGAGTAATATCTGAGTAATGTCTGAGTAATATCTGAGTAATGTCTGAGTAATATTAAGTAATGTCTGAGTAATATCTGAGTAATGTCTGAGTAATATTAAGTAATATCTGATTAATATCTGAGTAATGTCTGAGTAATATCTGAGTAATATCTGAGTAATGTCTGAGTAATATTAAGTAATATCTGAGTAATGTCTGAGTAATGTCTGAGTAATATCTGAGTAATGTCTGAGTAATATTAAGTAATATCTGAGTAATATCTGAGTAATGTCTGAGTAATATCTGAGTAATATCTGAGTAATGTCTGAGTAATATCTAAGTAATATCTGAGTAAGGTCTGAGTAATGTCTGAGTAATATCTGAGTAATGTCTGAGTAATATTAAGTAATGTCTGAGTAATATCTGAGTAATGTCTGAGTAATATCTGAGTAATGTCTGAGTAATATCTGAGTAATATCTGAGTAATGTCTGAGTAATATCTAAGTAATATCTGAGTAAGGTCTGAGTAATATCTGAGTAATATCTGAGTAATGTCTGAGTAATATCTGAGTAATATCTGATTAATATCTGAGTAATGTCTGAGTAATATCTGAGTAATATCTGAGTAATGTCTGAGTAATATTAAGTAATATCTGAGTAATGTCTGAGTAATGTCTGAGTAATATCTGAGTAATGTCTGAGTAATATTAAGTAATATCTGAGTAATATCTGAGTAATGTCTGAGTAATATCTGAGTAATATCTGAGTAATGTCTGAGTAATATCTAAGTAATATCTGAGTAAGGTCTGAGTAATGTCTGAGTAATATCTGAGTAATGTCTGAGTAATATTAAGTAATGTCTGAGTAATATCTGAGTAATGTCTGAGTAATATCTGAGTAATGTCTGAGTAATATTAAGTAATGTCTGAGTAATATCTGAGTAATGTCTGAGTAATATTAAGTAATATCTGAGTAATGTCTGAGTAATATCTGAGTAATATCTGAGTAATATCTGAGTAATATCTAAGTAATATCTGAGTAAGGTCTGAGTAATGTCTGAGTAATGTCTGAGTAATATTAAGTAATATCTGAGTAATATCTGAGTAATGTCTGAGTAATATCTAAGTAATATCTGAGTAAGGTCTGAGTAATGTCTGAGTAATGTCTGAGTAATATTAAGTAATATCTAAGTAATGTCTGAGTAATGTATGAGTAATGTCTGAGTAGTGTCTGAGTAGTGTCTGAGTAATATTAAGTAATGTCTGAGTAATATCTGAGTAATGTCTGAGTAATATTAAGTAATGTCTGAGTAATATCTGAGTAATGTCTGAGTAATATTAAGTAATATCTGAGTAATGTCTGAGTAATATCTGAGTAATATCTGAGTAATGTCTGAGTAATATCTAAGTAATATCTGAGTAAGGTCTGAGTAATGTCTGAGTAATGTCTGAGTAATATTAAGTAATATCTGAGTAATATCTGAGTAATGTCTGAGTAATATCTAAGTAATATCTGAGTAAGGTCTGAGTAATGTCTGAGTAATGTCTGAGTAATATTAAGTAATATCTAAGTAATGTCTGAGTAATGTCTGAGTAATGTCTGAGTAATATTAAGTAATATCTGAGTAATGTCTGAGTAATGTCTGAGTAATGTATGAGTAATGTCTGAGTAGTGTCTGAGTAGTGTCTGACTAATGTCTGGGAAGCTCTGTCTGCTCCGGAGAGACGCTCTGTGTAACAGTAACATGTTAATGTGTGTATTACACTAGAGCAGTTAGCTTTAGCATCAGAGCTAATGTGTCTATTACACTAGAGCAGTTAGCTTTAGCCCCGGAGCTAATGTGTGTATTACACTAGAGCAGTTAGCTTTAGCCCCGGAGCTAAGCAGTAAAACATCTGCTCTGGTTCACGTCTACGGCGGAACTAGAAACACGTAACCGCCTCATTATTAACGTCACTGTTCACTATTAATTATTCACTTTCACTTGTTTGGTCGGACAGTTCCAAAGGTTTCGGCCTGGGGTCCTTCACATGCGGCAGCAGCATGTTCCACCACACCAATAACATGGGAATGCCTGCGAATGTGCCTGACTTTAAATCGGTGCTGTAAAAACACTGATATCGGCCAATGCTGATATATAAAAAAACGGCAAATATATTAGCCGACTGATATATCGATCTTCAACTTCAAAATCATTTAAGTGAATCACACACAAGACTGCAGTTCTACATGTGGTGCCAGGGTGGATCCATAGTGGTTTAGTTGGTAATTGTGTAGAATGCTGAGAAGCTTTGTCCTGGTACCTTTATACTAATATAAAATATAAATACTATGGTGTTAGGACAAAGCTTGTTTTGTTGGTTTTTCTCTTTTTGTTGATTTTCTGTACTTTTCATCGGTTCCCTTCACATGAAAGTTCTTTGTGCTAAAACACTGAGCAAGAAACTGGGTTTCTGCTGATGCTATAACTCTCAGTATCTCAGTATCGGCCAGTTTTATGAGCTATATATATATATATATATATATATATATATATATATATATATCGGTCAGGTCTAATAGAGGATAGGCTCTGCTGAGTCTGCTCTCAGCGATATCCTGCTAGCCCCCTCCAGCCTCAGTCTTTACCCCCCCCAGGGCTCTCAGGCTTTCCATCCTATTCAAAAGCACATTCTTGTTCTGTCTTTAGGAGTCTTATGTGTGGAAGATGTACCAAGAGCGTTGCTGGGACTTCTTCCCAGCTGGAGACTGTTTCCGGAAGCAGTACGAAGACCAGCTGGGCTAGAGCGGCTGCGCTTCCAACCCACCAGCCTCTCCTCCGAGCAAAGAGCCGTACGCCAACTGCTCCACTCATCCTTTTGAATTCAAACCACTGACATTTTCCAACCACTCAAGAAATTGGCCTTCTCTTTTACTTACCAACATGCAGGAGGAGGCCGGATGCCAGTATTTCTTTTTCTACTAAGGAACTGCGTAACACATCAGCGTCTCAAGTCCCAATTGTTACCTCGGTTAACAGTGCCAACGTAGAGACCGTCTTGTTATATTCAAGCCCCAGACTTGGGGTTTAGGATGATTCTATTTTTCCTTTTTTTTCCTCAGAAAAACAAAAACAAAACAAAAAAAACATGTTGCCTTCCTTCCACATAACCCTGAAACCATTGCACAACGTTTTCTCGTCTTTTGAAGAACCGCTGGGTTGTGTGGGGTTACTGAACAACATGTGAGTCTAAAACCCTTCTTTATATGCACAAGAATATTTCAGTCTGTTGGAGAGAATGCAGGAGAGTAAACACATGCCAAATGTGAGTGAAGAAATATATACTGAGAGAGAGTACATGTTTAGATATCATTAAACTGCTTGCTTTTATGAGGTATGAGATGAGAACAAGCCCAGGTTTAAAAAAAAAAAAAAAAAAAAAAAAGTTGGTCATGCAATGAAATGCCTCTTATCAAGTCTTGATGAAGTGCCTTACCTTCATGACAAGTGAAGCTATGCAAAATCATTTTTGTTTTCAGTATATTTTCCTCCAGTTCTTTTCAGAAAGAAGCATAAAACAAATCCTCAGACTTAATTTTTTGAGTGGCTTTTGAGTTTCCGTTTGAAAAAGTACAGAATAATTTCGAGTCTTGCCAACAGCAGTGTTGTTGTAATAAACAGAATGCTCACAATGCAACGAAAACCAAGTCTGGAATTCTAGAACAACCTAAATGAACATGTTGAAAAAAAGGAAACCGCTATTGTATGGCTATTTCTATGTAGTAGCTTTGCTGAATTGTGCATTTCTTTTGAAGGGAAAATAAAGAAACTGATGCAATAAACTACTTCTATTCTGCAAGTATTTTTTATTCGTTTACAAAGCTTTTAAAATCCTGCCGCACTTCAACCGCGTAGATCAGATCAGAAATGCTTTGCAGTTATTACAGTAGCAGCCGGTTATGTAGAAGAATAAACACTCTAATAAAAATGTACAACAAAAAAGAAATTTGCAATATGTACACATATATAAAGTCTTATAATACAATAGAAGAATAAAATATAAAGTAACTGTGGAACATATATAAAGTCTTATAATACATAAGAAGAATAAAATATAAAGTGACTGTGGCACATATATAAAGTCTTATAATACAATAGAAGAATAAAATATAAAGAGACTGTGGTTATAATATTAAGTACAGATATACTGTATACAGCAGTAAGAGTTTAGAAGTAAGAAGTTATTGCACATTTGAGTTTTTGCACACATAATTAAATTATTGTTCTATTGTTAATACTGTACATGTGAAAGGTGTCGTACGTTAAGAGAGGAGTTATAAAGTCTGATGGTTAAGGGAGGAGTTATAAAGTCTGATGGTTAAGGGAGGAGTTATAAAGTCTGATAGTTAAGGGAGGAGTTATAAAGTCTGATAGTTAAGAGAGGAGTTATAAAGTCTGATAGTTAAGAGAGGAGTTATAAAGTCTGATAGTTAAGGGAGGAGTTATAAAGTCTGATAGTTAAGGGAGGAGTTATAAAGTCTGATAGTTAAGGGAGGAGTTATAAAGTCTGATAGTTAAGAGAGGAGTTATAAAGTCTGATAGTTAAGAGAGGAGTTATAAAGTCTGATGGTTAAGGGAGGAGTTATAAAGTCTGATAGTTAAGGGAGGAGTTATAAAGTCTGATAGTTAAGAGAGGAGTTATAAAGTCTGATAGTTAAGAGAGGAGTTATAAAGTCTGATAGTTAATGGAGGAGTTATAAAGTCTGATAGTTAAGGGAGGAGTTATAAAGTCTGATAGTTAAGGGAGGAGTTATAAAGTCTGATAGTTAAGGGAGGAGTTATAAAGTCTGATAGTTAAGGGAGGAGTTATAAAGTCTGATGGTTAAGGGAGGAGTTATAAAGTCTGATAGTTAAGGGAGGAGTTATAAAGTCTGATAGTTAAGGGAGGAGTTATAAAGTCTGATGGTAGGAATGACCTCCTGTGGTGTCTGTAGAGCATGTTGGTTGAAGGAGTCTTGAACTGAATGTGCTCCTGCGTCTCCTCACTGTGTGATAAAGAGGGTGGGAGCTGTTCTCCATGATGGCCTGTAGATTAGACAGCGTCCTCCTCTCAGACACTGCCGTCAGCGAGTCCAGCTCCACCCACAACATCACTGGCTCTGCGGATCAGTTTATCAAGTCTGTTGGCGTCTGTCACCCTCAGCCTGCTGCCCCAGCATGCAACAGCATATAGGATGGCACTGGAAACTACAGACTCATAAAAGATAAGTTCTGATTCAGTGAGCGTACATGATTTTTAAGCATATTCTATTCTAAGAATACAGTATTCTGATTTATAAATATATTTATTAAAAAGGCTTAATATTTAACTTACGTTTGCTTTATGTATGCTTTGATTTGTATTCTGCGCAGGCAGGTTTTGGGAGCTGCTCTGGAGCTCAAAGATGGCTGAGGTCTGCGCTAGTTCTTGGCAGTACACTGGTTGAAGTTCTTCCTCACATATGGGTTTCGTCATAACTGTTATGCTGCTATGCCACTGATAAATGGAGACAATGTGACACACAAACAGTGCAAACCATGCCAGCGTTAGCCCGTTTAGCTAAATGGCTGAGTCATATTTAAAATGAAAATTAAAACATCCCTCCATCGCCTCCCGCTGTCCAGTCCGCTTTGTTTTCACACCTGTTTCCTCTCGTACCACCTGAGAAGCCACCAGACTTGATGAGCTGTATCAGACAAGAAGTCGTGGGCCAGCTGGTACCGAAGCATGAATTATTGTAATATTTTCTGATTTCTGACTAATTCTCTAATTTCTTGCTCCACCTTAAATGGCCATTATATTCAGGCACTTGGACAAATGCGTAGAAGTAGAAGGCAAGAAACACAATTTCGTGTTTTGAGTGTAGGAAAGAACTAGTGATGTAGATTTATCTTTATACACACTACTGTGCAAAAAAATCGATTGTTTAAAAGCAATAAATGTATTTTTACCAATAAGAACACAATATATCAGTATATTATTAGAACGAATGTAAATAAGCAAAGTTGCACAATTATTTTAGCTTGCAAAAAGTAGATATTATACTGTAAGCCAGTTTAAAGACATTGTTCTTGTTTTAATGGAGTATCTTCTTCCTTAACACAACAATGGACTGACGGGTCTCTAAAGAAAGTTGTTTCTTTCTGGTCATTGTGAGTCGGTCAGCAAACCATCTACTGCTGATCTTCAGATACTAAACTAACCTAGAATGTTGTTCCCTTTTATACTCACTTATTAGTAGAATGTTTTTCAGCTGTGATCACAATTGAGCAAGAGTGTCCTAACAACCAATTAGTCCAATAACATCCTTAACTTGGATTGGTGGTCGTACCAGGAGATTTAGACAGAGGACTGAGAATTACTGATAATAGGACTATATGTAAAATAAGCCTCTATACAAAAATAGACTTTAATACAAACATTTTTATTCTTTAAAAATCATCTGATACACTTACATCAATTGTAAAATGGACAATATTGTTTGTGAATTGCATGAAAATTGCATGAAATGAAACTTTTGAGTGGTAATATATATATATATATATATATATATATATATATATATATATATATATATATATATATATATATATATATATTTATATCGTCGCTTTCCAGTGAAAATCAAGTATTTCCAAAATGGCAACTATACAGAAGAGGGCAAAACCGGTATTTACTTTCAATGCAAGGCAATGGAACCAAGCTTTTCCAAGATATTTTGGAGCATTTCTATTGCTCCATTCATCATGAAATTTTTACAAAAATCAAAGGGCAGCTGTTATACTAAAAATCTAAATAAAAATTGCCAAAAATGGAGATTGTGTTATATATATATATATATATATATATGTTGTCGCTGTCCAATGAAAAATATCTTTATTTTGGCCGATTTTGGGTTTTCTACATCATTTGAACACACCAGTTGTCGTTTACATTGTGTGGAAATTTTATGATGAATGGACCAATAGAAATGCTCCAAAATAGCTTGGAAAAAAATCTGGTTCCATTGCCTTGCATTGAAGGTAAAGTAAGTTTTTTTCCTCTCCTGTAATGTAACAATTTTGGAGATTTTCATTGGACAGCGATGATATATATATAAATATATATATACCGATCAGCCATGACATCTCTGTAACGGTGTGGTAGACGGGGGAGGCGGATACACACGCAGATGAGGAATTACGGGTTTAATAAAGTCCATGGTGAAAACAAAACACACGGCAGGCAGGACAGATGATGAAAAACACAAGAAACACAAGGAAACTAACAGCGAATTGTAATCAAGTTCATAGAAAACACAAATTTCACTGAAAAAATACGGACCATAGAAAACATTGGACAAAAACAAACTGCAAACACAGGGTATGTCCTTGTATATTCACTCACTCTTCATTTTATCAGCTCCATTTACAATACAGGTGCACCTTGTAGCTGTACACTTACAGACTGTAGTCCATCTGTTTCTCTAAATACTTCTTTAATGATCAGAACTCCCAAAGAATCCTGCCAACACACTTGCCCTTACTGGTTAAAAACCACTGCCCTAAGTTTATTATTCAGTTACTAGATGTTCGTTTCATGATTCTAAAACAGGGGTGTTTAATTAGAGTCAGTAAGGTCCGGTTAGAGGAAATTTCTTCTCCAGACCATCATCATTTCTAACGTGTGTTCTGATTCAGTGCCATATCCTGTAAACTGAAGTAGCCTAGTATCAACATTTTATATCAGCAACATAACAAATTTTATTTTATATATATATATATATATATATATATATATATATATATATATATATATATATATATATATATATATATATATATATATATGGGACAAGGACTACATTAAAAAAAACAAATGCTTTAGAAAAAAAGTGCATCTTAAAGTGTTTATTTATAGAAACAGTAAATAAAACGTGCACTTCTTTCACATCTTTAAAGGTTATTTCCGTCTTGTATCTCTCTCACACTGTCTCTTTCTTAGTGAGCGAATTAAGCTCTTAGTTGTCTTTAAATCTGGGCAGAATCAGAGCCATTCTCAAAATGAAGTTATAAAATAACTCAAGTTTGGGAGAAGGACCACACCCTAACTCCACCCTTCAACCATTTCACACTCCATATAAACCACTCCTCCGCCCTCACCCTTGTGACGAAAATTCACACCGCACCACCTTCCCCAGCTCCTCCCTCTTTTCAAGGGGGGGCCTGGCTTTAGCCCCAGCAGCCAAAGCCGCCCAGAAGTTGCCCTTTCCTTGCCTCGCCTTAAGTGGTCCACACTTCGCAAATCCATATGAAGGAGCTCAGTGGTGAGCATGGAACGATAGTTGTTGTTAGTAATGTCCATTGTGGAATTGAATTAGCCTTTCTTCAACTCGCTTTATACTCCGACTGCTGCGTCTCGCTTCGTACCTCGCCAGTGTGCGCGCCGCACTCCCAAATCTGGACAGATCTGATTGGCTGAGGAGCGCCTTTGGAGTGCCTTAAAATGATTGGTCTGTGAGGTTACTGTGCTGCAAAGCCCGTATACCGTAAAGACGAAAATAAATACTGTCACAGTTAAATTGTTCTCAACAGTTTATCGGTTTGGGTCCACACTGGACAACGTTGGGGTCCAGATCCGGGCCGCGGTCCGCCTCATAGTGACCTCTGTTCTAAAAGAACTATGAAACTGATGTGAAAGTAATGAAACTATTAGAAGAGTAGGAAGTGGAAGCATCTGCACACCCTTGAGGTAAGTTAACTCCAGCAGTGCTCGTTTTTTCTCAGCTGTCTGACCAAAGAAGAAGCGCCTCCCTCACTCAGTCAGTCGGCTGGCTGGTGTTTGCATTAGTAATGAGGTTCTGTCATGGTTGATCATCTCCAAAGCTGTGCTGTCACTCTCCATTTGTGCCTGTTTAAAAGCTTTTTACGGTCTGACTACAAGTCAAGGGCGAGGAATCTCATTCATATGCTTTAGGCCTCTCGAATGCAGCACAACCTTGTACTGAGCTCATTCTGCTGGTTACCTGATAGTAAACAATAAACATTCACACCTGTAGACTCCTCAGTGGGCCGCTGTGCCTTCTACGCCACTGTAAACATAGCACAGGATGGCTGCCAGCAGAGGGGCGTTGTTGCGACGTGTTTCCTGATCGATGTGGCCTCAGCGGTGCAGGTGCTGAGTGATCGACTGCTTTTAATTCCTAAGAGTGCTGTGACCTTTCGCTCTGGTGGCTTCAGCGATGACAACGTGTGATTATCATCAGCACTGAGCGCCGATGTCGTCTGCCCACAGGAGAAGACGTGCACTAGCAGGAGAGGTTTGAAAGCTTCTCATCACACCTCAGCACCTTGTGCGTAAGCATGTGCGTGTGGGCGCTTGACCTTCCCTGGTGTCTGGTTATAGCCAGCGGTCAAACGTTACCCTAAAGCTGTCAGCACAAGTAGCGCTGGAGCAGTTGTAGCTATTCGTTAATGCCAATGTACACATAACTTAAGCAGTCTGGAGGGTTCTCATGTCTGGGGGTTTATGGACACAGAGGTTTATGGTAAACTGAGATGTTGGTGCTGTTGTTCCACCACTTCACGCGATCACACATGTTTGTTGAGGGTGGAGTGGGGGGATCCCATTGTCTCAGGGTGGTCTTATGTCTATGTTATCTTCTGGTTCTCTCCTTTTAGTTTAGGCTGTTATAGTTAGATCTGTTGGAGTCGCCAGCCACACTCTAAAATTCTGAATATTCATATTCTCTACAGTCTTACTCCCGAGCCCAACTAACTCTCTCTCTTTACTCTTCCTGAGGTAATGACTGTCCTCCTGTCTGTTGAACGCTGTTGGAGGACTGACCATCAGGGCCTCCTCCTCACCATCACCAGCCAGCTCTCCTGTCCATCTGTATCTACTGCTACACCCTCAGTTACATCACTGTACCATCCAGATGCACCATCATTGAGATAGGATGGGACTGTTTCAGCTCACGCCCACTTTACATAAAGACTCAGTCAGAGACTGCCTCAGTCAGAGACTGCCTCAGTCAGAGACTGCCTCAGTCAGAGACTGCCTCTACCTGTGCAGCTTCTAAAGCTTTGCTATCCAGATTTCAAACAGAGACTCTTTTCTTTGGTGTTTAGTTTATTAAACTGTAGATACTGTTTGATCAGAGGAGGACAGGTCTCCCCTTGTGAATCTTGGTTCCTCTCAGAGTTTCTTCTTCCAGTCTGAGGGAGGTGTTCTTGCTCACTGGGGGGGTATATGTTGTAACTGCCTGTTTTTAAAACTCTGTAAAGCTGCTTTGAGACAACATCGTTGTAAAAAGCGCTACACAAATAAACTTGAATTGAAAATTGAATCCTACCTATGTGAGCAGACAGCAAAAGACAAAGAACGAGTCTGAGGAAAAGTAAAATTTGCTTTAAATGAAAGATAAATGAGTCAAAGTATTATGTAAAGATATCACGTAAGGAGCAACTGTTGTGTTCATACGATGTAGAAAAATCTAAATCCATAAAAACGGGGATGTCGTAACGGGGGTGAAGACGTGGGAGGCACGAAGAATACTAAACAATGGGTGTGTCTCAAATCCTAGTGAGCTCCTACATAGGCAGCATTTTACATCATAGTATGCGCTCCTGACATGTAGACTGTCCCAATTCTTACATACCTTAAACATGCTGTCTAAGGCTAATGTACGAGCAGAGAGTTATTTTGATTCTCTCTGGAGTTTTAATGTGTTTCTGGTCATATAATCACACAAAACAGTATTTTATTATCAACTCTGTAACGAGTCCTTCACCATTTACACTTTTATACTTGAGCCATTAGCATTTATGGTAGCAGATTTTTAAGAATCAGGCTATTGTTTTGGATGCCGGCTGGTAGCTTAGCAACCAGCTAAACCACCGGTGGCGTGCTGCAGTGGGGGGAACAAGCCGTGACGCAGTCTCTCTCTAACTAGAGCGTCTCAGTAATCTGTTTTATGAGGAGAGATGAGGAGAGAACACTGATACTTACACACTCACTACCTAGACAGCCTACTTACACACTCACTAGGGTTTGAGACACATCTGGGAAAGAGTACTGGGACTGGGAAAAAGCAGAGGGTATATAAAGGAACACCTACATACATCAGCCAGCTCTATCTGTGTGGGTTGGTATATTGACGTTAGGGACATGTCCTACCAATTTTTTGAGAGTACAAAATTGTCCCTACCAATATTTGAATTAACTCTGACGCAATCAGATTATAATGCCCTCCCAGAGGCCTTGTCTTAAAGACAACATATAGGCATGCTGCCGTTTGATTGGTTGAAAGGTTTGCAACTAGTTGCAACTGCATGGCAAGTGAAGTTCTTTACGTTTGCCTGTTTTTTGTGTAACACTTAACCCTAATTTAAGTGTTAGTGGTGTTGTTTGTAGCTATTGTTTTAAATCTATCTCCAGTGCACACCCACAGCTGAACAGTGGAAAATACTCTACTCTACTCTACTTCCACAATACTTCCACTTTAAACAGTGCAGCTGGCGCCAGAGTGTAACTGGTAACAGGCACATTTAAACAATCAGCTGATGAATAGGAAGACGACTCTGACTTCAAGGCTGTCTGAAAGCTGACAACACAATGTGCAAATACACGGAGCCAGACCAAAAACATACTTTACTTTCAATGGCAAGGCAAGGCAAGTTTATTTGTATAGCACCTTTCATACACAGTGGCAACACAAAGTGCTTTACAGAAATAAAGAAATAAGAAACAAAGCATTAAAATAAATCAGTTAAAAGAAATAAATAGGCTGAGGCTGTTTTTCTTGAGTGTAAAGCTCTCAGATGGTTATAAGCTAGAAGTAGGAAATAAGAATAAGGTTTAAAAGTGCTGTTGGATTGTGTGCTGAGAAAATATTTACAAGGAAGAAAATGAACATAAAAAATGAAGAAAGTGGTTTAAAATAAATAACTAACAAATCAGTAAGAGTAAGAGTTTAAACTGAGCTGCTCAAACAGGAATGTTTTCAGTCTGGGTTTAAGGTGTCCAGTGTTGGGGCTCTTCTAAAACTCTCGCTCAACTGATTCCCTTTAACAGCAGCTCAGTAACTAAACCCTGCTTAATCTTTACCTTAGGAAGGACTAACTGAGTACTTACTAATGATCTAAGAGTTCTGCTCGGCTCATTTCGCTGTACTAGATCACACAATGTAAGTCAATGGAACCAGAATATTTTCTAAGCTATTTTAGAGCATTTCTATTGGTCCATTCATCATTAAATTCTCACACAATGTAATGCTGACCATACACTAGAAGACTCTGAAAAGATGTTAAGTAGACTAAAGTCTGAGTCCCTCTTACATCTAAACACTAGTCACAGACTTTTAGTCCCAGACTAGTCACAGGCTATGATTTTGCAAAGACTGGGGGTCTTTTAGAGTCACTGTTTACAAGACTGCGACTAGAATCCTTTAGAGATTATTTCCCATTTATATGATTGAAGTTAGCAATATTCAGCTAAATGTACGGTTAGCTGTTAGGCTGGGATTTCAACAATTTCTGTTCACCTTTTTTTTATTTCCACTCTGTCGTGGTATATAAATGTGAAGACACGTCAAAGTGGCACTCTTGCTCACTCCACAGCTCACTCCACAGCTCACTCCACAGCTCACTCCACAGCTCCACCAGTTTCTCCTCCTTCTATACAGTCCAGGAGAACCGTCGCCGGACTCCCCTCCATGTCTAACTTCTATACCCGCCAAATGTTCCTGTACTTGCCTCACGGCTTCCCGTTTGGTGGTGAACAGAGCTCTCCTATTGGTTGTTCACATGACTATTTGCGTGAGCCAAGACTTCAGACTTATTATAATATTAAACAAGGTTGATTTTATCAGACTTAAACCTGCAGTCCTGACTACCTCACACTAAACCATCGAGATGATGCGAGCGCGACTCAACTCCACCAAGACTCATGATTTTGTTCCGACACTGGAAATTTGTCTGCGACAGTAAAATCACTCGAAAATCGTTTGCTGTAAGACCAGCATAAATGAACACTGGCGTGTTTAAATGCTGTAGAAAACTTAAATGAAGATACATGTTTTTCATTGGACAGCGACGATATACATCTAGCATGGACCAAAATGTAGTCTTCCAAATGTCCTCTGTTGTCTGCACTGCACACACATCCCATCATTTTATCCACACCAACACATGGTGTACTTTAGAATTTAGAATTAGAATTTAGACACTCAAATTAGCCACATGTGATTTTGCACACAGCGGAATTTGACCTCCGCATTTAACCCATCCGTGCAGTGAAACACCCACATATACACACAGTAGTGAACACACTAGGGGGCAGTGAGCGGTGGGCAGCCCTATCCACGGCGCCCGGGGAGCAGTAGGGGTTAGGTGCCTTGCCTTGTAGATATCATGCCACCAAAAAAGAGAAGGTAGCTATTAAACCACCCAGAGTGGAAGCAATAGGTAGTAAACTAACTAGCCAGTAACCACAATGATTACACATCTAACTACCTAACAGCATCAGAATTCCACTGTATAAATATTCCAACTGATGCCAGTTAAGTAGGTTACCTATATTAGCATTCAGAGGCAAGCTAATGTGGGGTTAAGAGGTTGCTGTGTCTCTTCCAATGTTGAGAGAACACCTATACCCTAGGTCAGAGGTCACTAATAGACGCGGCCATTGTCCAATATGGACCCAAAGCAATAAACTACTGAGAATGATTTAATTCTGACAGTGTTTATTTCAAACGCCAGATTTACCAAAGTCTCCTCAGCCAATCAGATCCGAGCAGATTTGTGAGTGCGAAGCAATAAGCAGCTGTCGGAGAATAAAGCGAGTCGGAGAGGAAGGCTTGTTCAGACGGCATGCTCAAAAAAAATCAGTCCTGGCTGGACAACCAAGAGGTCACTTCTCTCACTAAACAGGAGAACGTGTGAGAGAGGAACACAAGACAGAGATAAACTGTTTAGATGTGAAATTGAAGTATCAAGAAAACTTTTTATTTACTTTTTCTCTAAATAAGCACTTTTTATGATACATTTATTTTCAAAAGCATTTTTAATGTAGCCCTTGTCTTTAGTTGAAGTGAAAAACATTTATTTGAAGCTTTATAAATAATTAATTCAGTTCAGCATTGAAAACAATAAATATTATTCAAATATACTGAACTGCATTTGTACTGTGTAGGTGTTTCAGTTGCTGATGACAAAATGCTGATATTAGGCTACTCCACTAAACAGGATATAGTATTAAATCATAACACAAGTTAGAAATTACGAGGGTCCGCAAATCTCCTCTTAACTGGACCTTACTGAATTCTAATTAAATAGCCCTGCTATAGGGCTTGCTAACGAGGTGCAACTGGTTAATGAGATGAGTATACAGCTCATTGTTTTCATTGTGCTCATCCTGGAAAACAAATGATCACCTATTACTGCTTATTAGAAACTGCTATTACTGATCTCTACATTATAAGCAGACTTTTTGTTTGAGACGGTTCTTACTGCTAAAATATCAGAAAGACTTGGGCACACAAAGCCACTCAGTGTCAAGATGTTCCTTAGGTCCCCAACTACCATTTTCAGAAAAACAGGGGTTCATCTGGGATCTAAATACTCTGCCATGCTAATAATAGACCCACCAAAATGTCAGACTCCTCCTAATTATTTCTTCAGGCTTTCTGAAAGTGTCTCTGAGACGGGGCGGATGTTTCTACCTCGTTTCCACTAGAAACCAATCCATCATGTAAAGGTCTGGGTGGGATGTGGGGGGTCCAGGTTTCACACTGAGGAAGGAAAGAAAGACTGCTTCATCACCTGCAGCAGGAGGTCAACGGAGCAAGCATTTGGTGACGCTAGTGCCCTAATTAAGCCCCGCTCAGAACCTCTGCTCCAGAAGCCTTGTCCCCCAACAGCATTCATATAATACTATAATCTATACCTGCCAAGATAACATAGAGATGTTGTTACGAGAGCCACAAGATCATTACTTCACTTTACTAGTCACGTAGTACACATAGTAAACAATGTGTTTACTTCTTTAAATGATTCGTTTATTTGGCTGTTTTTTACGGTGGCTGAGAAGAACCAGGCGGAGCCACGGTAGCGTCTAATAGTGATGGGTAGATGATACGGATGTTTGGGAGCTGGTGTGGAGAAATCCAGAAAGTGGTTTATGAAGTGTGTATGGAGGTTTGCTTCGTTAAGGGCGAGTGACGTCACTGATGACGTCTGAAGTCTCGCTGGTTCAGGACGTGGTTCGAGTGTTGGCGTGATTTATTGTTTCTTAATAAAAATTAAAGTCACCATCAAACCACAATCACTGTCCCATCTCTTTAAATCACTGCAGCAGTTTTAACATCAATATCTCACATACTATTAGATTTAATTACTGACTGAAATCATACGGGCAGTTTTTTTAAAATAACAGACCCACACAATCAAACACAGATCAGTAAAACACATGACTGAACCACAGAAAATTAAATTAAGGTGTTTTATGTTTATACTTGTTTCCAGGCTGACAACGTTGCAAGAGGCCATCGCAAATAGTTGAAATAACAATAACAGTTTTGGCCAGCAGGGGGGTTCGTGTGCACATGAGGCTTCGAGTAATTAACTTTTTTTGAACCAGCTGGAGGGAAATCTTCAACACTTCTAGAGGCTTCATCTGATCATCACTAGCGTCTAATGAGAAGTAAGTCTGGATAGTTAGTAAATATAGTTAAACTTACTCTCATTAGACGCTACCGCGGCTCTGCATGGTTCTGTGTCGCCATATGTGGTCCCACGGCCTTTAAGTGTCCCCTGGAAACACTTCCGTTGTGTCGTGGACGGTTTTGTAGCGCCTGTGTTGTCGTTTTGATGAAAGTGTTTTCTGTTTGCAGCGCGCTTGTGAATTTGCAGCGCATTAGGTCTTCTCAGCCACTGTAGTTTTTGGTGAGTTATGCAGGCAGAAGAAATATTGTGGAACGATGGTAGACAGCAGGGGTAAAGCCTTTACTCCCTGGGTAACAGGATCTGGTGGTAGACTATGAGTGACGTAGCATTGAAGTCTTCCAGGCAGAGCTGGCGCTACAGCTTTCTTTTACATTCAACCGTCTTTTGTGTAACTGTTAGCTCTAATTTTAATGTTGGTGGTGTTGGAATACTCCGCTCCTCCGAGCGCACGAAGATGAAGTCAGTTAAAAAAAAAATTGCATTTTCCTTCCCTACAGAGAGGAGCTCTATTGTTAGATTTACACTAAAATACTTTTACTTTTACACTTAAATATCTTCACTACAGGCATGTTTAGTACCTACAGCTTTAAAAGCCTCCTAAGCAGTGCACTGGCTTCTTTATTAATAACAGTGTCTATAAACATGAGAATTTCCTTCTCTGTACATTAACACAATTTAACATATATCATGTCTGTTCTCTATGTAATATTTTACATTACAAATAACTATCTTAGTTATTATACAGAGTTTAAATAGCTCTGGATCCTCTACCTGTCCCTTCAGTAAACATGGACTCTGGATCATCAGTAGTGTTGGATGAGGTTTGCTGCCATTAATTCCATTAATAAATTTGACTATTAATATACTTCACTTCTAAATTATGATACAGATAAGTATGGAAATTATTTTTTCCTTCCAACCGGCCCAAACTCGAGGTTGACATGAGGCGGCCCATTCGTAATCCTCCTGAATCTCCCGATTAGCCACTCCGGGCCTGATATATATTCAGATGTAATTGTTTAAAAGCTGGTTTTCAGCTGTTAGAAAGCCTGATTTGAGTATAACTCGGAGTCGCTCTGCTGGCTGCTCTGCAGTGAAGATCTCTGGGTGACTCTGGCGTGGGAGCTGTACCTCTGGGTTAATTGAGGTTTAAAAGTCTCGTTTGTCAGTCTGTCTCCTTCACACCTCGAGGGAGGTTCTAGGAGCTGTTTGATTACATTCATAGTTTAAATGGCTGTTAAATGGATACAGATTACAGCAATTTACAGCCTTAATTACAGCTTCAATTGTGATTTCTGTTCTTGGATCAGGCTGAGCTGCACACCTGTGTGTTACTTAATTCAGTAGACTGATTACACAACTGCTAATTGCCACCGTTCTGTGAACTGCGCGTTATGGTAGTGCTACACACGGAGAAGGATGCAGTCCATCTGATCTGATCAGAGCTAACCAGATGACCTTTATCTAGATTGGCTCAATGTTGTGAGGGGTGTTGAGTAAACAGGGTAACTGAAGATGAGATGAGCAGCTGAACATGTTGGATAACAATAGAAACCCATTTCCAGCAGGTAGAGGAAGAGAAATAACCTGTTTCTGGCAAAATATTGATGTAGTGCAGGGGTCACTAATAGGCGGACCGCGATCCGGACGCAGACGTTGTCTAATGCGGACAGAAACTGATGAACTATTGAGAATAATTTCATTTAGACTGTGTTTATTTTAAGAGGCGGAGCTTTTCTAGTCTTTACGGTATACGGGCTTTACGGTGCAGTGAACTCACAGACCAATCACGTGCACTGTAAGATCACCGGAGGCTCCTCAGCCAATCAGATCTGTGCAGATTGGGGCGTATGCTGTGCACACAGGCGAGGTAGGAAGCGAGGAGCAGCAGTCGGAGACTAAAGCGAGTCAGAAAGAATAACGAGCTCTAAAAAGAGAAAAGTGAACAGAGAGAACTGAGTGTTTAACAGGAACGGTTCTGGAATTGACCTGCTCGTCTAGTTCTGGAGAATACCGCTCTGTACAACCAACATGTTCACTAGTGAAGCTGAGTTAACAAGAAGACACACCTTTATTTACTTTCTCTATAAATAAACACTAAGATGATCTTTTATTCAAAAGCATTCTGTTTTTTAATCTAGCTCTTGTTTTTACATGAAGTGAGTGAAAACATTTATTTGTAGTTTTAAAAATAATTCATTCAGTTCAGTATTTAAACAGTAAATATACTGAAATATACTGAACGGTATGTGTGGTGTGTTGGTGTTTCAGTAGCTGATGGTATAAGATGCTGATACTAGACTACTTCAGTAAACAGGATACACCACTGAATCAGAACACACGATAGAAATGATGACGGTCCGGACCTTGTCCTGAGGAGATCTCCTCTAACTGGACCTTGACTCTGACTGAACTGACTCTAATTAAACATCTCAAGAATCTTGAATATCAAGATAATAAATATTTTTTTTAATGAATTAAATTGTTTTTCCAACATCTTGACATATTATCTAAAAGTAATTACTTTTTTCTCAAATATTGAATTAAGTCTTTATTGATATTTTGGAGAAAGTAAGGAGAAAGAGTCTGCAAGGGTTTTTCAACACCACTGTCACGTCCTGCCTTTCCTCATCTGTCTGTTTACGCCCTGTCAAGTCTGCGTGGTCTTTGTTTACGTTTCTTGTATTGTCATGTGCTCCTGTGTCTCCGCCCTTGCTCCGCCTCTCTCACCAGTGCTTAGTTTGTAATTAGTCCCGTCAGGTGTTCCCCTCTTTTTAGCCTGTGTATATATTCCCTTTGTTTCCGACCCTGGTTGTTGGTCATTGTGATAATGTCTGTCTGTCTTTGTAATCTGTTTGTTTACCTTTTGTTTTGTTTGCTTATTAAAAGTACATTTTGTTTAAAAGCTTGTCTCTGCCATTTCCCTGCCTTCGTCTGCTCCAGCTCACCAGCTACCTGTACCAGCCTGACAACCACCTAGTAAGTCCATTGTAAACTAACTATGTTATTATTTCTGTATGTGCAGAATTACAGTAAATTGCTAATAAATAAACAAAATACAACATTATCTGTACTTCTGATTATTATTAGATAAATCCAATTAAAGATCACTTTACAAACTAAACTAGATACTCCACATTACATGGTACTGCTGTCAGAAAACTTTTAAATTATACATACAATGTCTGAATTATATACACATATAACTAAAATATATATTATTTTCTTTGGTGGTATAATACTGAAATAAAATGATAAATAAATGTATGTTGAGGTTTCCTGACTAGACTAGACGAACATTTAATGTAAGGCTGTGTTCCAAACAGCACCCTCTGGAACATTACATACTGCACTACTGACAGCACTTCTAATGATGGTGCTCTTTTATTTATTTATTTATTTTATTTATTATATTTTATTATTTATGTATGTAGTGTAGTAGCAGTCTGCAGTTTGGGGGCGTGGTCAGAGAGTAATGTAACTTTACATTTCAGAGTGTTTTCTGACTAAAGTTAATATAAACGTTAGCTAACCCAAACCCTCCTAGTCTGTTACCATAACAACACATTATACTAAAGCTGTTTTATTACAGTATATTTTGTTATTCACTGCTCTCATCACTGAGCTCACGTTTGAAGCTGGTGTGAGCTACACAGCGCTCCAGTGAGGTGAGAGTTTGGGTCAGTGAAGCTGCTGACTGCAGGATATTTCTGAACCGGCATCTCAACACAAGTCTTAACAAAGTGAAAGACCACCTAACAACCAGAGCCCGTTACTAACAAGAAAAGTGTTTAAAGTGTTTTTAAAAAGTTTCTGCTTTTCTGTGGTTTAATTTTTGGGTGGGACAAATCTACCTGTTTCTGATATTGGGTGGGACACGTCCCCCCCATCCCCCCAGGTTCCTACGCCAATGATTGCACATATTGTAATGCACCATCACATTTTTATGCCAGGCTATTACAAGCTTTTTTTTTTTTTTTGCCCAACACCACCTCCCCTCATTGGAGGACTAACAGAACTTAATTATTTATTTACTTATTTACAGCATGTAACATTTTGGAAAGGGCTGAGGGGGGAGAGGGGGAGAGTAAAAGATGGTGGACACATACAAAATGCAAAAAGAAGAGAATCTAATAATACAAAAAAAATTAATGAATAAATACAAATGTATTTGAAGATGTAAATTGATGTGCGAGGCAGGAAACCAAAAAAGAAAATTACAAGCTTTGTGACGTATACACATCATAAGCAGTCTTTACATGATCCAATAGCTAATTCAGCCTTTTTTTTTTTGTTGTTGTTGATTAAATTGGTAAAGCTTATTCCAAGCCATGACCAACATACAAGCTTCCAATGTTCTTATGTACAGAAATGAAGGTTTATTATATAGTTGTATACTCATTTTAAAAAGTAATTATGTGTAATCATAGCTAGTCGTAAGTACTGCAATTTCCCCCTGGGATCAATAAAGTATTTCTGATTATGCAAGTTTACACATTCCACATACATCTTGTACGCCATATAACTTTTCCTATGAATGCCTTCTGAAAGCATAATATAAACAAGTTTTATAGAATGTGTTGCCAAAGTTATTTCCAGACTTTAAGCCAATTTTTTTTAAAATTTAACTGCCAGAAACAGAGAACGAGAAAAAAACACAGACGATTATTTCTCCTCCGCCTGCTGGGAATGTTCTTCCGTAGATTAAACACCGAATGATAAGAGGTTGGAAACTTCAGAGTGCAACGATGGATTAAGGATAGTCTGGGGCCCCCCCAATATGCGCCCCTCGTGATTAAGGGCCCTCTAATGGTATGCCCTGCTCTTCTCTAGGGCCCCCTGGTAGGGGCTCTCATAACCAGGGCCCTCTAAAATAAGGCCCACTATTTCCTAGGACCCCTAATAGCCAGACGTCGAAGTCAGAGTAGTGCCACAAGCTTTGTCCATTTTCATAAGGGGCCCAAAAGCTTGGCTAAGGCCCCCCCCAAAGCATGGCTAGGGCCCAAAAGCATGGCTAGAGGCCCTGGGGTCAACATCCCTGAAAGTCGGAGGATCCTTAAAATGGAGGGCCCTCGGAAATAAAAATATATTGTATCATAAATGTTGATAGGCATAACCCTGACCTCAAGGGCCCTTGGGCGCTGGCCCCACTGGTCCGGTCAGTAATCCAGCCATGGCTGAGTGTTTACCACTGTGGTATTCAGAGACTAGATGTTTGTAGCTGATGAAAGTCTACTTGGTTGTATTTTAGCTTGAAGTTAGCTCCAAAAGCATATCTGTGCTCTTTCTTCTCCTGAGAGCGACTGTGTTTGTGAGGCATCTGCTTTGCACTGCCTTGGCCGACTCCTCTGTGACAGATGTGACAGTTTTCATCTATCTACCCCTTAGTCAACTGTGTGTGAGTGGGGGGACAATAAACAATAAAACCCGTAAATGTGTATTTTACCGTTATTAACTTTGACTCCTCACCAAATTCCCCATTGGTTACTGTCCCGGTGCTCCTGCTGCCACGACCACAGCGTTCTAATCGCTGGTCGATCGTCTCTTGGCAGATACCATCGCATTGGTTGTCCTAGAAATTGGAGTAATTATGTAAGAGCTCGGCAGGATTGCGTTAATCCCCACATCCGCCGGGGTCGCTGACCTCGCCTCTGGAGTTGGGCTGGGATTTAGCACCGGCCTTGTTTTCATCAGCCTCTTAATTCCTTTCACCCTCCCTCGAGTGACACATAAAAGGCCTGGCCGCTTGTGTCCAGTTTCCTGTCTCAGCTCAGGTCTCTCGGACCCCTAGAGAGCAGTGAAGTTAGCTACTAGCTTGCCGCTCACTTAAATCTCTGAAAGGTGCCCTCTCGACACATCACATCCTCAACTGCAGCCGTACTTCAATCTGGTTAAAAGGGGCCGCTGGTGGGTTTTAAATGGATGCTGTCGCGAGACTGAGAGTCATGGGGGGGATGGTGAGTCTTTGAAGACTAGAAGACTTAAAAGCTGAGTTCATTCAGTGGTTGATCTGAAGATTAAAGGAGGTACCCAGATCTGAACTGGTGGAGCTTGTTTGCCTGCTGTTGATGCACAAACAAAAAACCTTACAGTCATAGTTTTTTTGTTCCTGGTCAAATATTTACTATTTTACAATAAAAAAAATATAAGAAATAAAGAACATGTTATTTGACCAGGAGCACAAAAACTATATCTGTAAGTAACACATCTTTTACAAAGAACACACTTCAGCACAATTAATTTTATATATGAATACTGATAGTTATTAAGTAGAAACTGTACTGCACTAAATTCAAACACACATATTTACTCACTTTGCAATGAAGCATGTAGTCTAAGTATTGACTATCTACGATATGCTCATAAAATCATATTGTGATATATTACATAATAATAAAATACTAGCATATTGCTCCTAATACATTCTAGCAGTTACCGTTTCATGCATAAATTATTAAATTGTATTCAGATTTTAAAAAAAATGCTTTTTCTTGCTTAGATCTGCATAAATATTCCTATGGAATTTCATTTTACATAATCAGTCGTATTAAAAAGTTATTGAATTGTCCACATATCGACACCATACATTTGCGGATTCAAAAAACAGAAGAACATACGGTTTTATTTTTTTCTCAAATCTTTCTTGAACTTTTAAATGTATTATATTGTAAAACTAACATTTTATACAAACAATGCTGAACTTTAAGCTTCTTTTTTGCAACTTTTAAGTAAAAAATGCAATGCTGCATGATGTCCACATATGTAAACAGTTGGTTTCTGAGCCATAAAAACATCTCAAATAAGGACAAAGAAGTTTAATATGTCAAATCATGTTCATTAGAGACTTTTTGACACACAAATATTTTTATTTTTACCAGATTTGACCTGAGTAGAAACTTAGAACATAGATATACCAGAGTTGTGTGGAGGGTGAAATGCATTTCATATGCTTTAAATTGAACTATTATTAACTGTCCACAAGCGGGGACACCATGCATGAAAGGGGTAAATATGTGAACTGCAACCGTACTGGAACGTATTTATAGTTTTTACTCTTTATTCAACACAGAGTAACTTCAGAGAATTGTTCAATCAGAGAAATGAGTGCAGTTCATTTGGAGTTTTCCATTCTGTAACTTTACGGTCACTTCCAGGCAGAAAGTTAGAGTTTGCAGCAAAATGTAGTTTATTACTGTATTTGTTGGGACACAACAAGAAACAGTCACTCATTCCAAGAAAAACCTGAATATAAATCCTTTGAAACTTGTTGTTTTATTATTCCCTCACCTTTCCAGAGAAAAATCCTTTGTGGCGACTGAAGCTCCGTCATGACTGAAAGGGCTTTGATGACCTAATCATGTTTTGGCTGAAGGACACTGGAAGGGCTCATTTGAGCTTTATATAGTATAGACTGCAAAGAATCTTCAAATCTATACAATCCATAATCAATTTAAAAATTAAATTTAATTACAAAAATTATTTTTTTCCAAATGACATTTAATAGTCAGTGATGTTTATTAGAAACATGAAGCTAAAAATGTTTAAATTAAAAAATGTGTACAAAAACTGATTGTATTACAGTGAAAATGCATTAAAATGTAAAACTTGTAAAAAGCTGAATGTGTGTTATGTCATTTTGTTCAGAATGTATTTGGTGTGATAGCGAGCATCAGTTGGATGTATGCTGAATTTAAGGTTTTTAATGCTGATTTGATGGAAGTGACCTGTTTACACAGAAGTGAAACCTTTGTAAGTAGCAACCTGCAGCTGTCTGAAAAACAGAATTTTAATACATTTCTTTATTAAATAAAAACATTTATAAATATATAACTGCTTTCTGGAGGCTTGTCTGTACAGCACATGTGCTCGGATCATAATCAGAATCAGAAATACTTTATTAATTTCAGGGGGAAATTGCAGTTATTGCAGTAGCAGCTGTTGTGTAGAAGAATAAACACTCTAATAATAATTTACAACATAAAAGAAATTTGTCATATGTACACAAGTCTTATGAAGCTTATAATGTCTTATTCAGTCTTATGAACCTTATGAAGTCTTATGAAGTCTTATTCAAACCACTACAGCAGCGGTTAGGGTCCACACACCGTGGCGGCTCCACACACAGGAGTACTGGTTGGTTGTACTCGATGAGAAATCCACATTTCCAGCAGCCCCATTGGGCCAGACTGTAAAAAGGTGTTTTGCTGCATCAGATATACACATATAAAACAAACTGTGCTTTTATTGGTAGGAAGCAAATTCGTATACCTTTTTCTGATAAAAAACCTCTAACGCATAGAGCAAAAACAGTGCAGACGTAATTATGTTCTTAACATAAAGTTGCAAGCTTTACTGAGAAAGTTATGTGACCTTGTTGTTTTTTTTTTTTTAGCTGCTCCAAGTTCAAGGAGTTCATGAACAGAAAGAAGGAATATCCTGTTACACGTTGCTCTTTTTGATTTTCCTGTTACTTCACAAGTTGCAGACTTGGCAGTTGTAGCAGCACCTGATCTCATGAGAATTTGCTAAGCAATGACATTGTCTGCAGAGCTAGGGGACTACACTGCCAACCCAATTCTACCACCATGCGTATCCTGCCAGATATCAGTGTGGTCAGCAGGGTGGTACTGGGGCAAAGCCAGTGTGTCTGTAGCTGTTACATAATCTAGCTCACTTTCACTCACACTGGAAAAAACAGTATTTCACATGAATTGCACAAAAATAACAAATTATATTAAACATTTTTGTGTTCCAATTGCAACTGGTTAAATTTTTATTAAGGTAATTCATATACTTATTGATTTTGGAAATGCATTAAAAATTAGTACTTCATTTTAATGTGTACATTAGTTCCATGCAGGTTAGTACGGTGGTGTAGTGGTTAGTGCGGTGGTGTAGTGGTTAGTACGGTGGTGTAGTGGTCAGTACGGTGGTGTAGTGGTCAGTACGGTGGTGTAGTGGTTAGTATGGTGGTGTAGTGGTTAGTATGGTGGTGTAGTGGTTAGTATGGTGGTGTAGTGGTCAGTATGGTGGTGTAGTGGTCAGTACGGTGGTGTATTGTTAGTATGGTGGTGTAGTGGTCAGTACGGTGGTGTAGTGGTTAGTATGGTGGTGTAGTGGTCAGTACGGTGGTGTAGTGGTCAGTACAGTGGTGTATTGTTAGTATGGTGGTGTAGTGGTCAGTACGGTGGTGTAGTGGTCAGTACGGTGGTGTAGTGGTTAGCACTGTCGCCTCACAGCAAGACGATCGGGGTGCTGTGTTCCAAGTCTGTATATTTATTTAATAACTATTTAAGTGGGAATTACATTCAGCTGTGTTAGGAGTTCACACATTACTACACTGTAGTTACAGTAGGTCTATGATCAGGAGTGCGCTGTTGTGCACTGGGACAGATATTTGATGGACACAGGACTTAGACTCTGTGTAGCTGAGCAGCAGAGGAGCTGATATTCTTTATCACTTGTTTTATTTTACATTTGAAGCTCTGTGTCTAAGAGGCCAGTGATCTGTTTGTTTTGTTTGGTTTAAAATAAGTATACATTTTCTATTCACATTTCTACATATAAATCCCTGAAGTGGGATCTATCAGAATAAAATACACCATAAAGTATTGTCCTTTCGCACATTGTGTCAATTTAAACAAAGCAACCAATAAAAAGACTTTAAAACTGATCCAGAGAGTAAACGCAGGACTGAACGGTGGGATGAGTTTACTCATATATGTGAATAAAACTTTTTAATTTATTTTAAAAATTAAGATAATATGAATTTACTGGCGTATGTACCGTCCTAGAAGTTATCAGTGAGAGAAGCAGACCCCTCAGTACTGCAGCTTGCTAGGAATAAGATGGAGTGTCTCTTCTCTAATTCTGGTGTTCAGGATCAGATTTCTTCTCCTTTAAAATGAAGCAAGTGCTAGTTGTTCAGTCTGTCCGTTTGGAGGAGGGATGTAGGCTGGATCATTTGCTTTGCAAATCTTGTCCCAGGCAGATTCATGTTTCGTGGATCAGACTCAGATTTTTGTGGAATACTCTGCCATGTAAACACAGCTGCTTTTACGCTGAATGTGGTCACAGATAGGCTTCATAAACGTGTAGTTTGAGAGAGGCAGTACAGGCGTCTGCCACAGTCACTTCACACAGGGTCACAAAGTTTAAATGTTTTTAACATGTGCGTGATGCACTTCATCCAAGTCGAGCTAGCCTTTCATCCATGTTGAAGGGACTTCTGGGAGTATGACCTGCTCTCACGTTGGCTGTCCTTCAACAATAGCATGATTATAGGGAGGCTAAAGGCCGACAGGCGGTCTGTTAAACAGTGTAGACGGAAGTTTGATAGTTCTACCCTTGACAGTTTTAGTTTACTACCACATTTCATATTCTAAGACCTCCCTGTAAATGTGATTGGTCCTGTTCACTGCATTGTTTGTTCTGAGACCTCCACCTGACTGTCATTGGTTCACTGCATTGCTTGTTCTGAGACCTCCACCTGTGTGGTGTTGCTCCTGGTCACTGCATTGTTTGTTCTGAGACCTCCACCTGACTGTCATTGGTTCACTGCATTGCTTGTTCTGAGACCTCCACCTGTGTGGTGTTGCTCCTGGTCACTGCATTGTTTGTTCTGAGACCTCCACCTGACTGTCATTGGTTCACTGCATTGCTTGTTCTGAGACCTCCACCTGTGTGGTGTTGCTCCTGGTCACTGCATTGTTTGTTCTAAAACCTCCTGACTGCTAATGGTCCAGTTCACTGCTTTGTTTGCGCGTGCCCGTTCGTGTGTGCTGTGTTTTTGCGTTCCAGTTCCCTGATATTCCAGCCCAGGTTTCCATTCCAGTTCCAGCCCACCTCCGTCCCATGTTTTGTTCATCGTCTCCTTTAAAAATGTGCGGCATTGGTGTTCGAGCCCCTTTTAGATTGTTGTTATTTGTTTTGTTTGTTGTGTTTATTCTGATTGCTTGTTTGGACCTGACCTTTGCTTGTTTGTTTCGACCTCTATTTTGACTTTCCTCTTTTGATTTGGTTTCTTTTGTATATTTGTAATGTTTGATACGGGCCGGGTGTAGGGAGTGACTGCTGTTTGTGTTGGGGTTTGGGTGTTTGTATATGTGTTTGTATAGCCAGGGAGTAGTTAGGTTAGCACGTTGTGTTTATTTGTGTCACTCAGGTAGGTAGGTGTTTGTTTAGATAGTTGGGGTTTAGGCCTGGGTCAGTCCTGAAGTCTGTACCGGTGTTTCAAGTTCACTGTAAGCTCAATAAACATTCTTTTATTGTTCTTTTGTGCTTTGTGTGTTTTTCATAATTCAGTATACACCTACACCAATCTGATACGATCTATTACTCCTAGACAGTCATAACATCTCCACCTGACTATTATTGCTCCTGTTCACTGCATTGTTTGTTTGTTTTGAGACCTCCACCTGACTGTCATTGGTCCCGGTCACTGCATTGGTTTGTTTTGAGACCTCCTCCTGACTGTTATTGAACTTGGTCACTGCATTGGTTTGTTCTGAGACCTCCTCCTGACTGTTATTGGTCCTGTTCACTGCATTGGTTTGTTCTAAGACCTCCAACTGTCTGCTATTGGTCCCGGTCACTGCATTGTTTATTCTGAGACCTCCACCTGACTATTATTAAACCTGGTCACTGCATTGTTTGTTCTGAGACCTCCACCTGACTGTTATTGGTCCCGGTCACTGCATTGCTTGTTCTGAGACCTCCTCCTGACTGGTATTGGTCCTGGTCACTGCATTGGTTTGTTTTGAGGCCTCCACCTGACTGTTGGTTCACTGCATTGTTTGTTCTGAGACCTCCTCCTGACTATTATTGGTCATGGTCACTGCATTGGTTTGTTCTGAGACCTCCTCCTGACTGTTATTGGTCCTGGTCACTGCATTGGTTTGTTCTAAGACCTCCAACTGTCTGCTATTGGTCCCGGTCACTGCATTGCTTGTTCTGAGACCTCCTCCTGACTGGTATTGGTCCTGGTCACTGCATTGGTTTGTTCTGAGACCTCCACCTGACTGGTAATGGTCCTGGTCACTGCGTTGTTTGTTCTGAGGCCTCCACCTGTCTGTCGTTGCTCCTGTTCACTGCATTGTTTATTCTGAGACCTCCACCTGACTGTTGGTTCACTGCATTGTTTATTCTGAGACCTCCACCTGACTGTTGGTTCACTGCATTGTTTGTTTTGAGACCTCCACCTGACTATTATTGGTCCCGGTCACTGCATTGGTTTGTTCTGAGACCTCCACCTGACTGGTATTGGTCCCGGTCACTGCATTGGTTTGTTCTGAGACCTCCACCTGACTGTTATTGGTCCCGGTCACTGCATTGGTTTGTTCTGAGACCTCCTACTTTAACTCCACCTTTTAAATAGTCATTTTGAGTACCAGGGTATCTTTTTCAGTACCAGCCTAAGTGATGATAAAAGTGTACGAGTGTGAGCTCTGATTTTGTATCAGAAGTTCTATTTGATTTTGCAGTGAATGCACAGACTCTTGTGAATATGAATATTTTTCAAGAACAATTGATTTATGAACTGGCAGCCTAATTGCATATGTATAATACATGTTTATTTTAGGGGTGGCTGGTGAAAATCATTCTGTGCCCCCACCCCCCCAAGATCCAGCTTTATCGAACAGTAAACAGGCACATAGTGCGGTTGTTTCAAGGTACATTTCCTGCTGTGCCTGTGTACGTACTTACGTCTGTCCTAGAGTGTTCAGTACTGAGTGAAAGGAGGCTGCAGAGGCAGACAAGGTAAGAGGAGCACAGCGTGTATAGCTGAAGTGGACGAGTCATACTCCAGCGGTGTTCTATTGCGCTGATTAAGCAGCTAGCGCCCTCCAACAGAAAAAAACCTGACCGTCAACGAGCCAGAACTGGACCAAGCACAGCAGAGAGAAGTGCGCATACAAAATTAGTAAGAAAAAACAAATATATACTTGATGTTTATCACCGTGAAGACCTTCTCTTAGTCTGTACTGATGTAAGAGATGATTCCTGCTCATGAGCATTAAAGCATGCGTCTCTGTTTAAACACATACACGCCCGTGTTGGTTTCAGCTTTGCGTTGGTGTAAGCTCTTTGTCCTTGCGATCGGGTTCCTGCAGTGAATGACCTGCTTTATGCGCGTGTGTGTGAAAGACTCCAGTCAGCACATTAGCAGTTACTGCAGGATTGAAGGGGTTCATCAAATATGCCACACTAGACTGTTAGAATCTCTGCTGCCTTACAGGCCTGTTCACGATTCTGAACGTTATGGCCAGAAAAGAGGCACCACCTTGTACTCGGTATGAACAGACATTTAGATCTGTACATATTAAGACCAAATAATTTTCACTATTTAAGAGAAAGAACAGAATTTTACATACAGTAGATATATATATATATATATATGTATGTGTGTGTGTTTTTTTTGTTTTTTGTTTTTCCTCTTCAGGAGAACACATGGATGAAATATTAGCGCAGCATTTACGCTACAGATGGACCCAACACCATTTTTGAGGCCGATCGCCGATCACCTTACAGCGCGATTGGCCGATACCGACTAAAGGCGGGGCTTTATGCCACAGCAGGGCTACATGTAGTTATTAGTGCAAGCAAGTCATAAAACATGGTCTAAACTGGTTTATTACCATTTTTAACAAACTCATATGAAACAGCATAATATTTTAACATAATTAACAGCAAATAAACAAATTAAATCGAACAAATATCTCCAATACTGCAATCATTACATTTAAATTTAATTTAAAACAAAAAAATCTAATTAAATAAATTAGTAAAACTGCAGTCATTAAACTCAGACTGTTATTTTAAACTAAATCTGTAATTATTAAATAAAGAATATTGAATTGCTGTTCTGTTTGTACCGGTCAGATCTGGTCTGTATGGTGTTCTGGGTTATTAGTTTGTGTTAGCTGTGTGTGTAGCTCTGCTGTTTACTGATACTCACTGTATTCAGCTGTGTGGTGTCTCTGAAGTGTCGTATCAGATTATTAGAGTTAAATGTTCTGGTTCCCCAACGAGACACGCTGATTTTAATAATTTTAAAAACATCCTGGATGAGTCTGCGTCACAAACGGTAAAGAACTGTCAGACGGACGATGTGAACGCCGTAAACTGTTCTCGCGAGGCCGCTACTTTAGTCAGTCTGTGGAAAATGAAAGATTATGTATTTCTACCTAGTGATTCGGAGGGGGTTTCAGGGAGGTCTCCTCTTCCTGGATGAAATGCTAGCTGTAAATACACAAATTAGGCTCATTCGATTAACGGCATCGATTGGCTCTTAGATTGGCTAAATTGAAGAAATATTGGCCGATCATCGATCACATATTTTGACTAAAAATCCACCCATCGATCCTTCCACCTCTAGTTTATACCAATGCTGTTTTTTTTTTTAAACACTTAAAATTAGAGATGGACCGATCAGTGTTTTTGAGGCCGATTCCGATCGCCAATCACCTTTCAACGCGATCGGCCGATACCGATAGAGGGTGGGGCTATATGCCATGGCAGAGCTACACGCAGTTATTAGCGCAAGCAAGTCATTAAACATGGTTTAAACTGGTTTATTACTATTTTTAACGAGCTCATATGAAACAGCATAATATTTGTAACAAAATTAAAAGTAAATAAAGTAAATCAAACACCTCCTGGATGAGCCTGTCACTGTAAAACACTACCAGACTGACACGTTTACTTTCAGCTCATTCTTTTTCTGCGACGTCACTGCTCTGTCAAATTAAAGGGTATGTATTTCCACCTAGCGGTTCAGATAGGAATTGAAGGAAGGGGTTTCTCCGCTAGCTGGAAATACAGAAATTAGACTCATTTGTTTAACGCCATTGATCGGCTCTAAACTGGATAAATATCGACCGATCGTATATTTTGATTAAAAATCGGCTGATACCGATACATAGCCGATCGATCTTTCCATCTCTACTCAAAATGCAAAATAAGGAAAATAGACTCCTCAACAAAAATGAAATTCTCATATATTTTTAAACACTGTAACCAAACGGTGCACACACACATGTAGCAAACAAACACAAAAATAAAATAAAAAATATTTAAATAAACCAAGAATAGACCAGGCTACCTGAATAAACTTGTATATATCCACCATCTCTTCTTGATATATATATATATATATATATATATATATATATATATAGCCATAGCAAAACAAAATGTGATTAGTCATTGTCATGATGTTTTTCATAGTGTAGACCTGATTAGAAGACTCATAAGGAAGATTCTCATAATGCGTGAGTCGCTAAGCAGCATTGCTGTTGGTCTGACACTTTCTCAGTAACATCATTTACGGCTGAAGTAGAAAGATCTTGATTAGAATGCTGTTTCCAGAAATTTATCTCTGACTCTGAGTTTTTTTTAGAAGACACTAACACAGCCAAACAGTCATTCCACTTTCAAATGAGGAGAGGGTGATTGTGTGTCTACAACACTAAGGAGCAGTATAGACGTGCTGCAGGACAGTTGTGCAGATTATTGTCATACTGGTTGCATCATAAGGCAAACAAAAATGGCTTATTGCTCCTTTAAAACGATTTATTAGGTCATTAGTTAAACCTGAAATGTTTCCTGCTAGAAAGCGGAGCTCCTTTAACAGACACTCTCCTTCTCCATCAACACCAACACACAGCTTCACAACAACTCCAGCACTGTGTCACTCTCTCCTCTCCACTCACTCTCTGTTCACCATTTACACTAACGTGGTGTGTGATGTCACCACTGATGTCAGAAATTTTGCATTCTGGCTCAAACTCAAATAAATCAAATATATCTGCTACTTTTTTTTTATTTAATAATTTAGTCATTACACCATATTAAGACTTACAAGTGTTACCATCCAGGATTCCCTTTAATATTTAGTAGATTTAATTATCAAATAACTATGGCCTTCGTACTAAAGAAGTTAATTTTTGTTTTGTTGTTTTTGTTTTTCTAGTTAGTATTTGCTACTTTCCCAATTTTCTCCATAACAAAAAAGTAATATCAGAGAACTTAAATAATAATTAATAATTTAATCATTTGTCAAATACCATATTTTAAAAATAAAATATTATTTCCTTGTAAGGAGCAAAGATGCCCACCCATGTCAAAGTAGTTGCCCCCACAAATCCATTGACTTATTGCACTGAAGCAAACAAAAAATTGCTTATTGTTCCTTTAAAACTATTTATTAGGTCAGGAAATTGATCTAATTTTTTTTTTTTTTTTGAAGTGAAGTCTCTCTGTTAAACCTAAAATAGTATTTTAATAGCGGGAGGTGTCGGGTCTTCTTCATTCATCTTTATTGTTAATGTTCCATGTACAGACTCAAAAGGAAGGTTTGGTTCCGCGTATAGACCTCGGATGCAAAATTAGCATTATACGTACTGATGAAAATATGAGGCCTGTAATAACATCAGTAACATCCGTTACCAAATTTTGACAGAGTTTTCTTAAATTAGTCTTTAGAAATCTTCTGATTCATCCATTTGGGAAAAGAGTTTGAAACACAACCAACAAACTTGTGGGTGGTACACTTCTTTGGGGCTTCTCCACACCGTAACTCAGTCATCCCGGATGTGGGGAAAACAGTAAAGGTGGACTCATCAGAGAACAAGACATGTTTCACATTGTCCACAGCCCACAGCCTTCCACACTTTGCATGCAATTACATCAGAGTTCTCCAAATCCCCAAAACTTTAACAACTTCTTGCTCTTTGAAGGTATTGTTTACGAGATTTTATTTAGAGAATTAGAGATTTTTCCCGCAATGACAGTGATCTGTTGGATCTGTAGGGACAGAAACAGTTCAACTACGACATAACACCAATAATGACGCCCGCGCCAGCCTTGGCTAGAGTAGATGAGTGATTTTTACATTCACCTGATTTATAGTGCATATGGAAATACATGAATTAAATATTTATCTAATAACAGACAGCTTCACCTACAGAATGGAAGAACCTCCACCGAAGAGTCTGACCCGCAGCCTGACCACGCTAAGCCGATTTTTCTCTGATGTGACAACTTGGCATCCATATTGAGAAAAATCCCACTAAGATGTTCAAACATGCCTTCGCTTCAGGCAGTGAGTGAGAAGTTACTGTACTAGCATTCAAAGAAACAGATTAATGGTCAAATATTTTTAGCACATTAGTAGCAGGAAGCTCCGCAAAAGAACTACAGTGAATTAAAATAATTTTTTAAACAAATGAACTACTGATTCTTGATGTTTAGTAGATGTAATTATTAAATAATTATGGCCTTCATACTGAAGTTATTTTTTGTTTTGCTTTTTTTAAAGTTAATATTTGCTGCTTTCCCAATTTTCTCCATTCACAAAAAAAAGTAATGTTAAAGAAAACTTTATTAAATATAATTTGTCAAACACCATATTTTAAATATATTACTTCATTTATGTAAGGGGCAAAGATGCCCACTCATGACAAAGTAGTTGCCCCCAAAAATCTATTAACTTACTGCATTTAAGCAGCAATGACTGGATCCAGCATTTCCTATGACATGTAATTAGCATTTCATATTGTTATGGAGGAATGTGAGTACAGTCTTCTTTGCAGAACTGTTATCTCTTATTGATCACACTTTAGAGCACAAACTGCTCATTTAAGATCCAGCTGACAAATTCTCTCCAAAACATTCATTTAGTTTCTGTCCAGACAAATTAGTCTTTCAGCTTCAGCTCATGGACAGGTGAACAGACAGTGACCTTAAGAATCAATGTTGATTCAAAACTGTGGTCAAAGGCAAAGAGAGGTCAAGTAACAAAGTACAAATACTTTGTTACCTTACTTAAGTAGAAATGTTGGTTATTTATACTTTACATTTACACTCCATTATCTGTACTTTCTACTGCTTACATTTACACTCCATTATCAGTACTTTCTACTCCTTACATTTACACTCCATTATCAGTACTTTCTACTCCTTACATTTACACTCCATTATCAGTACTTTCTACTCCTTACATTTACACTCCATTATCAGTACTTTCTACTTCTTACATTTACACTACATTATCTGTACTTTCTACTCCTTACATTTACACTCCATTATCAGTACTTTCTACTCCTTACATTTACACTCCATTATCAGTACTTTCTACTCCTTACATTTACACTCCATTATCAGTACTTTCTACTTCTTACATTTACACTACATTATCTGTACTTTCTACTCCTTACATTTACACTATATTATCTGTACTTTCTACTCCTTACATTTACACTCCATTATCAGTACTTTCTACTTCTTACATTTACACTCCATTATCTGTACTTTCTACTCCTTATAGTCTCGTTACTCCTATTTCATTTCAGTTTGTTTTTATTCATGTACATTTACATTCCAGTAAAGATTATTGATAACATGACTTTGAAGTTTGACTTCATTACAATACTTATAGACAACTAGTCATCATATCTTCTGCTCCATGAAACACATGTTAATGTTCAGTAGTAACAGATATGCTTCTTTAATATATTTACATTGTACTAAACTACATTCATGTTTAATGGGTGTATATGAGCTGAAACAGGAAGCCTAGCGCATCCCAAACTTATCAACATTAACATTTTAATATAACATTATAGTCATTATGGCTTTTAGAAGAATGGGGTTTTTGGGGAGGTGAGCTAGTGCACTATAGACCCCTGTGGTGCGGACTAAGCTTTTGTCCTTAATGGTGTTTTTTCCTTACATTACTTTTACTTTAATGCTTTAAGTAGTTCTGAAAGCAGTACTTTTACACTTTTACTGAGTAAAAAGCTTCAGTTGATACTTTAACTTCTACAGAAGTATTTTTAAAACCTAGTATCTATACTTCTACCTGAGTAATGAATGTGAATACTTTTGACACCTTTGCCAAGGTAGGGGGATCTGATTCTTCACACTACCACCATCATGTTTTAAATGTTGGTGTGATGCTCCTTTTGAGAAAGGCAGAATAAAAAGAGCCTGTGTTGGGCAAAAATTTACATTTTAAACTGAGATTGATAATATTTCAGATTTTGCAAACTAGAGGCAATGGAAGAATGAAAAATGGAAGCATACACTGAGACAAATATGCAATAATATAGAAAATCAGAAAGGGTGCAGATACTTTCTCACAGCCCTGCAAATAGTTGAAGTGGACTTTGCCCCAAAGTGCCCCACAGTTAGTAGTCAGTGTACAACAGTACCACAGCCGGAGACTGCGACAGGCAGAGCTGCTCTCTGATGCGAATGCAGCAGCGTGTCTTTCTGAAGCACCAGCCATTCAGCTTTATAACACACACTCAGCGGAAAACCTTAAGTGCTTAGTCACGTGACCACTGCGATAACGGCCGGGGGGGGGGTCGGAAAGTGTCACTCTGATCAGAGGCCAAGCTGAGTAAAGAGACACACTCTAAGCAGGTGAACTGGTGGGACTTCAGTCACGTATCCATTGTATTTCACTTTTAAATCTCATTCTTCATTTTATATTTAATTATCTTTATTTTAAATATTTGTGTAAGTCTTATTTCTTTTAACTGATTTGTTTTAATTCTTATTGCTTTATTTATGTAAAGCACTTTGAGTTGCCACTGTATATAAACGGTGCTATACAAGTAAACTTGCCTTGCCTATTCTTCATGTGTTCTTCTCCTGTATTTGAAGACTATGTTTAAGATACCTGGCTCAGAAACTGAATTGTTCAGTATCACTCACAATTATTCCTTAATTTTACGTATTATTATGGGTCGAGTGTTTTTTTGTTTTTTTTTTTGTGTGTAGGTAAAACTAAAGCATTTCCAATCCACTTCTGATTTTGTTGAGCCAATGGATAGTTAAAAAAAACAAGAAAACCTTATGTATGTATGTATATATGTAAGTGTGTATGTATATAATTTGTGTAGAGTTTAGTTTGGCAGCACAGACTGGTATACTAAAACTCCTACTGCAACAAGAATCTGCTTCATGAAACCCCAGGTCATCTATTTATATCACATTTAAAATCCCTAAACCTAAAGTACTGCCCTCATCTGTTCATCATTTTTTAGTTTGCTGCTGCTAAGGACTGGAACAAGCCATAAACACTAAAACTAAACACTTTTAGTGGTGCATGTACTTGTTTATGATTTTATTGAGAATATGTTTTTAATGGCTTGCCTGGTTGATTAAAGGCTAACACATGACTAGTACACTTATGAGATATATATATATATATATATATATATATATATATATATATATATATATATATATATATCTCATAAGTGTACTAGTATATATATATATATATATATATATATATATATATATATATATATATATATATATATATATACTGTATGTCTCGGTCCATTCCTGGTTGCACGTTATTCTTTACGACTCGTTTTCTTCTCAGACTGCTGCTTCGCTTCGGACCTCGACTATGTGCTCTCCACACTCCCGAATATGCTTAGATCTGATTGGCTGAGGGGCCTTTGAACTTCCAACACGTGATTGGTCTTTGAGTTTACGGCGCCGCAAAACCCGTATACCATAAAGAGAAGAAAAGCTCCACCACTTAAAGTAAACACAGTCAGAATTAAATTCTTCTCAGTAGATAATCACTGGACATCGCCTGAGTCCGGATTGGACCGCAGTCCGCCTATTAGTGACCTCTGGTCTAGGATGTTTCACTGTCCTCGTTGTGGGACTTGAAGCTGGAGACAGTGTCTGTTATTTTCGGTATGTGACTTCCAGCGTGTGAGCAGTAATGCTGGATAGAAACGCGCAGGAGTGTGTTCTCTGTGGAGGATGTGAACTTATTTTCACTAAAAAAAAAAAATGAACAAAACATATCGTTTGACCAGAGGTGCCCAAACTTTTGCAAGCATTGGCGGAGTCACCGGGAGACTGAGTTTGATCTGCTTGGAGTCGAATATCATGAAATGAACTCCAGCATTAGGGTGCACTTCTGTTCTGTTAAAGAGTGTTTACAGTGGGAGAACCCTCGGGGGACAGTGGGAGGTGTTTTAAACAGAGACTGTGCTGAACAGATGCTCTTTGGTGAGAGAGGGTGAGAATAAGAGCAGATTGTGATAACTCTCACTTAGAGCCATGTCTGTGATGAATTTCTAGGTTATTTTCTCTCTCTCTCTCTCTCTCTCTCTCTCTCTCCCTCTCTCTCTCTCTCTCTCTCTCCATGCAGGAAGTTTTTACTCAGTTTAACTCAAACAGAATTAAACAAAGGAAATGACCGTACTCTTTCTTTCTCTAGCTCTCTTTCTCATTTTCTCTGCCCGTCATGCTCACTGCAAATATTTCTTTTTTTTTGTAAATACTGTTTTTTAATTTATTTCTGTTAAACTCTTAATTGTAGATTATTATCCATTCTCGCCTCATCACCATGTCAGAGGGTGGGTAAAAGCCCCTCTCTCTTTAAGTCTGGGTCAATTCACTGCATTTTCCTTCTGGTTCAGATGAGCCAAACTCCTAATATGTTCGATCAACCACTGACATGATTAGGAATCAATAGTGGAATCCAAGGGGCGGGTTTGACATTGGTGGGGACACATTTGCTAATATGAATCAAAGCCCACCCTATTCCCTAAATATTACCTATAATCTGATTCCACTGTAGGTAAGGTAGTAAATCACTGTATGTATAGTGACGTAGAACAACATTTGTGGAATTACAGTAAATTACTAATAAATAAACAAAATATAACATTATCTGTACGTCTGTTTATTATTAGATAAATCCAATTAAAGACCACTTTACACACTAAACTAGATACTCCACATTACATGGTACTGCTGTCAGAAAACTTTTAAATTATACATGCAATGTCTGGATTATATACATATATAACTAAAATATATAATATTTTCTTTGGTGGTATATTGCTGAAATGAAGTGATGAATAAATGTATGTCAAGGTTTCCTGACTAGACTAGACTAACATTAATGTTAGAGATTAAGGCTGTGTCCCAAACAGCACCCTCTGGAACATTACATACTGCACTACTGACAGCACTTCTAACGATGGAGTCCTTTTATTTATTCATTAATTAATTTATTATATAAAATTTATTATGTATGTAGCGTAGTAGCAGTCTGCAGTTTGGGGCGTGGCCAGAGAGTAATATAACTTTACGTTTCAGAGTGCTTAATATAAGCGTTAGCTAACCCAAAACCCTCCTAGTCAGTTACCATAACACATTATACTAAAGCTGTTTTATTACAGTGTATATGGTCATCGTTGCTATTCACTGCTCTCATCACCGACCTCGTGTTTGAAGCTGGTGTGAGCTACCTGACGCTCCAGCGAGGTGAGAGTTCGGGTCAGTGAAGCTGCTGACTGCACAGGCATCTCAACACAAACCTTAAAGTGAAAGACCACCTAACAACCAGAGCCCGTTACTAACAACAAACACAGCACGTGAATAGTGAATGAGGCCAAAACACGCTTTTAAAATGAAGTGTTTTAAACAGATTCCGCCTTTTACCTGTTTGCGATATTGGGTGGGACACGCCCCCTACCATCTCCCCAGGTTCCTACACCAATGATAGCAGTTATCATTATTATAATAAGTCTTTAATACCTGTGGTTTGCATACAGATTCTGGACGAGAAACAAGTATTTTGGCAAAGCCTGCTGTACAGACTGCACTGAATCTCAGACTAAAACATGGAGCGAGCACAGAGACCTGAAAACAGTGCACAGAAGCTTACTTCAGTCTAACACGCCTGAGGTTGGCTTTCTAGTCAGACACCATAATGTAACTGCTGCATCGTTTAAGGTGAAACAGGAGAATCTGAACAAGAAGCTGAGAAATAAAAAGATGAGTTCAGCTTTGAACTGCACACCACGATGGCCCAGCTAGTTAAAGTAAACATCTAAAATTACAGCAAAACTAGAGAAACTGGAGGTTCAGGAGGTTCAGAGCTCGATCATGCTGGATGCAGCTCTTCTGAATTAGGACAACAGCTTGTATATTTGTCTGTGTGCTTCGCAGTGGTTCAGCAGAAAGCTGTGGTACTCATGTGAAGAACACTGCAGAGCAGGACTGCTGTGTATGAGCTGTTACACAATGACTGATTTATTCAGAGAACAGTAAAGGGAAGGCCAGTCGTCTTGAATCTCTCCTGTAATTATCATTTAAAGAGGGCATAAAGCTCTGAATTGCAACTTTCTTAATGATTGAAGAATTATGACAGACTGTGTACAACAGCCTCTCTAGATACAAACCTTTAACCTTTGTTTTTTCTGACTCTCTAAATACGAAGGCTGAAAGTGATGTGTCTCACTCTCTTTCTCGACTTTGAGTCAGATCTAGTGGTCTTGATTACAAAACTAGCAACTAAACCATATTTATTAGTCACTGAATCATTTCTATTAGTCACTGAATCATTTACAATAGCTGCTGAATCGTTTTAGTGGTTACCGTATTGTTTAAAGCATTTACTACAAGCTGTAACACAGACCTGCAGTTTAAGGGGGGGGGGGTCATTCAGTAGCTACTGAATTAATTGTTACTGAATCATTTACAGTACCTACAAAATCATTTATAATAGTCACTGAACCATTAATAGTCATACTGAATCATTATATTATATTATACTATTATATATATCTTATGTATATATCTTGTGTATCTTTTGTATATTCCCTTATATATTTTAGTTATTACTAAATGTATATATTCTAGCTTATTTTTTATTTAATTATTGTCTATTTATTGTATGTTTGCACTGTTTTTACTACTATTTATAATGCTGCCCTGCTTTAGAGTTATCTGAGCCTCACCCCAAACATTTTAATACATGTTATGTCCTGACATAATGTGCAAATAACAAAAAAACTTTAAACTTGAACTTGAATCATTTACAATAGCTACTGAATCATTTTAGTGGTTACTGAATTGTTTACAGCATTTACTACGAATAAGTCTTTCAATTTATAGCTGAAACATAGACCTGCAGTTTAAGTAGCTACTGAATTAGTTGTTACTAATTCATTTACAGTAGCTACAAAATAATTTATAACAGTCACTGAATCATTAATAGTCATACTGAATTATTTGCAATAGCTACTGAATCATTTTAGCTGTTACTGAATTGTTTACAGCATTTACTGCAAATAAGTGTTTTTTTAATTTATAGCTGAAACATAGACCTGCAGTTTAAAAGGGATTAATTTAGTAGCTACTGAATTAGTTGTTATCGAATAATTTACAGTAATTACAAAAAAATAAGTATTTTTATTTATAGCTAAAACATAGGCTGCAGTGTAAAGGCTTAATATATATCTTACAAGCTTGAAATAAAACATGGATTTATAGGCTTCACATGTTTTTAATCTAAAACATGAATGGTTGCTAGTTTAGTACGAACATACTAGTAAAAACCTCAACGGGTGCTAACAGAAATGAGGTGTTTCCTCATTTTTTTCAAGCCACAACCGAGATTTAGTGTAGGCTTATATTGATTGTAAAGAGGAAATAGGTCATCTGTATTTTAATTTATGATTATTTCCAATATTCTGTGACCATATTTAATGAATATGAAAGGACACCTCTGACTCAGGCCCAATTTACTGTTTAGTCTAAGTCTGTCAATCAGACAAATAGACCAGCTGGTTAATCCACTTCAAACAAATCAAAAGCCAAGACCAGGTGAATAAACACTGCTAACACTACCTGTTTGAACAGGCAGAAATTGAGCCAAACAGAGGTAGACGTCTCGATATCCTGACAGTTACTCCTCTAACCTTCTCATCACATGACGAGTCATTTCAGCAATGACCACAGTCACCACGGTTAAATCTTAAATCACAAATATAGAAATATGGCTTCCTAATAGTGGCACCTGTAGTTTTTCAAACCTGCTGCTCATCTTCAAGAGACATCATCAGAAGAGGGTTTCCTAGTCTGTAGAGTCAGTTTAGTGTTCAGAAATTATTACAGAGCACTTAAGACAAAATAATAAAGCCAAACTGTTTTTTTTATAGTCCCTCTTAGACTATTAATTCTTTATTATTTATTTCATATCAACAATCATAATATTGCAACTTTTTTTTCTTTTCCATGCAGATAGGGTTGGGGGGGTTCCAAATTTGGGCGACCACGGGGTGAAATGCAGGAGGAGGTGCAGGGGGGGGTGAGGTAAAACAGAGAAAATTGGAAAGAAAACACAAAAAACAAGAAACAAAAAAAAAAACAATGCAAAACAAAAAAAATATGTATACACACACATATATATCCATTTATACCTAAACAGAAAACATGAACACATTTTATTCAACAACGGTCATCTATTTACTTAGGTGTGTGTTTATTTATTTATTCATTTATTTTCTTTTTTTGGCTATTGATTGTTATATTATTTACTGTAATGTTTGAATTAGATGTTTCCAGACTGGGTCTGAATCAGTGTGTCTGATAGGTTCTGAGAGTGTATCTAGATAGTCTGTTAATAGGTTGATATGTTATTTTTTGTTTTTCAGTTCATGAGGATGATTTTCTTGGAGTATTCTTTTGTTTTTTGTTGTATTAATGTTTGCTCTGTCTCTGGCCAGAACTGGTTAACGTGTGTATAGTACCATATAGCGTGGATATAATTATCAGCGGTGTTTTGGGAGCAATGCGTACATATTGGTGGGCTTGTGAATCCCATTTTATACACCTTATATGTGGTGTAGTGAACTCTGTGGATGATTTTATACTGAATTTGCCATTAATGCTGGGTGCAATTTTAATGCACATATTAAAGCAAGACCAAGTGTCCATGTTATCAGTTACAGCATGCTGGGAGGCGGGCGGGCTGATGTGAATGGTGTGTCTGTTGTTTGCTTATTTAATAAATATAGAGCTGCTCAGAGCAAATTGAAAAGAAAGTACACAAAGCTGCTGAGCGAATGCACAGAGGGAATATTGACACTTTTAAGTGAAAAAGAGAGTGCAGAGTTAGTAAATGATTCTAAGGGTTAGGCAGCAGAAGTGGGCTTTGGCAAGACTGTGAGTTTGTCAGTGTTCAAGAAATAAGGAGTGTAGTGTGCAGTGTAAAGGGGGTGGGCTTAGGGTTTAGAACAAGACAGTAAGGAGGTGTTTACATTCTGCCTTATCATGCATATTCATAAATGTATCTTCAACAATAATGTTTGTGTGAGTAAGAAATGTAAACAGCAGTACAGTGAGTGTAAACAGTATTGTATGTAAACAGCAGTACAGTGAGTGTAAACAGTATTGTTTGTAAACAGCAGTACAGTGAGTGTAAACGGTGTTGTATGTAAACAGCAGTACAGTGAATGTAAACAGTATTGTATGTAAACAGCAGTACAGTGAATGTAAACAGTATTGTATGTAAACAGCAGTACAGTGAGTGTAAACAGTATTGTATATAAACAGCAGTACAGTGAGTGTAAACAGTATTGTATGTAAACAGCAGTACAGTGAGTGTAAACAGTATTGTATATAAACAGCAGTACAGTGAGTGTAAACAGTATTGTATGTAAACAGCAGTACAGTGAATGTAAACAGTATTGTATGTAAACAGCAGTACAGTGAATGTAAACAGTATTGTATGTAAACAGCAGTACAGTGAATGTAAACAGTATTGTATGTAAACAGCAGTACAGTGAGTGTAAACAGTATTGTATATAAACAGCAGTACAGTGAGTGTAAACAGTATTGTATGTAAACAGCAGTACAGTGAGTGTAAACAGTATTGTATATAAACAGCAGTACAGTGAGTGTAAACAGTATTGTATGTAAACAGCAGTACAGTGAATGTAAACAGTATTGTATGTAAACAGCAGTACAGTGAATGTAAACAGTATTGTATGTAAACAGCAGTACAGTGAATGTAAACAGTATCGTATGTAAACAGCAGTACAGTAAATGTAAACAGTATTGTATGTAAACAGCAGTACAGTGAGTGTAAACGGTGTTGTATGTAAACAGCAGTACAGTGAGCGTAAACGGTGTTGTATGTAAACAGCAGTACAGGGAGTGTAAACAGTATTGTATGTAAACAGCAGTACAGTGAGTGTAAACGGTGTTGTATGTAAACAGCAGTACAGTGAGTGTAAACGGTGTTGTATGTAAACAGCAGTACAGTGAGTGTAAACGGTGTTGTATGTAAACAGCAGTACAGTGAGTGTAAACAGTATTGTATGTAAACAGCAGTACAGTGAGTGTAAACAGTATTGTATGTAAACAGCAGTACAGTGAATGTAAACGGTGTTGTATGTAAACAGCAGTACAGTGAATGTAAACAGTATTGTATGTAAACAGCAGTACAGCGAGTGTAAACAGTATTGTATGTAAACAGCAGTACAGTGAGTGTAAACGGTGTTGTATGTAAACAGCAGTACAGTGAGTGTAAACGGTGTTGTATGTAAACAGCAGTACAGTGAGTGTAAACGGTGTTGTATGTAAACAGCAGTACAGTGAGTGTAAACAGTATTGTATGTAAACAGCAGTACAGTGAGTGTAAACAGTATTGTATGTAAACAGCAGTACAGTGAATGTAAACGGTGTTGTATGTAAACAGCAGTACAGTGAATGTAAACAGTATTGTATGTAAACAGCAGTACAGTGAGTGTAAACGGTGTTGTATGTAAACAGCAGTACAGTGAGTGTAAACAGTATTGTATGTAAACAGCAGTACAGTGAGTGTAAACAGTATTGTATGTAAACAGCAGTACAGTGAGTGTAAACGGTGTTGTATGTAAACAGCAGTACAGTGAGTGTAAACGGTATTGTATGTAAACAGCAGTACAGTGAGTGTAAACAGTATTGTATGTAAACAGCAGTACAGTGAGTGTAAACGGTGTTGTATGTAAACAGCAGTACAGTGAGTGTAAACAGTATTGTATGTAAACAGCAGTACAGTGAGTGTAAACGGTGTTGTATGTAAACAGCAGTACAGTGAGTGTAAACGGTGTTGTATGTAAACAGCAGTACAGTGAGTGTAAACGGTGTTGTATGTAAACAGCAGTACAGGGAGTGTAAACAGTATTGTATGTAAACAGCAGTACAGTGAGTGTAAACAGTATTGTATGTAAACAGCAGTACAGTGAGTGTAAACGGTGTTGTATGTAAACAGCAGTACAGTGAGTGTAAACAGTATTGTATGTAAACAGCAGTACAGTGAGTGTAAACGGTGTTGTATGTAAACAGCAGTACAGTGAGTGTAAACGGTGTTGTATGTAAACAGCAGTACAGTGAGTGTAAACGGTGTTGTATGTAAACAGCAGTACAGTGAGTGTAAACAGTATTGTATGTAAACAGCAGTACAGTGAGTGTAAACGGTGTTGTATGTAAACAGCAGTACAGTGAGTGTAAACGGTGTTGTATGTAAACAGCAGTACAGTGAGTGTAAACGGTGTTGTATGTAAACAGCAGTACAGTGAGTGTAAACGGTGTTGTGGTACAACAATGAAATACGCACCTTAAGACAGACAGTACGGAAATTAGAACGCAAATGGAGAGTGACCAAGCTAGAGGTATTTCACTCTGCTTGGAAGGACAGCCTTAGCAGTTACAGAAAGGCACTTATTAAAACACGCTCAGCATACCTGTCCTCACTCATCGAACACAACAAAAACAATCCTAGAGTTTTATTTAGCACCATCGCAAAACTTACCAAAAATCAGGCAGGAACGGAACCTCAGATACCCGCCAACCACAGCAGCAATGATTTCATGAACTTTTTCAATAGCAAAATCGAGAATATTAGACAAAAAGTTCTACCAATACGAGTAACCTATCCTTCATCCGGTTTGGCTCAAACAGCACAAAATGTGGTTTTAGAAGAAACACTAGAAACATTTTCTCCACTACAGCAGACAGAACTAGAAAAACTTATCTCTTCCTCAACTTCTGCTACATGCACACTCGATATGATTCCAACAAGCCTATTGAAACAAGTATTACCAGCTATTATTAAACCTTAACTATCATCAACTCTTCTCTTAGTCTGGGTCATGTACCTAAGTCTTTTAAACTAGCTGTGATAAAACCCTTGATAAAGAAGCCAAATCTTGACCCCAGAGAACTGTCCAGTTATAGACCCATTTCTAATTTACCTTTTATCTCTAAGATTTTAGAAAAGGCTGTAGCTCGACAACTCTGTTCTCATCTACATAAGAACAACATGTATGAAAAATTTCAATCTGGTTTTAGGCCACATCACAGCACAGAGACAGCTTTAGTTAAGATAACAAATGATCTTCTTCTTGCCTCTGATCAGGACCACATATCTCTACTGGTGCTACTAGATCTAAGTGCAGCTTTTGACACTATAGATCACACTATTCTCTTGGACAGGCTAGAAAATATAGTTGGAATCACAGGAACAGCGTTATCCTGGTTCACATCTTACCTTAGTGATCGCTTTCAGTTTGTAAAGATAAATAATGTATCGTCTAACACTACAAAAGTGAAATATGGAGTTCCACAAGGTTCTGTTTTAGGTCCTCTGTTATTTACACTATATATGCTACCATTAGGCTCAGTTATAAATAGACATGGAAATAGTTTCCACTGTTATGCCGATGACACACAGCTGTACATATCAGCCAAACCAGATGATAAATCCAGATTAAATAAGATAGAAGATTGTGTAAGAGATATTAGACTTTGGATGCTGCAGAACTTCCTTCTTTTGAACCCAGATAAAACGGAAGTTCTCCTCCTCGGCGCAAAGGCTGCTCGGATTAAATGTTCTGTGTCTGATGCTGAAAAGTTAGTACATGCCTTTATAACCTCAAGGCTAGATTACTGTAATGCATTATTGTCAGGATGCTCCAGCAGGAACCTGAATAAACTTCAGTTAGTTCAGAACGCTGCAGCTAGAGTACTAACTAAAACCAGGAAATTCAATCACATCAGTCCAGTTTTATCAGCGCTACACTGGCTTCCTGTTAAATTCCGTATCGACTATAAAATTATTTTACTGACGTATAAAGCCCTGCACGGTCTCGCACCGGAGTACCTACAAGATCTTATTAAAAGATCTTATTAAAAAGAGAGTGCACCAAGTTGGTAAATGATCCCATGGTTAGCCAGTAGAAGTGGGCTTTGGCTAGCCTGTGAGTTTGTAAGTGTGCAAGAAATAAGGAGAGGCAAATAGCAAGTTGTGCAAGGCTTGGTTAGTACTGCGGCTGGAGGCAAAATGTGCGTCACAACAATCTGCACAGTCAATAACTGCACTGTGAAGCGTATTACTTATGGCGATTTGATTCGATCATGTTCTGCTGGGTATCATTTCACTACAGTTGTAACAGAAATGGAGCTTGATTCAGACGAATCACTACATATCAAGTTTATTAGGGCAAATCCAGCCACAGTCCTAGAGCTTAGCAGAGGTCAGAATACTGGCGTACACAGAACAGGACCATCCATATCCCAGCCCAGGAAGAGACAGACCAAGGTCAGAATCAGAAACCTACTGTGTAACAGATGGAGTGGTTTGCAAATGAAAACCCAAAAAATTGAATGTTATGATTTTTAAATGTTAAGCATATCAAATGAGTTTATTGCTATAGCTGTTAAACAGTGTTGATTCCTTTATTTTGAGGTTTAAAAAGGGAAATGTATCACAACATCACACAAAAGATAAAGTTTTGTTGCTGATGTTGACATTGGTGTGTGCTTGGTCCCTTGTCCCCCAAGTAACAACCTTCACTTGAGCTGAAAAAGTAATACAACAGTCCTTAAAATGGTGCTGGAGATTCTCCCAAGAGGAAACGGCAAGGCCAAGAGGACGAGGGCTCGTTAAAGCCCTCAAATGGGTGGCGGGACTTTAGACGAACATTGCAGACAGGGAGCGAAGGCTAGTGATGTTTATCAATGATAAACCAGATGCATTGTATCCTACTATAAAATGGCAAATCACAAACTTCGCCTAATTAGCAGCAGTGCATTCGATCAACTTACACTAGGATTTTTTAAATGATCTGATCTTGTTATTTTAGTTCCTCTGTCCATCTTTTTAATACAATAATTTTTATATTAAAATATGAGAAAATGTGGTGCACTAAAGGAATAATAATATAAGAAAGTGTAAAAAGGATGACAAATGAAAGTGCAAAAATACAACCTTGAATGAAATTGAATGGCTCTACACTACATAAATCAAAACTAGCTTATATCACTTGTTTTGGGAAGTGCTTATGATTCTGCCTGCAGTGTCTCTCCATCTATAAAGATCGTGGTTGTAATCGTGTGTGTGTGTGTTTCTAAATAGTTTCCCTGATAATCCAGGTTTCCATTCCAGTTCCAGCCCACCTCCGTCCCGTGTTTTGGCCATTGTCTCCTTAAAAAATGGCGTGGTATTGGTGTTCAAACCCCCTTTTCGATTGTTGTGATTTGTTTTGTTCATTGTGCTGGTTTGGAGCTGACCTTTGCTTGTTTGTTTCGACTTTGCTGTTCCCCTTTTGATACGGGGCTGGGTGTGGGGAGTGACTGCTGTTTGTGTTGGGGTTTGGGTGTTTGTGTATGTGTTTGTGTAGTCAGGGAGTAGTTTATTTGTATCACTATTTAGTTTATTTGTATCACTAGGTTAGGTAGGTGATTTTAAATCAAGGTCAAAGTCAAAACAAACAAGCAAAGGTCAGCTCCAAACCAGCACAATGAACAAAACAAATCACAACAAACACCTACCTAACCTAGTGATACAAATAAACACATAAACAACGTGCTAACCTTACTACTCCCTGACTACACAAACAGCATTCACCCCCCACACCCGGCCCCGTAACAAAAGGGAAACGGCAAAGTCGAAACAAACAAGCAAAGGTCAGCTCCAAACAAGCACAATGAACAAAACCAATCACAACAATCGAAAAGTAGGTTTGAACACCAATACCACGCCATTTTTTTAAGGAGACGATGGCCAAAACACGGGATGGAGGTGAGCTGGAACTGGAATGGAAACCTGGACTGGAATATCAGGGAAACCATTTGAAACACACACACACTATTACAACCACAATCTTTATAGATGGAGAGAAACTGCAGGCAGAATCATAAGCACTTCCTAAAACAGTGTGTGTTTTGATAGTTGGGGTTTTGGTTGTTTAGGCCTGGGTCACTCCTAAAGTCTGTACCGTGTTTGTCTTTAAGTTCACTGTAAACCCAGTACACGTTCTTCTGTGTTTTGTGTTTTTTCTTAATTCAATATACACCTACACAGTATTATCACAACCACTACCAATCTGCTACGATCCCTTACCCCTAAACAGGGTCGTAACAGTTTTCGGGGGCTTGTCTCTTGTTTTTCCTTCTCATTTTTTGTTGTTGTTTGTGCTTTTTGGGCTTTGTTTGTTCTGGCTGGTGGTGTTTTTTTGGTTTTGTTTTTTTTCTTTTGGGTGGGTCAGGTGGTCATAATGGCTCAGTTTGATTTGATTACATTTACTCTTGACCCTACATTGTTCTGTTGTGTTTTGTGTGTTTTTCTTAATCCAATATACACCTATACAGTATTACTCACAACCACTACCAATCTGCTACGATCTGTTACCCCTAGACAGGGTCGTAACTAGCCTTTCTTACTACATCCAAATAAAGTCTGTGGGCCGCTAGAGCAGAGAACCTCTAACTCTCCAACATGCAAATATATGCTAATCAGAGGAGTCTGCTAAGGCAATCGCTTCCCTTGGCAATGGCAATAGGATCCAATAGCATGATCAGGTAGTTGCAGTGCTAGACGTTAGCACCAAAAGCTAGCAGTAACAAGAAGGCCTACATACAGTTTCAGTTCTCTGAGGCCTCACAGAGGCAAGTTAAGAATTTATTAGTTTAGGGTGAAGTCGAGCAACTGGTGCCTGTGTGATAGATAGATAGATAGATAGATAGATAGATAGATAGATAGATAGATAGATGTGTTTAGAGCAAGACAGTAAGGAGATGTTTACTATCTGCATTATCATGCATATTCATAAATGTATCTTTAGTGAGTGTTGAGGTGTAAGTGTGCCGCTATGCTATTTTCAGTAGTGTCTTGGGTTTAACACATATTTAACAATGTATTATTCAGCATAGATGATTGTTTTAATTTATGACTTTAGGGCTACTTATATTGCATTATGGCACAATATTTAGATTTACGATCTGTAACGCACCCTCCAGAGACCCTGACCTCTCAAAAACAATATTCTAATTATTTTTTTTTGTAAGACAATTCGCTTGATACTGTTTATCAGTAGGCAGAAGCAGCAGAAAGGCAGTTGCCAGTCATGACTGAGGCAAAGTTGTCTTGTTGAGACCTTTTGACACGTTTCAGATGGCTGTTAGCTACTTTCCTTAGAAAACATTTTCAACCGCCTTGAGAATGAATTCAGTTCATTATCAGATGTATGAAAAAACTGATGCTAGATGTCTAGATAATATAATATAATGCTTTACCCCAAAGCTACTTTACATAACATTTTCATCTGAGAGACCAGTGGCAGCGACTCCAATTCAGCTTCAATGGAGTGCTCTGAAAATAACTCCCATGAAAATGACTGGTCATGTAGGTATATGAAGGTCACTCTAAGAGTCAGGTAAACTCTTCATGCCCACTCCATTCTCTCAGCCATACAAAAACCACTAACCCACTCGAAACAGTTCCTCTATACATAGTGCTTTCAATAGCTTGTTTTTGGACTAAGAATGAAAATGCAACAGGCTCTACACTACCGCTCTAAAGTTTAGATCACTTTAGAATTTCATTTCATGCAATTTTCATGCAATTCACAAACAATATTGTCCATTTCACAATTGCTGTAAGTGTATCAGATGATTTTTAAAGAATAAAAATGTTTGTATTAAAGTCTATTTTTGTATAGAGGTTTATTTTACATATAGTCCTATTATCAGTAATTCTCAGTCCTCTGTCTAAATCTCCTGGTACGACCACCAATCCAAGTTAAGGATGTTATTGGACTAATTGGTTGTTAGGACACTCTTGCTCAATTGTGATGCACAGCTGAAAAACATTCTACTAATAAGTGAGTATAAAAGGGAACAACATTCTAGGTTAGTTTAGTATCTGAAGCATCAGCAGTTGATGGCTTGCTGACCGACTCACAATGACCAGAAAGAAACAACTTTCTTTAGGGACCCGTCAGTCCATTGTTGTGTTAAGGAAGAAGATACTCCATTAAAACAAGAACATTTCACTGTGATCCCAAACTCTTGAGCGGTAGTGTATGTGGACTCTTAATTCTACACTTTCAAATAGAAAGAGGTTTCGCCTTAAAAGAAAGCACTTGGTTCACTAAAGAATCTTTCAACTGATGCTTCAGCTGTTCCATAAATATATTATTGCAAATAAAGTGTGCATATATAAGTTTTACTTGGAGATCCATTTAGGAACATGGGTGAAGTAGTTCTGGTCCCAATGAATCCTTTTAAGAATCAATCCTCAGATAACAGTAGCATGTTTTTCTTCTGTGAGCAACATGAATATTCATCTTTGTGAGAAATTTAATGGCCATTTAATACTGTACTAATTATTTTAGCAAATAATAAAGTTTTAGCAACTGCATTACCATCTGCTCTTCCTTTGCTCCTCACTCAGTGATCAGTAAGACTCAAATAAATAAACAGTTTGATCTCAACTAAAGAATTCATCTGCACTATATACGTATGTGATGAAGCAACATATGATGAAACAGAAATGGCTGACACAGCTGGGAAGCAGGAAGGTCACTTCCAACCATGCTACTGTAGTTCATGGCAGACCCCAAAACCCACCAACCAGTCACACCTCCAATGCATCCACAGCCAGGATTCAGTTTGAGACAATATGTTGGGAAATGTGGGAAGCATTGGCAAAAACAAAAAATGGTTATATATAAAATAAACCTTAAGTTAGAGCTAGGCCTTCAATTCAGGCCATTAATGTAAAGACTGGATCAAATAAATAACAAAATATCTCAATGTTTGCCAGTTTTCTCTCCTCATAAAACAGATTAATGAGACTTTAGTTAGAGAGAGACTGCGTCACGGCTTGTTCCCGTCCTCTGCACGCGACTAGTGGTTTAGCTGGTTGCTAAGCCACCGGCCGGTATCCAAAACAATAACCTGAGGCTTAAAAATCTGCTAGCATAATTGCTAATGTCTGGAGTATAAAAGTGTAAACGGTGAAGGACTCGTTACAGAGTTGATAATAAAATACTGTTTTGTGTGATTATATGACCAGAAACACATTAAAACTCCAGAGAGAATCAAAATAACTCACATTTTAAAACCACTTCACTGCTCCTAGATTAGCCTGCGGTGCATCATGGGATTGTCTTAGCGGCTGAGGAAGTGTTCGATGCTTTCCTAAAATCAGGTGTAAATAAGGTTCCTCAGTAGACAGCATGTTTTAAGGTAGACTGTCCCAATACTTACATACGTCGGGAGCGCATACTATGATGTAAAATGCTGCCTATGTAGGAGCTCAGTAGGTTTTGAGACAGACTATACAATCATTAGGCACAGAAGGATAGAGAAAACAGATATTTGGCCAAGACATCTGTAAATCTGTAACAGTTGTGTGTATACACTGATCATTATTAATACCTCTTTAGTAGAACATCCTCAAAGATCAATTAAACCTCTAATAATGGCCAGATTAAAGTAAGTGAGGCTAAAGAGGCAGCAGGTAAAATGCAACAAATGCAAAGCGAGCAGTATGGATAAGGTAGCAGTTCAAGGAGAATGTTTAAAGGTCCATCAGGGAAATCTGTTTAGTTAGACTGCCTGTGGGAAAACCATGTCTGCAGAACTTGACCCAGATGACCCATAGCCTTCTTCCAGATGGGAGGAGTGTAAGCAGTCCGTGAGATGGATGAGAGGGAATCTTCCTAATACAGTACTCTATCCTTGTACACTGTTCGGTGCAGATGTATTTAATGGCTGGAAATAGGGCTGCAGCTATCGATTATTTTAGTAATCGAGTATTCTATCAACTATTCCATTGATTAATCAATTGGATGAAAAAAATGTGTGTGTGTGTGTGTGTGTATATATATATATATATATATATATATATATACAATAATAAAATAAGACTTAAACTTTGCTTAAACTGCTTATATTACAGTTTAAAAGAAAACATTTTAAATACTATAATTAAAATTAATTACTAGACCTATATATCAGACTAAGTTCACAAGACTGTACACTCAGTTACGATGATGAAACTTGCCCTACACTTGCTGACCCGCCTACTGCAAACTAACTAAACTAAATATTCTCTCTGTAATGGATTTGGTGCATTTTAGGCTCCAAATTGCTACAAACACCACCTGATATTTAGTTTACTGTGTATTTTATTCATCACTATGAGGGAAGAGGGTTTGTGAGGGGTGTAAGTTCTTGTGAGTGTGTGTTTGTTTGTGACAATGATCAAAAAGATAATGTGAACGAAGCTCAGGCTTTTCTGATATTATGTTCTTAAGCAAAGCTAAGATCATTTACAGACATGACTCTCCATCTGACTTACTTTCTTAACTAGTCATTACATATAACCATAACTAACATACACGCTTTACTAGCCTTCATCTCAACTCACCATCACACTGACTTACTTTCTTAACTAGTCATTACATATAACCATAACTAACATACACACTTTACTAGCCTTCATCTCAACTCACCATCACACTGACTTACTTTCTTAACTAGTCATTACATATAACCATAACTAACATACACGCTTTACTAGCCTTCATCTCAACTCACCATCACACTGACTTACTTTCTTAACTAGTCATTACATATAACCATAACTAACATACACGCTTTACTAGCGTTCATCACAACTCACCATCACACTGACTTACTTTCTTAACTAGTCATTACATATAACCATAACTAACATACACGCTTTACTAGCCTTCATCTCAACTCACCATCACACTGACTTACTTTCTTAACTAGTCATTACATATAACCATAACTAACACACACGCTTTACTAGCGTTCATCTCAACTCACCATCACACTGACTTACTTTCTTAACTAGTCATTACATATAACCATAACTAACATACACGCTTTACTAGCGTTCATCTCAACTCACCATCACACTGACTTACTTTCTTAACTAGACATTACATATAACCATAACTAACATACACGCTTTACTAGCCTTCATCTCAACTCACCATCAAACTGACTTACTTCCTTAACTAGCCATTACGTATAACCATAACTAACATACACGCTTTACTAGCCTTCATCTCAACTCACCATCAAACTGACTTACTTTCTTAACTAGTCATTACGTATAACCATAACTAACATACACGCTTTACTAGCCTTCATCTCAACTCACCATCACACTGACTCACTTTCTTAACTAGCCATTACATATAACCATAACTAACATACACGCTTTACTAGCCTTCATCTCAACTCACCATCACACTGACTTACTTTCTTAACTAGTCATTACATATAACCATAACTAACATACACGCTTTACTAGCCTTCATCTCAACTCACCATCACACTGACTTACTTTCTTAACTAGTCATTACATATAACCATAACTAACATACACGCTTTTCTAGCGTTCATCACAACTCACCATCACACTGACTTACTTTCTTAACTAGTCATTACATATAACCATAACTAACATACACGCTTTACTAGCCTTCATCTCAACTCACCATCACACTGACTTACTTTCTTAACTAGTCATTACATATAACCATAACTAACATACACGCTTTACTAGCCTTCATCTCAACTCACCATCACACTGACTTACTTTCTTAACTAGTCATTACATATAACCATAACTAACATACACGCTTTACTAGCCTTCATCTCAACTCACCATCACACTGACTTACTTTCTTAACTAGTCATTACATATAACCATAACTAACACACACGCTTTACTAGCGTTCATCTCAACTCACCATCACACTGACTCACTTTCTTAACTAGTCATTACACATAACCATAACTAACATACACGCTTTACTAGCCTTCATCTCAACTCACCATCAAACTGACTTACTTCCTTAACTAGTCATTACATATAACCATAACTAACATACACGCTTTACTAGCCTTCATCTCAACTCACCATCACACTGACTTACTTTCTTAACTAGTCATTACATTTAACCATAACTAACACACACGCTTTACTAGCGTTCATCTCAACTCACCATCACACTGACTTACTTTCTTAACTAGTCATTACATATAACCATAACTAACATACACGCTTTACTAGCCTTCATCTCAACTCACCATCAAACTGACTTACTTCCTTAACTAGCCATTACGTATAACCATAACTAACATACACGCTTTACTAGCCTTCATCTCAACTCACCATCAAACTGACTTACTTTCTTAACTAGTCATTACGTATAACCATAACTAACATACACGCTTTACTAGCCTTCATCTCAACTCACCATCACACTGACTTACTTTCTTAACTAGTCATTACATATAACCATAACTAACATACACACTTTACTAGCCTTCATCTCAACTCACCATCACACTGACTTACTTTCTTAACTAGTCATTACATATAACCATAACTAACATACACACTTTACTAGCCTTCATCTCAACTTAGTATCACACTGACTTACTTTCTTAACTAGTCATTACATATAACCATAACTAACACACACGCTTTACTAGCCTTCATCTCAACTCATCATCACACTGACTTACTTTCTTAACTAGTCATTACATATAACCATAACTAACACACACGCTTTACTAGCCTGTATCTCAACTCACCATCACACTGACTTACTTTCTTAACTAGTCATTACATATAACCATAACTAACACACACGCTTTACTAGCCTGTATCTCAACTCACCATCACACTGACTTACTTTCTTAACTAGTCATTACATATAACCACAACTAACATACACACTTTACTAGCCTTCATCTCAACTCACCATCACACTGACTTACTTTCTTAACTAGTCATTACATATAACCATAACTAACATACACGCTTTACTAGCCTTCATCTCAACTCACCATCACACTGACTTACTTTCTTAACTAGTCATTACATATAACCATAACTAACATACACGCTTTACTAGTCTTCATCTAAACTCACCATCACACTGACTCACTTTCTTAACTAGTCATTACATATAACCATAACTAACACACACGCTTTACTAGCCTTCATCTCAACTCACCATCACACTGACTTACTTTCTTAACTAGTCATTACATATAAGCACAACTAACATACACACTTTACTAGCCTTCATCTCAACTCACCATCACACTGACTCACTTTCTTAACTAGTCATTACATATAACCACAACTAACATACACGCTTTACTAGCCTTCATCTCAACTCACCATCACACTGACTTACTTTCTTAACTAGTCATTACATATAACCACAACTAACATACACGCTTTACTAGCCTTCATCTCAACTCACCATCACACTGACTCACTTTCTTAACTAGTCATTGCATATAACCATAACTAACATACACGCTTTACTAGCCTTCATCTCAACTCACCATCACACTGACTTACTTTCTTAACTAGTCATTACATATAGCCATAACTAACATACACGCTTTACTAGCCTTCATCTCAACTCACCATCACACTGACTTACTTTCTTAACTAGTCATTACATATAACCATAACTAACACACACGCTTTACTAGCGTTCATCTCAACTCACCATCACACTGACTCACTTTCTTAACTAGTCATTACACATAACCATAACTAACATACACGCTTTACTAGCCTTCATCTCAACTCACCATCAAACTGACTTACTTCCTTAACTAGTCATTACATATAACCATAACTAACATACACGCTTTACTAGCCTTCATCTCAACTCACCATCACACTGACTTACTTTCTTAACTAGTCATTACATTTAACCATAACTAACACACACGCTTTACTAGCGTTCATCTCAACTCACCATCACACTGACTTACTTTCTTAACTAGTCATTACATATAACCATAACTAACATACACGCTTTACTAGCCTTCATCTCAACTCACCATCAAACTGACTTACTTCCTTAACTAGCCATTACGTATAACCATAACTAACATACACGCTTTACTAGCCTTCATCTCAACTCACCATCAAACTGACTTACTTTCTTAACTAGTCATTACGTATAACCATAACTAACATACACGCTTTACTAGCCTTCATCTCAACTCACCATCACACTGACTTACTTTCTTAACTAGTCATTACATATAACCATAACTAACATACACACTTTACTAGCCTTCATCTCAACTCACCATCACACTGACTTACTTTCTTAACTAGTCATTACATATAACCATAACTAACATACACGCTTTACTAGCCTTCATCTCAACTCACCATCACACTGACTTACTTTCTTAACTAGTCATTACATATAACCATAACTAACACACACGCTTTACTAGCCTTCATCTCAACTAATCATCACACTGACTTACTTTCTTAACTAGTCATTACATATAACCATAACTAACACACACGCTTTACTAGCCTGTATCTCAACTCACCATCACACTGACTTACTTTCTTAAGTAGTCATTACATATAACCATAACTAACACACACGCTTTACTAGCCTGTATCTCAACTCACCATCACACTGACTTACTTTCTTAACTAGTCATTACATATAACCATAACTAACATACACGCTTTACTAGCCTTCATCTCAACTTAGTATCACACTGACTTACTTTCTTAACTAGTCATTACATATAACCATAACTAACACACACGCTTTACTAGCCTTCATCTCAACTCATCATCACACTGACTTACTTTCTTAACTAGTCATTACATATAACCATAACTAACACACACGCTTTACTAGCCTGTATCTCAACTCACCATCACACTGACTTACTTTCTTAACTAGTCATTACATATAACCATAACTAACACACACGCTTTACTAGCCTGTATCTCAACTCACCATCACACTGACTTACTTTCTTAACTAGTCATTACATATAACCACAACTAACATACACACTTTACTAGCCTTCATCTCAACTCACCATCACACTGACTTACTTTCTTAACTAGTCATTACATATAACCATAACTAACATACACGCTTTACTAGCCTTCATCTCAACTCACCATCACACTGACTTACTTTCTTAACTAGTCATTACATATAACCATAACTAACATACACGCTTTACTAGTCTTCATCTAAACTCACCATCACACTGACTCACTTTCTTAACTAGTCATTACATATAACCATAACTAACACACACGCTTTACTAGCCTTCATCTCAACTCACCATCACACTGACTTACTTTCTTAACTAGTCATTACATATAAGCACAACTAACATACACACTTTACTAGCCTTCATCTCAACTCACCATCACACTGACTCACTTTCTTAACTAGTCATTACATATAACCACAACTAACATACACGCTTTACTAGCCTTCATCTCAACTCACCATCACACTGACTTACTTTCTTAACTAGTCATTACATATAACCACAACTAACATACACGCTTTACTAGCCTTCATCTCAACTCACCATCACACTGACTCACTTTCTTAACTAGTCATTGCATATAACCATAACTAACATACACGCTTTACTAGCCTTCATCTCAACTCACCATCACACTGACTTACTTTCTTAACTACTCATTACATATAACCATAACTAACATACACGCTTTACTAGCCTTCATCTCAACTCTCCATCACACTGACTTACTTTCTTACTAGTCATTACATATAACCATAACTAACATACACGCTTTACTAGCCTTCATCTCAACTCACCATCACACTGACTTACTTTCTTAACTAGTCATTACATATAACCATAACTAACATACACGCTTTACTAGCCTTCATCTCAACTCACCATCACACTGACTTACTTTCTTAACTAGTCATTACATATAACCATAACTAACATACACGCTTTACTAGCCTTCATCTCAACTCACCATCACACTGACTCACTTTCTTAACTAGTCATTACATATAAACCATAACTAACACACACGCTTTACTAGCCTTCATCTCAACTCATCATCACACTGACTTACTTTCTTAACTAGTCATTACATATAACCATAACTAACACACACGCTTTACTAGCCTTCATCTCAACTCACCATCACACTGACTCACTTTCTTAACTAGTCATTACATATAACCACAACTAACATACACGCTTTACTAGCCTTCATCTCAACTCACCATCACACTGACTTACTTTCTTAACTAGTCATTACATATAACCACAACTAACATACACGCTTTACTAGCCTTCATCTCAACTCACCATCACACTGACTCACTTTCTTAACTAGTCATTGCATATAACCATAACTAACATACACGCTTTACTAGCCTTCATCTCAACTCACCATCACACTGACTTACTTTCTTAACTAGTCATTACATATAACCATAACTAACATACACGCTTTACTAGCCTTCATCTCAACTCACCATCACACTGACTTACTTTCTTAACTAGTCATTACATATAACCATAACTAACACACACGCTTTACTAGCGTTCATCTCAACTCACCATCACACTGACTCACTTTCTTAACTAGTCATTACACATAACCATAACTAACATACACGCTTTACTAGCCTTCATCTCAACTCACCATCAAACTGACTTACTTCCTTAACTAGTCATTACATATAACCATAACTAACATACACGCTTTACTAGCCTTCATCTCAACTCACCATCACACTGACTTACTTTCTTAACTAGTCATTACATTTAACCATAACTAACACACACGCTTTACTAGCGTTCATCTCAACTCACCATCACACTGACTTACTTTCTTAACTAGTCATTACATATAACCATAACTAACATACACGCTTTACTAGCCTTCATCTCAACTCACCATCAAACTGACTTACTTCCTTAACTAGCCATTACGTATAACCATAACTAACATACACGCTTTACTAGCCTTCATCTCAACTCACCATCAAACTGACTTACTTTCTTAACTAGTCATTACGTATAACCATAACTAACATACACGCTTTACTAGCCTTCATCTCAACTCACCATCACACTGACTTACTTTCTTAACTAGTCATTACATATAACCATAACTAACATACACACTTTACTAGCCTTCATCTCAACTCACCATCACACTGACTTACTTTCTTAACTAGTCATTACATATAACCATAACTAACATACACACTTTACTAGCCTTCATCTCAACTTAGTATCACACTGACTTACTTTCTTAACTAGTCATTACATATAACCATAACTAACACACACGCTTTACTAGCCTTCATCTCAACTCATCATCACACTGACTTACTTTCTTAACTAGTCATTACATATAACCATAACTAACACACACGCTTTACTAGCCTGTATCTCAACTCACCATCACACTGACTTACTTTCTTAACTAGTCATTACATATAACCATAACTAACACACACGCTTTACTAGCCTGTATCTCAACTCACCATCACACTGACTTACTTTCTTAACTAGTCATTACATATAACCACAACTAACATACACACTTTACTAGCCTTCATCTCAACTCACCATCACACTGACTTACTTTCTTAACTAGTCATTACATATAACCATAACTAACATACACGCTTTACTAGCCTTCATCTCAACTCACCATCACACTGACTTACTTTCTTAACTAGTCATTACATATAACCATAACTAACATACACGCTTTACTAGTCTTCATCTAAACTCACCATCACACTGACTCACTTTCTTAACTAGTCATTACATATAACCATAACTAACACACACGCTTTACTAGCCTTCATCTCAACTCACCATCACACTGACTTACTTTCTTAACTAGTCATTACATATAAGCACAACTAACATACACACTTTACTAGCCTTCATCTCAACTCACCATCACACTGACTCACTTTCTTAACTAGTCATTACATATAACCACAACTAACATACACGCTTTACTAGCCTTCATCTCAACTCACCATCACACTGACTTACTTTCTTAACTAGTCATTACATATAACCACAACTAACATACACGCTTTACTAGCCTTCATCTCAACTCACCATCACACTGACTCACTTTCTTAACTAGTCATTGCATATAACCATAACTAACATACACGCTTTACTAGCCTTCATCTCAACTCACCATCACACTGACTTACTTTCTTAACTACTCATTACATATAACCATAACTAACATACACGCTTTACTAGCCTTCATCTCAACTCTCCATCACACTGACTTACTTTCTTAACTAGTCATTACATATAACCATAACTAACATACACGCTTTACTAGCCTTCATCTCAACTCACCATCACACTGACTCACTTTCTTAACTAGTCATTGCATATAACCATAACTAACATACACGCTTTACTAGCCTTCATCTCAACTCACCATCACACTGACTTACTTTCTTAACTACTCATTACATATAACCATAACTAACATACACGCTTTACTAGCCTTCATCTCAACTCTCCATCACACTGACTTACTTTCTTAACTAGTCATTACATATAACCATAACTAACATACACGCTTTACTAGCCTTCATCTCAACTCACCATCACACTGACTTACTTTCTTAACTAGTCATTACATATAACCATAACTAACATACACGCTTTACTAGCCTTCATCTCAACTCACCATCACACTGACTTACTTTCTTAACTAGTCATTACATATAACCATAACTAACATACACGCTTTACTAGCCTTCATCTCAACTCACCATCACACTGACTCACTTTCTTAACTAGTCATTACATATAACCATAACTAACACACACGCTTTACTAGCCTTCATCTCAACTCATCATCACACTGACTTACTTTCTTAACTAGTCATTACATATAACCATAACTAACACACACGCTTTACTAGCCTTCATCTCAACTCACCATCACACTGATCTAAGCTAAATGTTATGGTTACTGTGTTGCTCCGCTGTGTGGACTGGACGTACTGAAACACTGGTGTGGTGCTCTGTTAGGGGGTTACTGTAAAACTCACCATCAGTTTGCTGGGAAAGCTCAGATGCTTGCTTTCTAAAGTGAGCTTCTTATTTGAATTCTCCGTTCCACCTTAAATGGTATAGAAGTTAAATTCTGGCTCCTCTAACTGCTGCATCATTTAAGGTTGAAAGGTGGAATTCACATAAGAAGTTAACTTCAGCCTCGTCTTTCTTCAGGTTGGCACTCAGACGCTCTGGCGCTCTTCAGGTTGCTTCTCTCTCTCTATTTTACAATCTGTGCCATATCATGTTTTCTTCGTGTCACCTGGCAACACCGTAAGCGCTTGCTGTGCAACAGTAAGTCATCCGTGTGAAACAGTGCGCTGTATATTATTGTATGGACTAAACAAACATTCAAGGCAAAGAATTTGCTTTGATGATTTGTTTTTGTAATTAAATTACTCCAGTTCCTCGAGGAATCGTTTCAGCCCTAGCTGGAAAGCTTGACTTGATGAACTAATAAGTCTTTACTAACCATCGCAGTGCTTTCCTGTCGGAGACGCAACCGTTTCCATTCCAGACAGAGCTTCTGCAGCTCAGGTTGATGTCTACGATGCTTTTGTATAAGCGGTTGAGTACAGGTGTGAGCAGGCCAGCCCTCTCCAGTCTTATCTCATTGCCTCAAAGAGGCCTGGCTAGACTTATCTCTTTAATTATCATTGCAGATTTATTGACATCAGTCAGGCCAGAGTCTCCAGGCCACACGGAGACTGTAACCCAGTGGACAGAAATTCATTTCAAATCAACTGACTGGTCATTCAGCTCTGCTGATGTCCTAATCCAGGCTTGGCCTGTGCTCACTGGTGTTTGCCTGCTTATTATATCGCTACAATTTCCAATCGGCATATTTAGAAGATTGACCGAGCTGAGAGGTGGGTGTAATACCGGCCAGATTATGGTGAAGATAAATCCTGCTCGGTCTCTACGCAGCGCGATGCAGATGGAGAGAATTTGACTCACGGTCTCTGCCAAATGTTTGTGTTGTGTAATGGTTCTCCGTGTCAGGCTGATGTTAATGTAAGCTTTTATTAGAAGCAGGATGACTAATTTTCGGGCCACTTTTTTGCACTGCTCTCTACACTTTGGTCCTTTAGCTCACTTCACCCGTCTCCTCGGCTCTCTTCCTCCCCGCTCAGTGCTGCGGCAGCGCTCAAACGTGGGACTTTGCTGGCTTCAAACACTCTCCCTTCTGTTGTTCTCTTCTAATCTATTTATTTCTAATGAACGCACACGTACTCAAATGTTTCTCTCTCTTCCTCCCTCTCTCTTTCTCCCACGCACCCCCCCACACACGGACACGGAATATGCAGTCTGCTTCCTCACATTTGTGACCTCACAGAGCAGCTGGAACAGTGCCTGTCAGAGCGCTCAGCTCATGGCAGAGTTAGACACAAACACACACATACACAAACTTTTGCTTAGTAAACGCTCCACTGTTCGCAATTTCTGCCTCAGTTTTAATTCACAAGCTTCGCAAAAGTTGAATAAATGAACTGATAAATTGTTTGTCGTTATAGTCTGAGAAGGGGACTTAAATTTTATTGTTTCTGCAAAAGATAAAGGCAGAATATGACTTTTCAGGGATATTGTCCATATTTAAATTAAAAAAAATTAAGATTCTTACTTTAAAACATTTCAAAATAAGCTACAATTGTCAACAAAATATAAACAGTTTTGATGCGATGCTGAAGCCATCTATATGCCCAGTAATCCAGAGCAAAGGTGTCAAAGGTATCCACATTCTTTACTCTTCAAATACTTCTGTAGAAGTTGAAGTATCAACTGAAGCTTTTTACTCCAGTAAAAGTGTAAAAGTACTACTTTCAGAACTACTTAAAGTATGAAAGTAAAAGTAATGTGAGAAAAAAAGCCATTAAGGACAAAAGCTTAGTCCGCACCACAGGGGTCTATAGTGCACTAGCCCACCTCCCCAAAAACCCCATTCTTCTAAAAGCCATAATGACTATAATGTTATATTAAAATGTTAATATTGATAAATTTGGGATGCGCTAGGCTTCCTGTTTCAGCTCATATATGCCCATTGAACATGAATGTAGTTTAGTACAATGTAAATATATTAAAGAAGCATATCTGTTACTACTGAACATTAACATGTGTTTCATGGACCAGAAGATATGATGACTAGTTGTCTATAAGTATTGTAATGAAGTCAAACTTCAAAGTCATGTTATCAATAATCTTTACTGGAATGTAACGAGTAACGAGACTATGTTTACAATGTAAGGAATAGAAAGTACTGATAATGGAGTGTAAATGTAAGGAGTAGAAAGTACTGATAATGGAGTGTAAATGTAAGGAATAGAAAGTACTGATAATGGAGTGTAAATGTAAGGAGTAGAAAGTACTGATAATGGAGTGTAAATGTAAGGAGTAGAAAGTACTGATAATGGAGTGTAAATGTAAGGAGCAGAAAGTACTGATAATGGAGTATAAATGTAAGGAGTAGAAAGTACTGATAATGGAGTGTAAATGTAAGGAGTAGAAAGTACTGATAATGGAGTGTAAATGTAAGGAGTAGAAATTACTGATAATGGAGTGTAAATGTAAGGAGTAGAAAGTACTGATAATGGAGTGTAAATGTAAGGAGTAGAAAGTACAGATAATGGAGTGTAAATGTAAGGAGTAGAAAGTACTGATAATGGAGTGTAAATGTAAGGAGTAGAAAGTACTGATAATGGAGTGTAAATGTAAGGAGTAGAAATTACTGATAATGGAGTGTAAATGTAAGGAGTAGAAAGTACTGATAATGGAGTGTAAATGTAAGGAGTAGTAGTAAAAAGTCAGCTGAAAAATAATTACTCCAGTAAAGTATAAATAACCAAAACTTCTACTTAAGGAAGGTAACAAAGTATTTTAAATTAACAAAGCAAATTCTGATTTATAAAAAAAAAGGCAAATATCAGTCTGATATATTGGTTGGTCTCTGTCCTTGCCCCGCCTCGCTCACCTGTGCCTCATTTGTGTTCAGTCCCGTCACCTGTTCCCTCTCGTTAGCCTGTGTTACTTATACTGTAGGTTTTGTCATTTTCTGTTCTGTTTATTAAAAGTCTATTTCGTGTGAAAGCTTACGTGTGTGTTCGCCCCAGCCTTTGTCTCGTTAGCGTCTGCTCCAGCTCACCCGTCTCATTGTATGTCTCATTGTTTCACCATTTTATTCACTGAATAATATAAAAACTCTCCACGTTCTAATCTTCCTCCATCACCTATTATGCAACATCACCTCACAATGCTAAATCTTCTTCTCAGGTCCAAAATAAAACATCTGAGCATCTAAAACCAGACGCTGCCAAACAAGAGACAGAAGAGCCAAAATCCTTTCATAGCCTTCGGATAGTGTTGACGGAACGTGCATACCCCATTTGATGTCCACAGCTTTTTGTGTGCGTGAGTCAGAGTCCTAATGAGGAGCAGAAACTCATTACTTCATCGCGAGGCCAGCCTCCTGCAGCAGAGTATGACTAGGACAAGCACACACACACACTCCTAAAATACCAGCCACTGGGAGCGACATGACTTCTGAGCCGTCCTCTACATAATGGACTTAATGGGAAATCTACAAAACACCCACCTCAATGACTGTCTGAACCTCTTGTCTGCCTGGGACCTGTGTTGCGTGCACACGTTCAGAACGAAGCAGGTCCATCAATTTTAATCATTAGCTCATGCTATACATAATGAGTTAAAACATGGACCGCTATTTAGCACGCCGCTGAAGCCCGAGCTGTTAAGGCTGCCCAAAGGTTTGAAGTAGTGCGCTCGGTATTGTGCAGCGGCCACAGCAATTTAGAGGCTGCAGCTCGCTCCTTGGTTGTCATGGTTGCAACATACAGCTCACAGACATTCCAACATAAAAAATGTCACTGTGTTCATTTTCTCAAATCATTGTGTAGCTTTGTGTGGACCGGCCTCCACAGGAACCTCAGAGGTTCATCATTAGGTAGCAACAGGCCCAGAGCTGGATCTTGATTTAACCTTCCAGTGAAAATACACAAGTTCAAGAGTGGTGCCAATGTATAATATGATGATTACTGAAGATGTATATTAATGTATGCTGGTTGACTGTGAGCTAAAAAGCACCTCTCACATCTATTATTCTGTATTTTGAACCCTACGCACCCTGCTAACTAGGGCTGTGTATTGGCAAGAACCTAGCGATACAATATGTATCGTGATACAGCGGTCACGATTCAATGTATTGTGATATATTGCGATACTGCAAGCACATGCTGTCAGGCTTCTGAACAAACTATGAGGCTGAAAGACCCCAATGGCGTTTACTCGGTCACTGCTATAATACAATATATTATACTATTATATTATTTCTTCTGATACCGCTGCTATGGACAATATCACTAAGTCACTTTACATAGATATAACTTCTTAGATAACCTGCCTATGGAAAAGTTTCTACATATGTTCTAGCTTATTTTTACTTCATTATTGTCTATTTATTGTATGTTTGCACTGTTTTACATATATAATGCTGCCCTGCTGTAGAGTTGTACCTGAGCCTCACCCCAAGCATTTCAATGCATGTTATGTCCTGACATTATGTGCAAATCACAAATAAACTTGAAACTTGGAATCTTAAACTTGAAACAAAGTAATATATTGTGACTTTTCAAAGCCTACTATTAAAACACCGCTATATGAACAGGTTTTCCAATGTTTACAATAGCATTTCGCCCTTGTGCTGCTTGTTAATGTTGGAGTGGAGCTAGAAAAGGGATTACAACACTGCCGTCTAGGGGTCAGAGGTTTCAACACAACACAACACAAAATGATTCACTGTCTGCCAGGAATCTGTGTATCTTTTGAATCTGTGTATTTTTGAGAATCGATACAGTATCATGAATCATAATATCCTAATATATTCAATATTTTCTTACATCCCTACTGCTAACATGCTTTTAAGTCACTCTTAACAGTAAAAGTTACAAAATAATGTCCAGTTTTGACAAATATTTTAGTTTAAATAATCTTTCAGGAAAGGTTCTTCATAGGCCCAAACCTTATTTTAAAAAATTTCTTTAAAGACCAGCAAACCAACGGTTCTTCAAGGCAAACACTTTAATTCAAGTCCAGGATAACACATTCTAAAATAATAAACATGGCTTGAAATGTACTTATCCAACCTGTCTGAGCTCAGTCTAGGCATGACCCTAATATACTGATGAGCGTCTGTGATTAACATTTCCAACAGCTTGGAACAGCACTGAAGCAGAACTTAACAACAGAGCGAAAGACGACTATCCCAGCTGTAATCAGGCCTCAATAAAACCATTGTATGAGTTTTACAATGTTAAGGAGAGATACCTATTCACCTAAAAGCTGGGTGTGCATACAGGAAAGGCTGGCATGTCTGGCGGAACAATGAACAGACGTATGGAAGGATATATGATGGGTAGACAGATGAGCAGGCTTCATAGCTTTGGGTATGAGGTGCATGACTCTCTCTGAAATAAATAACACAAAAAAACACATTTCAGTTGTAAAAAGCTTCTCAATTTCATCAACTTGTTATTTAATTAAAACATTTTACATCACACAAAATAAAACCCACTCAACATCCCTCTCCCTACAACCTCCAGTCTGTCTCAGACTGTCACCAGGGCATAGCAGGAGCCCGCTGTGATCCCTGAATCCAGGGTGCCTTGAATCCTACTGAGCTCCTACATAGGCAGCATTTTACATCATAGTATGCGCTCCTGACATGTAGACTGTCCCAATTCTTACATACCTTAAACATGCTGTCTACTGAGAAACCTTATTTAGACCTGATTTTAAGGAAGCATTGAACTCTTCCTCAGCCGCTAAGACAATCCCATGATGCAACACAGGCTAATCTAGGAGCAGTGAAGTTACTTTAAAATGTGAGTTATTTTGATTCTCTCTGGAGTTTTAATGTGTTTCTGGTCATATAATCACACAAAACAGTATTTTATTATCAACTCTGTAACGAGTCCTTCACCATTTACACTTTTATACTCCAGACATTAGCATTTATGCTAGCTTAGCAACCAGCTAAACCACCGGTGGCGTGCTGCAGTGGGGGGAACAAGCCGTGACGCAGTCTCTCTCTAACTAGAGCGTCTCAGTAATCTGTTTTATGAGGAGAGAACGCTGATACTTACACAGCTGCTACCTAGACAGCCTACTTAGACACTCACTAGAATTTGAGACAGATCCTAGAAGTCATAGCATACCAACAAACACACATTGTCTACTTTTTTACAATGTTATTTTAATGTTGGTAAAAGGTGGTGCTGTTTGTCTGAACAAGTTTGTCACATTATTTCTACTTATTGACAAATTCCATGGAACTCCATGCAGATATATTGGCACATATTAGTGATAATGTTGTCAACCTCCTAGAATCCTTATGTTTTCAAACATTTTCAGATAATGTCACAGCTTTCTGAGGAATTATATTTCAATGCCATGGGCACCAAAACAGTACAAGGAGAACATTGTCATATTGTAACAGTGTTTGTGGGGAATGTGGGGAATCCCACATGTTTCTGTTTTGTAAATAGCATGTTGGTACGGAATGTCAGTGCTCTAACTGAACATGTTATGCTAGTCATTTTATGTTTGTTGTCATTTTGCTTGTAATTAGTATCAACGTATCCACAATTGCACCCGAAGTTCTAACACAAAGTAAACAAAGATGGCCGCCCCAGTGTTGTTACATCAATCAGTGCCAAGTTTCAGTATTCATGCTATTTTCAATGATGTCAATCTGTACTTGGCTGTACCAGCATAATCTTGTTCATACCCTTAACGGTAAAATTTAAAAGTAAATGTTCAACTTAACTCTATTACGTATGATTGCTAGGTTAGCTTTTGATTGTTTTTTAGATTTCTTTCTGTAAACATTGATGTCTTAAACACAGAAAACCCAGTTTTGATAAAGCTGTGTGAGTTTCACATTAGCCTTTGTGAAGGTACTGCTTATATACATTTAACCCTTAATTAGGAGAGCACAGTTTACACTGAAAGAAGAAAATCTTAGCCCACACTGGCAAATTAATTACAGCATATTAGGGTGGAGAATTTAAATCCCTCTGGCTCTGGTCTGGAACTGGACATGGTGATCTTTGGCACCCCATTCTACTGGAAGGGCTTTCCTCTGGTGGTCATACAAGACTAGGTGCACAGTTTGAAAGCCTGTGTCAGCAATAGGTGCATGTTAAAGTAGGGCATGGCATCTTAGTCCACCACAAACATTACACATTGCCCCCCACGGCAATAGGTTTGGCCAGTTCCACCATCAATCCATGAACAATCAGTAAATCAGTGATAAATAATTAAATCATTTAATACAAAAACTGATCTGTAGTATTTCTAAAACTGTACATTTCTTTAATTCTTGTTTCTTTGTAGTGTATATATTTTATGTGATGTTTTTAGATATATGAGGTATTGTATGTGGCATTACTGCTGTTACTGCCTGTCATGAACACAATGAGGAACGTCCTTCATGGCTAAGTTTGTATGGCAATAAATATTGATTGACTGATCATTTTAGAACATGACAAAGGCTGCTCCAAAAAACAGAATTATACAATCCTTTGTTTAAGGATTACGCAAAGCACTAGTCACGAACGAAGACCAGCCCACGGCATAGATTGTCCTTCATCAACTGAACATTTATAGTTGTAGCAGTGCAAACATGCTCAAGGCAAAACCCTCTGAAAAATCCATAAAACCACTTCTGATGTTTGATTCTTGCTTTGGAGAACTATTTGTCAGTGTTTACTGGTTTACACTCATGCAGTAGGACACTCATAGTACTGAAGGACATCTGTCCACCAAATTATTCATAGCACTTGACCCATTTGCATTTGACCTGGATGGAGAAATCAGCTAGGTGTCCACCTGCGCAACGGCACCTTGATGTCTCGTTTCGGCTGTGAACTTATAGCCTTGAAGGAGTCTTACAACATGGAGAACTAGCTCTATAAACGTGGTGCTCCGAAGTGCAGTGCTTTGCCCTTTCGAAGGTCATGCATTATTAACACTGGGGATGCTGAACAAATATCAGCCTAATGGACTCATTTGCCTTATTTGCTGTTAAATGTCAAGACGTGTACGTATATTAAAAAGGATGAAATATAGTCTGTTCTAATGGACATTATTTTTTTTAATTATATGTATTTTCAACAGAACAGCACATTGTTCTGGAGTACTATGACACACATACCCTGTCAAGATTTTCAGCTACATATGCCACGCATATGTGATGCAGGTAAGTTGGACAGGCTTCCTTCTAAATGTAGTCCATTACTGTCCATTACGTTCAGTTATTATCTGATTAAAATTGAATTAGTTTTCCATTTAGAGGTCAATTTTTTAATAACTAATGATACAGTACTGCACGAAAGCCAAAGCATGTTTATTTCATTTCCAGTCAAATGGCCATTATACGAGTTACATTCATTTACAATAAACTGTGTCAGAAAAAAATGATATTTGATATGTAACATAAAAAAATATAATATAATAAGTTTTTCAGCATTTACCGTTACTGTAAATTGTTGTAACACTAGTATGCTAACAGTTTTTTTATGTTACATATAAAATATCAGATTTTTTACAACAAGGAACATTCAAAACGGGAGGAATCGCGAATATAGCACAGGTGAGGGGCGGAGACACAAGGAGCACATGACAATAACAGATACACGTGTCTTGGGGCAGTAAACAACGTAAACAAAGACAGACGCACATTGTTTCTATCTGTTTCTTTTTCTTAGTAACAGCTACTTGACAGTTACACATTCTTTCAGACCCTTGGTGCTGTGTATAGACAGAAACATCTTTTTCAGATCTAATGCACGTGTGGAGCTTCATAGATATAAGCTCAAGTTCTGTTTGCCTGATGGTGACAGCTTTGGTGATCTACCAGACGGAGTTTTGGCTTTTTTGACATTTGCACACTACCATATGTGCAAAACCAGTTCATTTCCATAAATAAAAAATATTCTATTCTACTCTATTCTACCGTGTTCTCTCCATGTGGCAGTTTAAAGAGAACTTGCCACCGGGGACTCAAATTCCCAGCTCAACATGCCTGCACAGAAAGTGAACTGTTGGTTCATCAAGTCTATATATAAACATAAATCTGTTTCCTTTTGGCCAGATATCATAGCAGTAATTTGTGGAAAAGCACTTTCTTTAAGTAGATATCAGAATTCCAGTCTACGCATGACATTCTGTCCTCTAAACAAGCTCGCTCTAATGCCTCAAATCATGTGCAAATGTACTTTTTTCAAATATTAGCATTTGTATTAAATATTGAATTTTTTTTACTTTCATTTCACAACATTTCACAGCAAGAAATGCTCTACTTTTTACTACCTTCATATACTGAACGGTATGTGTGATGTGTTGGTGTTTCAGTAGTTGATGGTATAAGATGCTGATACTAGACTACTTCAGTAAACAGGATACACCACTGAATCAGAACACACGTTAGAAATGATGAGGGTCCAGACCTTGGCCTGAGGAGATCTCCTCTAACTGGACCTTACTGACTCTAATTAAACACCCCTGATTTAGACCTTCTAGAACAGTCACTTACAGCTACAGCTAGTAATATACTGGTCACAGCGCTACTGCATATGATGCCAGTTAGAGATGTGACTAGCTGTGGCAGTGACTCGAGAGAGTTTACAAAGAGCTTTCAAATATCTGAAAATATTCCCACACATATTAAATCACGAGGAAACCAAAATGAACAGAGCTTGTTTTGCTTGTTTTGGTTTTTTTGGGGGGTCAAGAAATACTGTAGACTGCAGAACTGCCAAGTTGTTCTTCCAGAGCTACAGTCCATGCATGCTCCATGCCTAGAAGGTGAGAGTTAAAATGAAGAGACTCCTTCTCTTCTAACGAGAGATTAATTTTCGTGTGTTGTCTTGTGTCAAAAATGTGTTTTTGGACAGCAGCCAAATCGTGAAAATCGCCGTTGATCAGTCATGTAGTTTAAAACCCACAACAACTGAAAGACTCGCCATTACAGCTCAACCAGTCGTGTAGTGTGAACCAGACATTAAAAAACAATGTGGAGAAACATTTTTCTCCTGTGCGCTCTCCTTACAAGCCCACCAGTGTTTTTTTTCTGACCCAGGCTGTGAAGATGTTTATCCATCAGCAAACTCTTTAATTTGATCAAGTGTCACCGGAGGTGTGATTAGTTCTGCCTCTGCCGGTAAGTTAGATACACATGCAGCAGTTTTGCTCAGCAGCTCAGGATGCTTAGTAACCCAGGTTGCTCAGCAGCCGTCATTATATTCGCATGAATATGCACCGCTAAGCCCCGTCATAGCTGCAGCTAGACATGACTGTTTGGTTGGTTGGTGTGTACAATGAAAGTAAAGTCTTTTCTCAGAAGTAATCCCAGCCATTGGCTTAGTAACCGGGGAGGATAGGGGGGACGTGTCCCACCCAATATCAGAAACAGGTAGATTTGTTCCACCCAAAAATTAAACCCCAGAAAAAGCGTAAACAGTTTACAAACTTTTATTTTGAAAGCACATTTCGGCAGCGTACGCCATTCACACGCTGTGTTTGTTGTTAGTAACGGGCTCTGGTTGTTAGGTGGTCTTTCACTGTGTTAAGGTTTGTGTTGAGATGCCTGTTCAGAAATATCCTGCAGGCAGCAGCTTCACTGAGCCGAGCTCTCGCCTCGCTGGAGCGTCGGGTAGCTCACACCAGCTTTAAATGTGAGGTCAGTGATGAGAGCAGTGAATAAATTAATATACTGTAATAAAACAGCTTTAGTATAATGTGTTGTTATGGTAACAGACTAGGAGGGTATGGGTTAGCTTACGTTTATATTAACTTTAGTCAGAAAGCACTCTGAAACGTAAAGTTACATTACTCTCTGGCCACGCCCCCAAACTGCAGACTGCTACTACACTACATACATAAATAATAAAATATAATAAATAAAATAAATCAATAAATAAAAGGACTCCATAGTTAGAAGTGCTTTCAGTAGTGCAGTATGTAATGTTTCAGAGGGTGCTGTTTGGGACACAGCCTTACTGTCTAACATTAATGTTAGTCTTGTCTAGTCAGGAAACCTCAACATACATTTCTTTGTCATTTCATTTCAGCAAAAGAATTTTTGGTTATATTTCTTAATAATCCAAACACTCCATGTATAATTTAAAAGTTTTCTTTATTTATCTAATAATAATCAGACGTACAGATAATGTAGTATTATATTTATTTATTTGTAATTTGCTGTAATTCCACAAATGTTGTTCTACGTCACTATACATAGTGATTTACTACCTTACCTACAGTGGCTTATAGCTTATAGGTAATATTTAGGGGATAGGGTGGGCTTTGATTCAAATTAACAAATGTCAGGTGCTTCTACGCCCTTGGTCCCAGCTATGACTGAGCAGATAAGACAAACCCATAGATGCAACAGGCCCCAGGAGTTTGGGTTGGGGTATATAATAATTATTCTTTTACTAGGTGTGGCCTGATACCACTTTTTCTGATACTGCAACCTTATGATACAGATACCGATCTGATAACATCTTTTCTCCTCTAAACAGTTTAAATAATACAGAAAAACATTTGTACATGTTTCTGTTTATTTCAGATGTTTCACACAGTGTTTTGCAGCATGTTTTATTGTTTTGGCATCATGAAACGTTCAAAATCAAATCTAAAGTGCAGCTTTGTAGAAATGTTCAGTTAGTTTAGCGTTGTGTTGGAGCTCTGCAGGGAGCCACCTCAGGAGCCCTGGAAGCAGGAAAAGGATCAGCTCCAGCAGTGAGTGCCTAATCAGGAGAGGCAGCTAGAGAAGCCACCACAGGTGAGGTGTCTTGAGGAACCACCTCTGGCGTAGTAGCTCAGGGCGGCAGGATGATGGCAGGTGTCGACAGGCCAGTGCTTTTAAAGGTCAAAACACATAAATGATGAACCCAAAGGTAAAAATGAAAGACTCAGAGCTCAGGTAAACTACAGAGATGCATAGAAAACATACGGGGTATACATGTGTGTCTTGATGTGTCCTTGATCCGCTGTGGGTGTGTAGGGTTTAGCAGGGAGAATATGGAAAAGAAAAACAAATGCACATGGCCTAGCCATGTCGCACAGGCCCAGGAGGGGTAGTATGTGAGAGCAATAGTTTAGGCTAATCGATCATATAGGATTATACTCAAGGGTGTAGGTGCGGGTTTGACATTGAGGGGGGGGGGATTTGCTAATATGAATCAAAGCCCACCCTATCCCCTAAAATATTGATGATTCCACTGTAGGTAAGGTAGTAAATCACTGTATGTACAGTGACGTAAAACAACATAAATAAAATACATTATCTGTACGTCTGTTTATTATTAGATAAATCTAATTAAAGATCACTTTATAAACTAAACTAGATACTCCACATTACATGGTACTGCTGTCAAACTTTTAAATTATACATGTCTGGTTTATATACATATATAACTAATAATATATATTATTTTCTTTGGAGCATAATGCTGAAATGAAATGATAATAAATGTATGTTGAGGTTTCCTGACTAGACTAACATTAATGTTAGAGATTAAGGCTGTGTCCCAAACAGCACCCTCTGGAACCTTACATACTGCACTACTGAAAGCACTTCTAATGATGGTGTTCTTTTATTTATTCATTAATTAATTTATTTTATTTATTATGTTTTATTATTTATGTATGTAGTGTAGTAGCAGTCTGCAGTTTGGGGCGTGGCCAGAGAGTAACGTAATTTTACGTTTCAGAGTGATTTCTGACTAAAGTTAATATAAACGTTAGCTAACCCAAACCCTCCTAGTCTGTTACCATAACAACACATTATACTAAAGCTGTTTTATTACAGTATATTTTGTTATTCACTGCTCTCATCACTGAGCTTGTGTTTAAAGCTGGTGTGAGCTACCCGACGCTCCAGCGAGGCGAGAGCTCAGCTCAGTGAAGCTGCTGACTGCAGGATATTTCGGAACAGGCATCTCAACACAAGCCATAACAAAGTGAAAGACCACCTAACAACCAGAGCCCGTTACTAACAACAAACACAGCGTGTGAATTGCGAACGCTGCTTTAAAATCAAAGTTTTTAAACAGCTTTCACTTTTTTCTGTGGTTTTATTTTTACTTAATGACAGAGTATAGAGTATTCTATCAGCCCACTGCTACCTATTACCCACACTCAAGATGTAGAAATATTGTATTATTAAAAAATTTCACAATACTTTTACCTTTGATACTTAATTGCTCTTAAAACAAGTACTTCAGTGTAAAGAAAATACAAACAAAGCACTTTTACTTGAGTAATATTTAACCAAGGATATCCTTACCCTTACTCAAATACTGGAATATGAGGTATCAGCATTATGGAAATTGCTAATGCAGCGATGGGCTGTCAGTCAGACTGTGCCCTTCATTCACCAAGCCTGGGGGCCATTGCGCATAGACTATTGATAATGATTGGCATGCGCTCAGCTATAAAGATTTTTTTTAAGGCTCTGGTTCCCAGCAGGACACCAGAACGAACGCCAGGAAATTACCTTCACACTACACGCCCTTAGCGTCTCACTAGCTGCATGCGAGTCTAGCTCCTTCCTCCACACCGCACGCCGGGGTTCTCTTGCCTCCAACTATGCCATATTGCTCTCCTACAGTGCTGAATGCTGATCAGGGCCTTTTATACATTAATGAGTCATCGCTCTTGTGCTCTGATGATGCATCATTCCACAGTGTTGAAGACATCCGTATAGAGGAACCTCGTTTTTCTTTAAAACACCTAAATCTCTCACACCTCCGAGGAACAATAGAAATATTATTCTGTACTCACTGTAGTATGAAGTGCTCCTATCCTAAAGTGCTCGTATTGCTGACTTCTCACTTCCAGCTGAGGGTCCTTCAGTAAATATTGATGCTGTTAGACCTTCTTGTGTTAATGGCCCCTAAAACCTTCTCGCCAATTCTATTCTCCATGTGTGGCAAGTGTAAGGTGATTCGTTGTGGTCTAGAAGTTTGTAGCTAAGTGATGCAGCATGCATCTTTAATTTTCATTATAATTAATGTGCACTGGTTTATTGATGAGTGTGTGTGTGTGTGTGTGTGTGTGTGTGTGTGTGTGTGTGTGTGTGTGTGTGTGTGTGTATGTGTATGTGTATGTGTGTGTGTGTGTGTGTGTGTGTGTGTGTGTGTCCTGAGGAGCAGCATTGCTAATTTGTTGTTTGGGCAGACTTAAAACCAAGGGATTAACTAATGAAGGCACAGTATATACGTGAGACATCTTGTAGATGAAATGAACCTGCTCTTTATGAAAGAGTGACTGGATATTAGTTTCTTTCCAGTTGATATTAAGCATTAGCAAAGAATCACTCCAGCAGGTGTTTAATTAGAGTTCAGTAAGGTCCAGAGATCTCCTCAGGTCAACGTCCGGACCCTCATCATTTCTAACGTGTGTTCTGATTCAGTGGTGTATCCTGTTTACTGAAGTAGTCTAGAATCAGCATCTTATACCATCAGATACTGAAACACCAACACACCACACATACCGTTCAGTATATTTACTGTTTAAATACTGAACTGAAATGCTGAAGTAAAGTTAAGTAAAAACAAGAGCTACATTTAAAATGTTTTTTTTTTAAAAAGTGCATCATAAAGTGTTTATTTATAATAAAAAAGTAAATAAAATGTTTAGTCTTGTTAACTGAGTTTCACATCTTAACAGTTTCTCTCTCTCTTGTATTCCTCCACACTTTCTCTTGTTCAGTGAGAGAAGTGAGTTCTTGGTTCTCCAGCCAGGACTTTAAATCTGGGTCGAAACTGTGTTAGGACCATTCTCACACACATATGAGATATCCAGAACATTCTGTGTGGAGTGTGTATGTTCTCCACGTGCTTGAGTGGATTTCCTCCGGGTACTCCGGTGTGAGTGTGTGTTGGTCATGTTGCCAGTCCATGATGTACCCCGGAAGATGATGGATGAATGGATAAAAGATACGTGGCTACTTTTAATGAACTCCATGGTCTCAGAATATATGAGAGATGTTGGTGTGGAGCTGTCTGTGGGACGTATAAACATCTCTGTCTCGCTCCATTGAAAAGTAGTTTTTCGCCGTCTGACTCGCTTTATTCTCCGACTGCTGCTTCGCGCCTGTGTGCGGGCCGGGCTCCTGAATCTGCACAGATCTGATTGGCTGAGGAGCGCGTTTGGTGATTTTACTACTGACGTGATTGGTCTGTGAGGTTGCTGTGTCACAAAGCCCGTATACCGTAAAGACAAGAAAAGTTCAGCCTCTTAAAATAAAAACTGTCTAATTTAAATCATTTTTAATAGTTTATCGGTTTAGGTCCGCATTGGACAACATCTGGGTCCAGACCTGGACCACGGTCTGCCCATTAGTGACCTCTGCTCTACAGTATAGATGTAAGAACATTTATCACACTCTTCAGTAATAATAATTTTAATAATAATAATTTTATATAACATTTCTACTTATTACTGTCTAGTTTAACAAACCAAAAATGTAATTTTGTGATACATATTTTGTCTGTTTTATGGTATTGTTCTTTGCCATATCACCCACCCCTGGATCGTACTTTGAGTTTGTATGATGAGGTGTTTTGTAAAATGCCAGGTTAAAAGAATCTTATTTCTTGGAAAAAGTCCAGTCTCAATTGGCTACTTGTTTTGGGGGGTTGACAGTTATTGAGTGGTAGGGACTAACACTTTAATCCAAAGCACAACTGATGGTGAGTAGTCATGACAGTATGTGTTGGTTTTAGGGGAACTTTAAGACTGTTTCTGTCTCAGGTAGCATTTAGGTATGTAATCACCTAGGGGTCACTGACAGGTTAACTGGTGGCTCAATAATATCAGGCTTGACAGACAAGGGCATAGGAGAGGAGCCAAGGGCATATAGACAAGGGCATATACTGATATGAATCAAAGCCCACCCTATCCCCTAAATATTACCTATTACCTAGTAAATCACTGTATGTATAGTGACGTAGAACAACATTTGTGGAATTACAGTAAATTACAAATAAATAAACAAAACACAACATTATCTGTACATCTGTTTATTATTAGATAAATCCAATTAAAGATTACTTTACAAACTAAACAAGATATAAAAATGTAAATGATTTAAATTATACATGCAATGTCTGGATTATATACATATATAACCAAAAAATATATTATCTTTGGTGGTATAATGCTGAAATGAAATGATAAAACAATGTATGTAGAGGTTTCCTGACTAGACTAACATTAATGTTAGACAGTAAGGCTGTGTCCCAAACAGCGCCCTCTGGAACATTACATACTGCACTACTGACAGCACTTCTAATGATGGCATCCTTTTATTTATTCATTAATTAATTTTATTTATTATACTTTATTTTTTATGTATGTAGTGTAGTAGCAGTCTGCAGTTTGGGGGCGTGGTCAGAGAGTAATGTAACTTTACGTTTCAGAGTGCTTTTTGACTAAAGTTAATATAAACATTAGCTAACCCAAACCCTCCTAGTCTGTTACTATAGCAACACATTATACTAAAGCTGATTTATTGCAATATATATGGTCATCGTTGGTATAGCTATTCACTGACCTCGCGTTTAAAGTTGGCGCAAACTCTTGTTTTTGCTTTCATCTGTATCAGTCAGTAAGTCAGTGTTTCTAGTTTCTGGTTAGTGTTTGTTATCTTTGTTTATCTTTTGTTCAGTTTGTTAATAAACATATACCGGCTTATGCACTTGCATCCTGTTTCCTTGTCTCTCCAATGTGACACATGTCCATGTAAATATTTTTGATTTGTTTTCAAAAATATACACATGTTAGAAAATAATTATTGAAAATGTGAAAAGACTGTAAAATGCGTAGTATTTTATAGTAAAATTTTATAGTAAGTAGCCATACTTAGCATTGGGTACGCTGTACCTAACACTATAAAGTTATGAAATTAGAATCCGAGTTTGCAGAACGGCTCAAACTCCTTATTTAAATTTCCCAAAAATAATGGGATAAAGAAGAGGTGGATTGATTTCGCCAAGAGCTGAGTTGGTGAAGAGCTGAAGATTCATCTGATGTTTGAACTCACTGTATATCTTACCATAATGTTGAGATACGCTTCTTAGACTCTTATTCTTTTTTTCTGTTCCACCTTAGAGTGCAACTGTTTTGTCCTAGCTCCCATGAGATGAGAAGGTCATAGTTAGCTGCCTCCAATTATTATAAATCCACTAAATGATGTTTGATTTAATGAAATCTATACAATTACAGTGAAAAATGAGCTTTGTGTTTATCTGCACTCTCACTGTGATGCTCCATAGTTAGTCCTCTGGCTCCGCATTAGATTCTGGCTCTAGTGACTCACGCATGCATGGCTGTACAAATCCAGTAAAGCTGCTAGACGGCGGATCTATTTTTCAGGTCATAGTAGTATTTGACACTTGAGAGCAGCTGCGTCTTCCCACAACTGGGTGTGGTTTTAGTGCATCCAAAACATCTGCCTCCATCATTGGAGAGCTGATACAGAGAGAGCTTATTTATTTCCACAATTTTAAAAGTTAGTTTTTATATACCGTAAACATGCTTTAATTATTTGAATAAAAAAAACATGTTTATTTCTGCTTTACAAAGACTTTAACATTAAACTTTACTATCCAGTAGCTACGTTTTATTACTCTGTAACCAGTAGCGAACCGTGACCCTTAAGCCTCGGCCCTCTCCCCATATTTTTGCTTTATATATTGTTTTGACAGTTTGGGGGCGGGGCATGGGCTTCCATCGTGACTCAGCAAACTAGCTAGAGGTGGTAGCCTAGCGCTAGCTAGCTGTTTCTCCAGCTAGCGTCGTCACAGCGGGCGGAAATTATCATACAGTTAAGCCCCGCCCACTTAGAGGGAAGATATGATTGGTCAGTTTTACTGTCATTTGAAATTGGCATGGTGCTGAATTAGAACTGCCTGGCCCCCTCTGTACATGAACAGCGGGACCACCAATCACCAACATTCTGCGGAGGCATCACAGTCCTTATAGGGGGAGACACAGACTCACAGGCTTCCACTTAACTCCTCACACTCCAACACAGATTGAATAGACACGTTTAAATAATTTATTTTCCTATATTTTTATAATTGTTTAGATAAAATATATATATATATATGTGTGTGTGTGTTAAGAATATTTTAGGCCCTCTGAGAGGGTGTAAAGGGCCATAACGGTTCCCCACTGTCTGTAACTAGTATAACAAGGTTTTTTACTTAGTTCTAAAACTGAGGAACTAAACTATGGGGCCACCTACAGGCCTTTAGAGTTTAAGGGCCTAACCAGGACTAGACCTGCATGCATAGATCCCATATATGTCTTTACATTTATTTTTGACGACTGCATAAATTGCTACTTTGGTCATCAAAGCATAAAACTTGGGTGTCTGCTGTTTCTGTCAGGCCCTTGCAGAACCGTAGAAGAACAACTTCAGTGCGCAAAAATGACAGAAAACGAGATGGTGGGGGGGACATCTACTTGTTCGTGCTTTGGTACTCTGAGACTCTTGAAACATGAGCCCGTGGTCCTCTGTGCTTCACGCCCGCCTCCACAGTGTCCCAACTCTACCAGATTTAGCTGAGCAGTGGGCGGCCCCTCAGAGAGCCCAATTACCCAGACGCTCTTGGCATAAAGATGTGGTATAAAGATGTGACGGTGGAGCTGACGCAGCCTCTCTTACCATCATCAATTATTTGCAGTCTCTGTGCTTTCCGCCATCACTCTCTAGGGTTAGTTAGGGGTCAGTGGACCAGTCAACACGTGTATGCGTGTGTGTGTGTAGTCAGACATGCTGCGCTCCCTGATAACATTCTCAGGGGCATTAAGGCAGGGTCCTTGCTCTAAGCCTTGATGTTCAGGGTTTGAGGCATCAATCAGTCTGGTACACAAAAAGAGCACAGAGTCTGCACATTTCGTGTCCCAGATGAGGTCCAGACATGGACACACATGGAGCACCTGCAAAACAAGGCTGGGGCTAAGCGGCCGTGATTCATAAATTTTGTCGACCTCATTCCATGTCTTCTACTAAAGTAGAAATAAAGACTTATTAACCAGCCGTGCGCAGCTTACTGCTTAATATCAATCACAAATCCAACCAGGACCCAGACTAGTGAGAGTCTGGGAGGCTCTCACTGCATTGTTCTTTCTAAAACCTCCTCCCAACCCTTGACTGGTCCCATCACTGCATTTTTCGAGTCTCCAAATCCGAGATCTCCGAATGAATGGCGTGGTGAGTAGAGCCATTCTCAGGGGAGGTCCCAATATGCACAATGCAGTGATTAGGACCATTCACACACGGGGAGGTCTCAGAATGAATGACTCAATGATTTGGATCACTCACAGTCATGGGGAGGTCTCAAATTGAACAATGCATTCATATGGACCAGTCATGGTCAGGGTGAGGTCTCAGAATGAACGGCGCAGGGATCAGAACCAATCACAATCAAGGTGGAGGTCTCAGAAAGAACGGCACAGGGATCAGAACCAATCATAATCAAGGAGGAGGCTTTAGAATGAACTGTGCAGTAATCAGAACCAATCACAATTAAGGAGGAGGTCTCAGAATGAAAGATGCAGTGATCTAGACCAATCACAGTCAGGGTGAGGTCTCAGAATGAATAATGCAGTGATTAGGACCAATCCTAGTACAGGAGGAGATCTCAGAATAAATGATGCAGTGATCAGGACCAATCAAGAAGGAGGTCTTAGAATGAATTATGCTGTGATAAGGACCAATCATAGTACAGGAGGAGATCTCAGAATGAATGGTGCAATGATCAGCACCATTCATAGTTCAGGAGGAGGTCTCAGAATGAATAGGGCAGTGATTAGGACCAATCATAGTTCAGAAGGAGGTCTCAGAATTAATAGGGCAGTGATCAGGACCCATCATAGTTCAAGGGGTGGTCTCAGAATGAAGGATGCAGTGATAAGGACCAATAATAGTACAGGAGGAGATCTCAGAATGAATAGGGCAGTGATCAGGACCAATCATAGTTCAAGGAGGAGGTCTCAGAATGAAGAGGGCAGTGATTAGGACCAATCATAGTTCAGGAGGAGGTCTCAGAATGAAGAGGGCAGTGATTAGGACCAATCATAGTTCAAGGAGGAGATCTCAGAATGAACTGTGCAGTGATCAGGACCAATCATAGTTCAGGAGGAGGTCTCAGAATGAAGAGGGCAGTGATTAGGACCAATCATAGTTCAAGGAGGAGATCTCAGAATAAACTGTGCAGTGATCAGGACCAATAATGATACAGGAGGAGGTCTCAGAATGAACTGTGCAGTGATCAGGACCAATAATGATACAGGAGGAGGTCTCAGAATGAACTGTGCAGTGATCAGGACCAATAATGATACAGGAGGAGGTCTCAGAATGAACTGTGCAGTGATCAGGACCAATCATAGTTCAGGAGGAGGTCTCAGAATGAATGATGCAGTGATGCAGTCTTAGAATAAACTGTGCAGTGATCAGGACCAATCATGATACAGGAGGAGGTCTCATGATATGAAAATGTTGCACGAGCAAGGCAGCTGCTGTCGCTGTCCTGTAATTTCAAGTCTTTTTGTCTGCAACAAAAAAAGGCTTCCAGACCGGCGATCGTGTGAGCTCGCAGATTGTGTCAAGTGTTTGTGTCCCACCTCTGCAGTCATTGACGAATCAGCCAAAATGTGCCAAAGACAAATTCTCAGTCAGGAGGAGGTCTCACAATGAATTGCTCACTGATTAGGACCAATCTCATTCAGCAAGAGGTCTCCGAATGAAGTAAGCACTCTAATGGAGGGCCGCAGTGGGAATTATTTACAGACCAGGAGAGTAGTATGTGGACCCGCCCACCTCAAACTCTAACTACAATTTAACACCCAGCACAGCCTTTTCTGAGAATGGAAAAAAAGTAAACAGAAGGTGAACGGAGCTGACTTCCTTTCAGAAACACTGTTAATAGCTAACTGCAGCCAACAAGATGTGGTCGTAACATTTACAGTATGTCTGAGTTGTACACTGAAAAAGAGCAGCATACTTTTTATCTATTATACAAAATAAAAAGACAGGTTTAAATGTAAGGAGTAGAAAGTACAGATAGTGGAGTGTAAATGTAGTCGGGGTCACAGGTGGGCTGGGGCCAATCCCAGTGTCATCAGGCGAAGGCGGGGTACACCATGGACAGGTCGCCAGTCCATCACATGGTCAACATACACTCACACTTGCACACACTCACACCTACGATCAGTTTAGAGTGAGGATCCTAACATGCATGTGTTTGGACTGTGGGAGGAAACCGGAGTACCCGGAGGAACCCACTCAAACACAGAGAGACCTACACACTCCACACAGAACCACCCGGACCGGGAATCCAACCCAGACCATCTTACTGTGAGGAGACAGTGCTGACCACTACACCACCATACTGACCACTACACCACCGTACTGACCACTACACCACCGTGCTGACCACTACACCACCATACTAACCACTACACCACCGTACTGACCACTACACCACCGTACTGACCACTACACCACCGTACTAACCACTACACCACCGTACTAACCACTACACCACCGTACTAACCACTACACCACGTACTTACCACTACTCCACCATACCCCTACACCACCATACTAACCACTACACCACCGTACTAACCACTACACCACCGTACTAACCACTACACCACCGTACTAACCACTACACCACCGTACTAACCACTACACCACGTACTTACCACTACTCCACCATACCCCTACACCACCATACTAACCACTACACCACTATACTAACCACTACACCACTATACTAACCACTACACCACCATACTAACCACTACACCACCGTACTAACCACTACACCACCATACTGACCACTACACCACCGTACTAATCACTACACCACCGTACTGACCACTACACCACCGTACTAACCACTACACCACCGTACTGACCACTACACCACCGTACTAACCACTACACCACCATACTAACCACTACACCACCGTACTGACCACTACACCACTATACTAACCACTACACCACCGTACTGACCACTACACCACCGTGCTGACCACTACACCACCATACTAACCACTACACCACCGTACTAACCACTACACCACCGTACTGACCACTACACCACCATACTAACCACTACACCACCATACTAACCACTACACCACCGTACTAACCACTACACCACCGTACTGACCACTACACCACCGTACTAACCACTATACCACCGTACTAACCACTACACCACCGTACTAACCACTACACCACCGTACTAACCACTACACCACCATACTAACCACTACACCACGTACTTACCACTACTCCACCATACCCCTACACCACCATACTAACCACTACACCACCATACTAACCACTACACCACTGTGCCCCCATTTACCACATTTAATGCTTTAAAATTGAAATAGAACAATGCACCGCACAGCAATAGTTTCAAATAACCAAACAAAGAAAAAAAAACTATAGTTTTCGATGTCTAACATTTTTGACTATTTACAAGGAAACAGGAGGAAATATAAAACCGTGCTGTCTGTCTTAGCTTAAAAGAAAGTATATTAATGAGCATATTCACAATTAGTTTTAAGACTGCACATGCTGTTAAGCTTAACACGGTAAGTACTGAAGTGAGGTGCTAGGGTAATGAGGGACGTAACAGCACGACTCCGCTGGTAAGAGTTTCCGGCAGGAGCAGATCTGTTACCAGTCCTGATAGAAGGTCTGCCTATTGCTCTGTGCAGACAAGGTCATAGAGCGGCTGCTTGGCTGAAGAGAGAGGTGTCTGGTGTCCTGAGGAGAATGAACACAGCAATGTCTCTCTCAATGCCATCTCAATCACTGAGGCCTGATCCAGTGTCTTTGCTGGAAGCATCATCAAAGTTTCATTACTCAGGAGAGGAGTGCTACTGTAACGCTACAGCAGCTGCTGACTGAAGGACTGACATTGTGGATATGCATGTGTGTGGATGTGTAAGTAAATGTTTTTGCTAATAAAAAGCCCAAGTGGTCACAACCCTGTGTGTGCACTGTACAGTGGAGTCAGTTACACGATCAAGAACGCAATACTCATACAACAGTCAGTTCCAGCCACAAACAGTCTGGTTGAAAAGTTTTTTATCTGATACAGTCATCTCTCTGACTTGTGGTTGCTAAGTAACAACAACAGTCGATGTACAGCGGTGTGCAAAAGTTTTAGGCATTTGGGGACATTATATTAAAAAGCTATTTTTCCAGACAGGAAGCTTATATTTGCTCAGCAAAGCACTCACATAGTATTAATCCAGTAAGTCATTTCTGCACATAGGTTAGTGTGTTTATTTAACCCTTTCCAAGCTCTTCTTTGTGATAAACCAGTATTAGAAGAGTGTCACGCCCTGCTCGTCCTCCCCTGTCTGAGTCCTTGTTTACATCCTGTCATGTCCACATGGTGTTTGTTTTGGTCTCGTGCTCCTTGTCTCCGCCCTAGCCCCGCCTGTCACACCTGTGTTTCATTCGTCCTGAGTCCTGTCACCTGCTCCCTCTTGTTACCTTGTGTTATATAAACCCTGTGTTTGCAGTCTGTCTTTGTCCTATGTTGTTATGCTGTCGGTTTGTTTATGCTAGTTTGGTTGGCCTGTTTTTGCCATCATGAATGTTATTAAACATCTCATCTGCCTCTGCCGTCTCCCACACGGTTACAAAGAGCAATATTAAGAAATGTGTTTAATTTAAATTATTGTTTGTTAAATACTATTTAGAGATGCATACCTATGTTAATTCCTGTAGGAAGAAATGTTAGTTCATCATCGTGAAGTTCATGGGTTTAACCACTAGGGGTGTATGTATTGAGTTATTCATTTATATCCATCCATCCATTGTCTACAGCTTAAGCCCACTAGTCGGGGTCACAGGGGGGCTGGAGCCAATCCCAGCGCCGTCGGGCGAAGGCGGGGTACACCATGGACAATTCGGCAGTCCATCACATGACCAATACTCACTCACTCACACCTACGGGCAGTTTAGAGTGACCAATCAACTTAATGTGTTTGGACTGTGGGAGGAAACCCACTCAAGCACAGGTGTGCAGCTCCACACAAGACGAGCCGGACTGGGAATCCAACCCGGATCATCTTACTTTGAGGAGACAGTGCTGACCACTACATCACCGTGCCGCCACATATATATATATATATATATATATATATATATATATATATATATATATATATATATATGTATGTGTGTGTGTGTATATGTATGTGTGTGTGTGTATATGTATGTGTGTGTGTGTATATATATATGTATGTGTGTGTATATATATGTATATGTGTGTGTATATATATGTATATGTGTGTATATATATATATATATATTCGTGTATATATATATATATATATATATGTGTGTTTGTGTGTGTGTACATATATGTATATGTGTGTGTATATATATGTATATGTGTGTATATATATATATATATATATATATTCGTGTATATATATATATATATGTGTGTGTGTTTGTGTGTGTGTATATATATGTATATGTGTGTGTATATATATGTATATGTGTGTATATATATATATATATATTCGTGTATATATATATATATATATGTGTGTGTGTGTGTGTGTATATATATATATATGTATATGTATATATAATCACAAGAGAAGTGCAATCTTTCATTGCACTTCATTAGAGAAATTTGCAGCTGAGATATTGATTTATTCTTTGTATTTTAATGCATTCATCAATAAACATGTTTTAATGAAGATTTGAGTTTGAAGAATTCATCACGCATGTTTTACACCCGCTCCACTGGTGGCATACAAACAAGAAGGAGCTGCCAGTACAAGTATTATGTGCAGTTATCATCTAATACCTGCTTTGACTACTCAGTATCTCATTAAGCTAAATAAAGATAGATGCTGAAGAAATACATTAAATTCATACAATGTCTGGGGCGTCCAGGAGAAATCTAGAATTTAGTTTTGTTCTTCAAAGTGGAGCGGAAGATATGATCTACTTCATTTAAATTAATAAGATATAAGATAAGATATTCATGTTACTTTGTATTGTATGTATGATTATTTACATCTGTTCTAATCAGATATGCTGTTCTTGCTGCTGAACACACATTTATTACTAAGACAAAGGATTTTAGACAATGGGCTTAAGTGCTATTGTACACTAGCGTACGTTTCACTTGTGTTGGAATTGCTTTTGGGCAGAAGAAGAGTTATTTAAAACATATGTGACGAAATCAGCCCCAAAACATTACAGGAGAACACAACTTTAAGGGTACATTAATGTAACACCATCAGGCCAGGTGCAAGTCCATCGTTTACCTGCGGAAGTGATGGGAACTGGAATGTGTGTAAATCTAATGAGCTGGTGGAGGTAGTGTGAAGCTCTGGGTGGTGTTCTGCTGGGAAACTCCTGGGCCAGGCATTCATGTGGATATCAATTTAACGCATGCCACCTACCAAGACATCGTTGCAGACCTGGTACATGCCTACATGGCATTTTTATTCCAGGACGCTAGCGGGCTCCTTCAGCAGGACGACGCTCCCTGCACATTGTTCGAGAATGGTTTGACGATCATGAAAAATGTAAAGATTTGCCTTGTCCTCTAAATTCCCCAGGTCTAAATCTGATGTGCTGGAACAACAAGTGCGATTCACAGCAGCTCCACCTCGCCTCTTGCAGGGCTTAAAGGATCTGTTGCTAATGTCCTGGTGCAGATACCACAGGGCTCCTTCAGAAATCCTGCATGCCTGTCCATGTCTGGGTCATTTTGGCAGCTGCAGAAGGCCAATAGCTTAGTAGGTCATAATGTTTTTGTTCATAATTGTATATAAAAAGATTGGACTGAACTGAATGATTTCTGAACTTTTCGTTCACATGAACTACAAATTTATTTTGTATAATAAATAGGCTAGATTTTTTTAAATTTTTTTTTTTAAGGCTGGGGCTGGTAATTATAATTACTGATAATAACCATAAATATCATAAATTGTTATTCATTTATTTTCGTCTTTATTTTAGTCACCGTTTTGTTAATTCTATAGACCAGAGGTCATTTATAGGTGGACCACGGTCTTTACGGTATGCAGGCTTACAGACCAATCGCTTGCGATCGCCAAAGGTGCTCCTCAGCCAATTAGATCTGTGTAGATTCAGTGAGGTACAGAGCAGGAAGCAGCAGTCAGAGAGTAAAGTGAGAAAAAAGAAAAGTAGGCGGCAAAAAATTACTTTTTAACCAGGACTGGAGAGACCCTTTTTTTCAAAAGCATTCTCTTTTTAAAATACAGACCTTTTAATGTGAAGTTCTATGAATAATTAATTCAGTTCCTCATTTAAAACAGTAAATATAGTTGAAATATACTGAACAGTGTTTGTAATTTGGTTTATCTTTCAGTTGCTGATGATATAAAATACTAATAGAACTACTAGGCTACTTCAATATACAGGATATGGCACTGAATCATAACACAAGTTACGGTCATAACACAAACACGGTCCAGACCTTGGCCTGACTGGACCTTACTGAACTCTAATTAAACACCCCTGCTCTAGACCAATCAGAAGTACGACAACACACCCATCTAAAAATGTTAAAATGTCTAAAAAAGTACATACGTCAAGTCTAAAACAAGCACAGGTGGCAGCACAGGCACCATTTAGCCTAACAGCTAACATACTCACCAGAGCAGGGTGCATTAAGCTTGTTGAAAATAAGTTCTCTGATCTGAAGCACTGGTCATATTTCTGTTTCTTACCATTAAAAATAAACATGTGTCGCTCATAAGGATGAAATTGGCTTTAATTCAGCTTAAACTGTAAAATGACGAGCTAACGAGCTGCTGAATGTTTTAAAACGGGGGTATTTTTTCCTCAGGTCAAGGTCCGGACCATCATCATTTCTAACAAGTGTTCTGATTCAGTGGTGTATCCTGTTTACTGAAGTAGTCTAGTATCAGCATCTTATACCATCAGCTACTGAATCACCAACACACCACACATACCGTTCAGTATATTTCAGTATATTTACTGTTTCAATACTGAACTGAAACAAGAGTTACATAAGAAAACAGAATGCTTTTGAATAAAAGATCATCTTAGTGTTTATTTATAGAGAAAGTAAATAAAGGTGTGTCTTCTTGGTAACTCAGCTTCATTAGTGTATATGTTGGTTGTACAGAGCGGTATTCTCCAGAACTAGACGAGCAGGTCCATTCCAGAACCGTTCCTGTTAAACACTCAGTTTTCTCTGTTCACTTTTCTATTTTTACGTTATTCTTTCTGACTCGCTTTAGTCTCTGACTGCTGCTCCTCGCTATTTACCTCACCTGTGTCCACACCACATGCCCCAATCTGCACAGATCTGATTGGCTGAGGAGCCTTCGGTGATCTTACAGCGCACATGATTGGTCTTTGAGTTCACTGCGCTGTAAAGCCCGTATACCGTAAAGACTAGAAAAGCTCCACCGCTTAAAATAAACACAGTCAGAATTAAATCATTCTCAGTAGTTTATCAGTTTGGGTCTGCATTGGACAACGTCTGGGTCCGGATCTGGACCGCGGTCCGCCTATTAGTGACCTCTGTTTTAAAGTATTCCTGCACATACAAATACATAATTTAAGCCAAATAGTTTTTTTAATTTATTTTAGTCAGTAATGGTGGGCTTTTCAAAGTGTTGGGTAAGTTGTGCCTAACCAGGCAGAGCATACAAATATTTGAAAAACATTTAAACGAGTTTTGAAAACAGACAGTTACAACATATACCCCCCCCAGTGAGCAAGCCAGAGGTAACAGTGGCAAGAACACCTCCCTCAGACTGGAGGAAGAAACCTTGGGAGGAATCAAGACTCAAAAGGGGAGACCCATCCTCCTCTGATCAAACAGTATTTACAGTTTAATAAACTAATCTCCAAAGAAAAGAGTCTCTGTTTGAAATCTGGATAGCAAAGCTTTAGAAGCTGCACAGGTAGAGGCAGTCTCTGACTGCGGCAGTCTCTGACTGAGTCTTTATGTAAAGTGGGCCACTGGATGGTACAGTGATGTCACTGAGGGTGTATCAGTTGGTACAAATGGACAGGAGAGCTGGCTGGTGATGGTGGGGAGGAGGTCCTGATGGTCAGTCCTCCAACAGTGTTCAACAGACGGGAGGACAGTGATTATCTCAGGAAGAGTAAAGAGAGAGAGTTAGTTGGGCTCGGGAGTAAGACTGTAGAGAATATGAATATTCAGAATTTTAGAGTGTGGCTGGTGACTCCGGCAGGTCTAACTATAACAGTCTAAACTAAAAGAAGAGAACCAGAAGAACATAGACATGAGACCACCATGAGAGACTGGGATCCCCCCACTCCACCGTCAACAAACATGTGTGATGGCGTGAAGTGGTGGAACAACAGCACCAACATCTCAGTTTACCATAAACCTCTGCGTTCATGAACCCCCAGATCTCCTGCCTTTATCTAAAAGAGAAGATTAATCACTAGGAGCTAAACTAAACAAATAAGTTTTCAGTCTAGACTTAAAAGTTGAGACTGTGTCAGAATCCTGAACATTAACTGGGAGATTATTCCACAGTTTTGGGGCTTTGTAGGAAAAAGCTTTTCCCCCCCATTAAAGTCTCAGTATGTGTGCTTATCCTAAAAATCCTAAAGGAAGCCCGGCACAGTTTTCCTCTCCGTTCTAAAGAAATCAAATCAACTAATCACAAAGTCTCACAGCCTCTTTGTCTAATTGTCAGACAAGGGGCGTCCACTGTAATGACCACAGTAAGTGCTGTACCAGCAGTTTGAATGGTTTGTTAGAACGCCTTTCAACTTATCCAAAGCAGGTTATGTTTTCTAAACTTGACTTTTTCATTCCTCTTGAGTTTCCATGCCTGTATATTCCACATGGTTGATGATTAATCTTATTGATATTTGTGACTCACAATTGTGACCCCTTATTATCATAAAGTGAGTCATATGTGAGTGGGTTCATACAAATAGTAGTATTGTTGAATGGCTACAATATTATTATTATTATTATTATTAAATTGCGCATACTGACCAAAGCCACCTGCAGAAACACATCTGTTCCTTTTGGGATTGAGCCCTAAGTCTTTTTAGCATTTAATGGGTGAGTGGGGGGCAAAACTAGTGTTTGTTTAGGGCCACAGATCAGCACAAGCACTTATTTTTGGTTGGGGATCTTTATAATTTTGCTTCAGGTTATGTATGTTTTGGAATGTCTTGCCTCACATTGTGCTAATTTAAAATTTCTTCATCAAATTTCTTCTGTTTGAGCTGCTCTGTTCTTGACCTGCTTGTGTCTAGACTCGCAGTCATAGTGCATGACTCAGTCAAGTTTATTTGTGTAGAGCTTTTTACAACAATGTTTTCACAAAGCAGCTTTACAGAGTTTTGAAAACAGACAGTTACTACATATACCCCCCAGTGAGCAAGAACACCTCCCTCAGACTGGAGGAAGAAACCTTGGGAGGAACCAGACTCACAAGTGGAGACCCGTCCTCCTCTGATCAAACAGTATTTACAGTTTAATAAACTAAACACCAAAGAAAAGAGTCTCTGTTTGAAATCTGGATAGCAAAGCTTTAGAAGCTGCACAGGTAGAGGCAGTCTCTGACTGAGGCAGTCTCTGACTGAGGCAGTCTCTGACTGAGGCAGTCTCTGACTGAGTCTTTATGTAAAGTGGGCGTGAGCTGAAACAGTCCCATCCTATCTCAATGCTGGTGCATCTGGATGGTACAGTGATGTAACTGAGGGTGTAGCAGTTGACACAGATGGACAGGAGAGCTGGCTGGTGATGGTGGGGAGGAGGCCCTGATGGTCAGTCGGGACGGGAGGACAGTCAGTCTTCTTACTGAAGAACTTAAAGATACAACTTGACATTTCTGTGTCCCAGTGGTTAACGCTGTCCATCCCCTGTGGCAGCCTACACAGTGAAACTCCCTCCACCATGCTTCACAGTTGGGATGATCTGTGTGTTGGTGTACAGCATAGGTCACTAATAGGCGGACTACGGTCCAGGTCTGGACCCAGACATTGTCCAATGTGGACACAAGCTGATAATCTACGGAGAACTATTTAAATTAGACAGTGTTTATTTTGAGCGGCGGAGCTTTTCTTGTCTTTACGGTATACGGGCTTTGACGCGCAGTAAACTCACAGACCAATCGTGTGCATTGTAAGATCACCAAAGGCTCCTCAGCCAATCAGATCTGTGCATATTCGGGCGTGCGGCGCGCACACAGGCGAGGTAGGAAGCGAGAAGCAGCAGTCGGAGAGTAAAGCCCGTCAGATAGTAAAGCGAGTCAGAGAGTAAAGCCAGAGTAAAGCGAGTCAGAGAGTAAAGCGAGTCAGAGAGTAAAGCCAGTTAGACAGTAAAGCGAGTCAGAGAGTAAAGCGAGTCAGAGAGTAAAGCCAGTCAGAGAGTAAAGCGAGTCAGAGAGTAAAGTAAGAGTAAAGCGAGTCAGAGAGTAAAGCGAGTCAGAGAGTAAAGTAAGAGTAAAGTGAGTCAGAGTGTAAAGCGAGTGAGATAAAGCGAGTCAGAGAGTAAATTAAGAGTAAAGTGAGTCAGATAGTAAAGCGAGTCAGAGAGTAAAGTAAGAGTAAAGTGAGTCAGAGAGTAAAGCGAGTGGAGATAGTAAAGCCAGTCAGAGAGTAAAGCAAGAGTAAAGCAAGTCAGAAAGTAAAGTGAGTCAGAGAGTAAAGCGAAAGTAAAGTGAGTCAGATAGTAAAGTGAGTCAGAGAGTAAAGCGAGTCACAGAGTAAAGCGAAAGTAAAGTGAGTCAGATAGTAAAGTGAGTCAGACAGAGAGTACATACAGCCACCAAACTGCATGTACTCACTCAGAGCAGTTCCCCAAACACATTGAGTTGCACTCCTCTACTTGTCGTTTATTCATCCCTCGTTCCTCACGTTTCTTTCAGGAAATTCACTTTTCTAGTTAAGGTTGAGATCTTTGCCGTCCTCCTTGGTACGCTCCTGAATTCTCATGAATACCACTTATGTGTTTAGATAGTTTCCTGAATGCAGACATCAAATAGAGATCCCTGTAAATCTTTGTGTCTCAGTTATGCACACATTCGATGCTATGTCATGTCCTTGTCTGATATTTGTGGATGTCTACTTCTAGGGAGTAGCGGTGCTGGATTTCTGTGGATTGATGAAGGACCAAAAGTCTTTAGAAATCTTATTATAACCCCCCTCGGTTTTATGTGTTTCTCAGAGATCCATATTGTACTTGACACCTCTGGGTGATATTACACTCGAAGAGCAGGTACGTGGAAATCGTATGTTCTTTTGGCAAAGACACTTGTAGGGCAAACTCACAACTGCATTGATTGAACACAAGGCTCCCATTACTCTCTTTAAAAGAGGTCATTATCTTAGAGCAGGGGTCACTAGGCGGACCGCGGTCCGGGTCCAGACTCAGATGTTGTCAAATGCGGACCCAAAGAGATAAACTATTGAGACTGATTTAGATTCAAGATTCAAGAGTTTTATTGTCATATGCACAGCAGAACAGACAGTTACACTTTACAATGAAATTCTTAGTTTGCTCTTCCTCCATTCACCAATAGATAAAGATAACAAAAAAGAAATAATAAAAAAATATACACAAAATATATAAAGTATAATAATATAAATTGAAGTAAATAAAAGTTTTTTTTTGTATAGTTAAAAAATAAAATATAAGATATAAGATATAAAAAATAAATAAAAATAAAAGATAAAAGTTCCGTGTTAATTTAGATTATTTAGATATTTTAAGAGGTGGAACTTTTCTTGTCTTTACGGTATGCGGGCTCTGTGATGCAGTAACCTCACAGACCAGTCATGTGTGTTCTAAGATCACTAAAGGCTCCTCAACCAATCAGATCTGTGCAGATTCAGTAGTGCGGCACACAGGCGTGGTACGAAGCGAGAAGCAGCAGTTGGAGAATAAAGCGAGTCAGAGTCAAGCGAAGACTTCGACCAATCATAACACTAGTTTTAAACTCTTTAAATATGCTCCAAGCAGAAAGCCGGTGTCGTAGCTTTGTTGTTTGCTGTTCAGAGAGAAAGCTTTTTATTTGTTGGATTGCGGTACCGATGTTTCTCTGAGTTCTCACACGCTGGCCTATCCTGGTCTCAATCGTGTTTCCGACTGCATTGTCTTTTATAGGCCTGCCTTCCTGCTCCTTCGGGCCCTTTTGGGCACATCGGGCCTGTCCTAATTCTCCTGGATGGAGTGGTTCTCGAATAGAAGTTCTTAAGATAACGTGGCAGGGTCTTGTTCTCGAGCCTAGAGTTGCTTGCCATAGACAGCCCAAATGCCCAGGATCACAAAGCCATGACCTTCCCGCGAGCCCTGCAGCAATCAGCGGGCCCATATGTAAGCAAACGCTTTTACCCGATTCTATAGAACATACAAATTCACAACACTGGGGAGCCAACAAAACGAAAGTAACAAAATTGGTTTTCATCCCTCTCGGCCCACAGCTTAATAAAATATCAATTTATTTAATTGAATAGGTAGTCTATAAAGTCAACAGATATCAGTTCAGAGTCTAGAATACTATGTACAAATGAATTATGAAGTGATTCTACTGTACATACTTTAAATAAATGGCATCCAAAAACAAATAATGAAATAAAATGCCTTTTTTAATTAAGAGTTCTTGTTTTCCTCACAGTCTGCTTGTGTGTTGAATAACTAGATATGGTGGTGAAGTAAGTGGGAACTATGTGCTTAGTAATAAGCTGAGATGAGTGAGCATGTTAACTCAATCAATACTGATCAGCAAATCAGTACCTGACCCCAAAAAATGTTCCAAGGTTGGCGGGTCTGTGATTGATATTTGTAATTTGTTTGTATTTCAGTTGCTGATGGTATAAGATGCTGATACTAGGCTACTTCAGTAAACAGCAGGGGTTTTTAGAGGAGATCTTCTCAGGCCAAGGTCTGGACCTTCATAATTTCTAAAGTGTGTTCTGATTCAGTGGTGTATCCTGTTTACTGAAGTAGTCTAGTATCAGCATCTTATACCATCAGCTACTGAAACACCATCACATCACACATACCGTTCTTCTTGTTAACTCGATTTAACATTTTAACAGGTTATCCTCCTCTTGTTCTTCTCTCAGATTTCAGTGAAAGAAGTGAGCTCTTGGTTGTCCAGCCAGGACTTTAAACCTGGGCTGAAATGGTTTCAGGGCCATTCTCACACACCTAAGAGAGATACGGGGCTATTTTTAACTCTCCACGATCTCAGAATCTCAGGTGTGGAGGTGTCTGTGGGAAGAATAAACATGTCTTGGTCCATTCCTGCTTGAAAAGTCGTTTTTGAGTTTCCTTTTTTTTTAGCACGCCGTCTGAATGAGCCTTTCTCCGACTGCTGCTTTCCGCTTCATACCTTGCCTGTGTGCGCTCCCAAATCTGCACAGATCTGATTGGCTGAGGAGCGCCTTTGGTGATGTTGCAACGTACGTGATTGGTCAGTGATGTTACTGGGCTGCAAAGCCCGTATACCGCACAGAGAAGAAATGTTCCGCCGCTTAAAATAAACACCATCGAAACACTGTTTGGGTCCACATTGGACAACGTCCGGGTCCACGGTCTGCCTACCCTGCCAAAAAAGAAGTTTATTCAAGTGTACCATTAGTTTACTTCTACTTCTTGAGTCTGCTTTCAGTTTACTTTTTATGTACTTCACAGTGATATACTAAACACAGTTATACTTAAGTATGCTGGGGTTATACTGAGAAGTATAGAACAGACTAAGTATATTTGGCCTTTACTTGTACTTAATCTTTTGATTGAGATAGTAGAAGAAAGTACTCTTGCTCTGCACAAAAACACATCCAGTACAATATTTATTTAAAATTTGATTTATAAAGATTTATAAAGATACAAATATGTTTCTTAATCCGAGTGTGTCTTGTTTATTTTACGTGTGTCCACTGGTGAGTAAGTAAACATTGTTAAGTTCTATTTTAAGTAGAAAAAACCCTTAAATCTAGTCATATACTTTAAACTACAACAATAATATAAGCAGTAAATTATAAGTATTATGTTAAGTTCACTTAAAGAAGCTAGTAAACTAACAGTAAAGTTTACTTTTAGTGTAGTTGCAGTACAAAATATGTAAACTAGTTTAATACTTGGTTTACTACTCTTACACTTAAAGTGTACTTAAAAGTATACTTTTAAAAACTAGAAAGTGGGCCAATTTAGTCCCAAGAAGTACTAAAATAGTACATATACAAGTGTACTACTAGTACAATGACATTAGTATAGTTACTGCATAAAGTATACTTAATAAAATAAACTTTAAGTATACTTATTTTCTGTAAGGGTATTAGTGACCGCTGGTATACAGGATATGCCACTGAATGATAACACACTTTAGAAATGATGACGGTCCGGACCTTGGCCTGAGAAGATCTCCTCTAACTGGACCTTACTGAACTCTAATCAAACACCCCTGTCTTAGAGGTTCAAACACTTTTTGGGTCAAAGACCTTAATTGTTGAAATCATTTGTTAATGTGTCGAATGTACTTTTGTTAAATAAGATGGTTCATTATTATTAGCAGGATAAATAGGTTTCAGGGGGTGTCCGTGTAGACAGTTGTGGACCTTGGTGGACCTCGCTTTTACAACTCCAGTGACTTCAGTAAGCCAGTGAATTATTGGCTGTTAACAACCAAACTGCATCATGGTTCATGAAAGATGAGCCCAGCACTAAATATAAAAAGACATGTTTTTATTTTTCCTCTGGCACAAATTCAGTAGGCTGAGCAAAAAAATATTGATTAATCAATACGTGGACAGTGTGTGTGGAACAAGATGATTGAAAAAGAGGAGAGAGAAGAAAAGAAATGCTTTAATAAAATGTGGATGAAATGTGTTGCGCTGAATGGTGTTGCTTTTATGAACAACACAAACAAGACAAAAAAGAGACTAAACCACAAAGACAATTGTTTGTGTTTCAATGGAAGCATAGAAACCCACTTTTAATACCTTAATAATGTGCCATAAAACACAGCGCTGATCAAAGAAACAGCCGCAAACAGCAGTGTCTGATCAAAAATGATAGCTAACCACAATAAAACCATTAACACAATGTAGCAGAACTTTGCTGTGGTGTCTGCTTTATTGATGATAGCTGACTGTTTTACTTTGTTTTAGCTTCGGTGAGAGTGTGGCACTGGCCACCTCTTGGCTATGCGCCTGTTTGCTGGTACATATGGGCTCCTTGTTTTTCATGTTATATTAAAAAGTATTCACATTCATTACTCAGGTAGAAGTATAGATACTAGGGGTTAAAATACTTCTGTAGAAGTTGAAGTATCGACTGAAGCTTTTTACTCCAGTAAAAGTGTAAAAGTACTACTTTCAGAACTACTTAAAGTATAAAAGTAAAAGTAATTTAAGAGAAAAAATACCATTAAAGACAATTGATTAGGCCGCACCACAGGGGTCTATAGTGCACTAGCCCACCTCCCCAAAAACCCCATTCTTCTAGTCAAGTCAAGTCAAGTCAAGTCAATATTTGTATAGCGCTTTTTACAACGATGTTGTCACAAAGCAGCTTTACAGGAATTTTAAAAACATGAAATCACAGCTGTTTATCCCCCTGTGAGCAAGCCAGAGGCAACAGTGGCAAGGAAAAACTCCCTCAACTGGAGGAAGAAACCTTGGGAGGAACCAGACTCACAAGGGGAGACCCATCCTCCTCAGGTCGAACAGTATTTACAGTTTATAAACTAAAGCTGAGTCTGAAGGTAGAAGCTTTAGAAGCTGTACGGGTGCTACATCAGGTGGATGATACAGTGATGCAGTCAAGGATGGAGCAAATGGCACAAATGGAGAGGAGAACTGGTTGGTGCCAAGTGACGGGGGGGCCCTGGTGGTCAGTCCTTTACAGTATTCGGCGGGACAGGTGGGCGGTTATTACCTCAGAAAGAGAAAAGAAAGCGTTAGTTCTGGTTTGTGTTAGTACAGAGACAGAGTTAGTTCTGGTTTGGGTTAGTACAGAGACAGAGTTAGTTCTGGTTTAGGTTAATACAGAGACAGAGTTAGTTCTGGTTTAGGTTAGTACAGAGACAGAGTTAGTTCTGGTTTGTGTCAGTACAGAGACAGAGTTAGTTCTGGTTTAGGTTAGTACAGAGACAGAGTTAGTTCTGGTTTGGGTTAGTACAGAGACAGAGTTAGTTCTGGTTTGTGTTAGTACAGAGACAGAGTTAGTTCTGGTTTGTGTTAGTACAGAGACAGAGGCTGGCGCTTGTTAAGCGTTACTACTGTACTTTAGGCCTCTCTACCTTTAGAGAGTTCCACGTCCTAAGTCAATAAACAAAAGAAGAAGAACTAACGGGTGAAACGAGGAGTGCGCCACTAGACTGAGCAGGACACCCTCAAGACCTAACTTGGCCTGTGTTATTCACCCGTCCAATCTCCCTCACGCTAACATGGTTAGGAGAACGAAGGGGTGTGGAATAAGTCAATAAATCAATTTAGAGATACTCGCAGCAACTAAGTAGGTCAAGAAACAGGAGAAGAAGAACTAACGGGTGAAACGAGGAGTGCGCCACTAGACTTAGCATGACACCCTGAAGACCTAGCTTGGCTTTTGTTATTCACCCGTCCAATCTCCCTCATGCTAACACGGTTGGGATAACGAGGGGGTGTACAGAGGATATGAGGATAAGGGGATATGGAGTGTTTAGAGTGCAGTTGGTGACTCTGACAGATCAGATTTTAAACAAAACGAACTAAAAGGAAGAGAAACTGCACACGTGCTACATCTGGATGATACAGTAATGCAATCAAGGTGCAGCAGATGACTAACATCCATAAAGATGACATAGATGAAGAGGTTATAAGGTAACAAGGGGTACTGATGGTCAGTCCTCCAACAGTATTCGGCAGAACAGGTGGGCTGTTATTACCTCAGAAAGAAGGAGAAAAGAAAAGGAAAGAAAAAGAAAAGAAAAACAAGGTTAGTTCAGGTTTGGAGTAATACAGTGGATGAGAAGCATAGCTCAGTCACCAAAAGCTAAACTGAACAAGTATGTTTTTAGTCTGGACTTAAATATTGAGACTGTGTCAGAGTCCCAAACATTAACTGGGAGATTATTCCACAATTTGGGGGCTTTGTAGGAAAAAGCTCTTCCCCCCACTGTAGTCTTCTGAATTTTAGGAACTATTAGAAAACCAGCATCCTGTGATCTGAGTGAACGTGGCGGTTCATAATAGGAAATAAGATCTTGCAGGTACTCCGGTGTGAGACCGTGCAGGGTTTTATACGTCAGTAAAATAATTTTATAGTCGATACGGAATTTAACAGGAAGCCAGTGTAGTGCTGATAAAACTGGACTGATGTGATCAAATTTCCTGGTTTTAGTTAGTACTCTAGCTGCAGAGTTCTGAACTAACTGGAGTTTATTCAGGTTCCTGCTGGAGCATCCTGACAATAATGCATTGCAATAATCTAGCCTTGAGGTTATAAAGGCATGTATCAACTTTTCAGCATCAGACACAGATAACATATTTCTTAACTTTGAAATGTTTCGCAGGTGAAGAAACGCTGTTCTTGTAATATTACCTATGTGTTGATTAAATGTCAGATCTGAGTCGATTTTTACACCAAGATTTTTGGCTACTGAACCAGGAACTACAGAGAAGTCAGCAAGATTTAACATTAAATCTGAACATTTAGTCCGAGCAGCCTTTGGGCCGAGGAGGAGAACTTCCGTTTTATCTGGGTTTAAAAGAAGGAAGTTTTGTAGCATCCAAAGTCTAATATCTCTTACACAATCTTCTATCTTCTTTAATCTGGATTTGTCATCTGGTTTGGCTGATATGTACAGCTGTGTGTCATCGGCATAACAGTGGAAACTAATTCCATGTCTATTTATAACTGAGCCTAATGGTAGCATATATAGTGTAAATAACAGAGGACCTAAAACAGAACCTTGTGGAACTCCATATTTCACTCTTGTATAATTAGATGATACATTATTTATCTTTACAAACTGAAAGCGATCACTAAGGTAAGATGTGAACCAGGATAACGCTGTTCCTGTGATTCCAACCACATTTTCTAGCCTGTCCAAGAGAATAGTGTGATCTATAGTGTCAAAAGCTGCACTTAGATCTAGTAGCACCAGTAGAGATACGTGGCCCTGATCAGAGACAAGAAGAAGATCATTTGTTATCTTAACTAAAGCTGTCTCTGTACTGTGATGTGGCCTAAAACCAGATTGGAATTTTTCATATATGTTGTTCTTATGTAGATGAGAACAGAGTTGTCGAGCTACAGCCTTTTCTAAAATCTTAGAGATAAAAGGTAAATTGGAAATGGGTCTATAACTGGACAGTTCTCTGGGGTCAAGATTTGGTTTCTTTATCAAGGGTTTTATCACAGCTAGTTTAAAAGACTTAGGTACATGACCCAGACTAAGAGAAGAGTTGATGATAGTTAAGATGGGTTTAATAATAGCTGGTAATACTTGTTTCAATAGGCTTGTTGGAATCATATCAAGTGTGCATGTAGCAGAAGTTGAAGAAGAGATTAGTTTTTCTAGTTCTGTCTGCTGAAGTGGACAGAATGTTTCTAGTCTTTCTTCTAAAATCACATTTTGTGCTGTTTGAGCCAAACCAGATGAAGGATAGGTTACTGGTGTCAGTTGAACATGTTGTCTAATATTCTCGATTTTGCTATTGAAAAAGTCCATGAAATCATTGCTGCTGTGGTTGGCGGGTATCTGAGGTTCCGTTCCTGATTTTTGGTAAGTTTTGCGATTGTGCTAAATAAAACTCTAGGATTGTTTTTGTTGTGTTCGATGAGTGTGGACAGGTATGCTGAGTGTGTTTTAATAAGTGTCTTTCTATACCTGCTAAGGCTGTCCTTCCAAGCAGAGTGAAATACCTCTAGCTTGGTCACTCTCCATTTGCGTTCTAATTTCCGTACTGTCTGTCTTAAGGTGCGTGTTTCATTGTTGTACCACAGAGCAAGCTTTTTCTGTTGCGTCCTTTTAGCTTTTATAGGTGCAACATTGTCTAAAGTTAATCGGAGCTTATTTTCTACACAGTCAGTTAGTCTGTCTAGCTCTGTTGGGTCTGAAGGAGAAGCTATAGTTGATAAATCTGGAAGAGTTTCAATAAAGTGTTGGGCTGTATTGGGCATTATCGAACGTTTCATGCAATAACGGGGTGTACATACGTTTTTACTAAGACTTAATTCATATGAAATTAGGTAGTGATCTGAAACTACTGAAGTCTGTGAACGAACAGTAAGATTATGTATATCAACACCTAAAGTCAAAACTAGATCTAGTGTGTGATTACAGGAGTGTGTAGGCCCTATTACATTCTGAGTGAGACCAACAGAGTCTAAGATAGATGAGAAAGCCTTTTTTAATGGATCTGCTGAGTTTTCAAAGTGAATATTAAAATCTCCTACGATTATTAGTTTCTCAGCGCTCACTGCTAGATCTGCAACAAAGTCACTGAATTCTTTTAAGAACTCAGAATAAGGTCCTGGTGGTCTATAAATGCTGACTAGAGTGAGTACACTTCTGTTAGTGGTCGGGTTGGTGATGTTTATGCAAAGACATTCAAAAGAATTTAAAGTGTGACTGTGTTTCTTAATGATGTCTAATGAATTTTTATGAATGACACATATACCCCCTCCTTTACCGGACAGTCTGGGGTTGTGTACATAATTATAACCTACAGGAGCTTCATTTAATGCCAAATATTCCTCAGGTTTAACCCATGTTTCTACGAGACATAATACATCAAATTTTTGATACGTTATTGTATCATTTACAATAAGAGCCTTGGAGTTGAGGGATCTTATATTAAACAAACCAAACTTTAGGTCAGAGATAGGTCAGAGTTTCTAGGTAACGACGACTTTGTGTTGGCAATGGTTACAGTGTTGGTATATCTGTATCTAAGTAACGACTCTCTGTCGGTAACGGTTACAGTCTCACTATTACTATATCTCGGTAATGACTGTTTATCGTCGCTACTTACGTGGCCCCCGTTGTGCAGTCAGCGGACAGCCCTCTCGATGTTCCGTGAGAGGACGAACGCTCCGCGGTGGCTGGGGTGCAGGCCATCCCTCCGGTAGAGCGCTGGCTGCTCCCAGAACGAAGCCCAGTTGTCCACGTAGCCGAGACCGTTGATGGCACACCAACCGCGGAGCCAGGACTGCAGCGCGAAGAGCCTGCTGAACCGCTCCGATCCTCTCCTGTAGGTGGGCAGGGGGCCGGAGATGACGATCCTGGCATCGGTCGCCTTCCTCGCGGTGTCCAGCAGCGAACGGTAGTGCTCCTTCAGGACCTCGCTACGCCGGGCAGAGATGTCGTTGGTCCCGACGTGGATGACCACGGTCTCGAAGGCGTTTCGTCTGAGGGCCGAGGGTAGACGCCTAGCGATGTCCAGGACACGAGCTCCTGGAAAACATGACACACTGGCGCGAGGTAGTTTAACGTGGCGGACTATGGAGCTACCGATAACAAATACCTGTCCGGAGGGCTGAGACGCTGCTGCGGGAGCCGAGGCCTGCGGCGCTGCGGCGGGAGCCGAGGTCCGACGCGCTGGGGCGGGAGCCGAGGCCTGCGGCGCTGGGGCGGGCGACGGGGTCCGAGACGCCGGTGTGCGCGGTGAGCTGAGGACCGAGAACCGGTTGAAGGAGGTGAAGATGGGCTGGGGTGGCGGTGAGGGCCTGCTGGGCCTTCGGCGTTGCCGCTCCCAGACTCCGTGCGGCGGGGTGGCTGGCGTGGAGCTGGCGACCGCTGGGATGCGGCGGGACGAGGCCGGAGCGATCGCCGCCAGTGAGGCCTCCAGGGAGGACTCGAGCTGCGACTTCTGCCGGAGGAGATGTTCCTGTCTCCTCACGAGGGCGAGGATCTGGCGGTCCAACCGAAACAGCTCCGTGCTCAGCGACTGGAGAGCACGTTGTTCCGGGGGAAAAAATTATGGCTTCTAAAAGCCATAATGACTATAATGTTATATTAAAATGTTAATGTTGATAAATTTGGGATGCGCTAGGCTTCCTGTTTCAGCTCATATACGCCCATTGAACATGAATGTAGTTTAGTACAATGTAAATATATTAAAGAAGCATATCTGTTACTACTGAACATTAACATGTGTTTCATGGAGCAGAAGATATGATGACTAGTTGTCTATAAGTATTGTAATGAAGTCAAACTTCAAAGACATGTTATCAATAATCTGTACTGGAATGTAAATGTACATGAATGAAAACAAGCTGAAATGAAATAGGAGTAACGAGACTATGTTTAAAATGTAAGGAGTAGAAAGTACAGATAATGGAGTGTAAATGTAAGGAGTAGAAAGTACTGATAATGGAGTGTAAATGTAAGGAGTAGAAAGTACTGATAATGGAGTGTAAATGTAAGGAGTAGAAAGTACTGATAATAAAGTGTAAATGTAAGGAGTAGGAAGTACTGATAATGGAGTGTAAATGTAAGGAGTAGAAAGTACTGATAATGGAGTGTAAATGTAAGGAGTAGAAAGTACTGATAATGGAGTGTAAATGTAAGGAGTAGAAAGTACTGAAAATGGAGTGTAAATGTAAGGAGTAGAAAGTACTGATAATGGAGTGTAAATGTAAGGAGTAGAAAGTACTGATAATGGAGTGTAAATGTAAGGAGTAGAAAGTACTGATAATGGAGTGTAAATGTAAGGAGTAGAAGTAAAAAGTCAGCTGAATAATAATTACTCCAGTAAAGTATAAATAACCAAAACTTCTACTTAAGTAAGGTATCAAAGTATTTGTATGTATGTGGATTTTAAGGGGATTTTTTTAATATTATGGATGAGTCCTTTAAGTCAGGCCCTTCATAAAGTGTTTGAAATGCCCTAAATTAAAAGCTCAATATGAGTAACTAAAGTTGAGATGTGGATGGTGTGGGCCCAGTAACAAAGTTTTTTTAACAGTCATATTAATAAGGGGGTTTATATTATTATATATAATATACAGTATATATAGATATAGATATCACCATAAAAGCAAAATATAACTTTTAAAGATGACATTAATATTTAAATAAACTAATGATGATGCTGCTTTAAAAGAAATGAAAAGTGTGAAGTGTGTATTCGTTGTAAAAGGTGACTGAAATGGAAAAGCAGGAATGTTTGTTCTGGAGTCGTAAGAAAACAGTCTGGTGAGGCTTTCCGCTGCACAATTAGGTCAAGCGATTCATGTGTCCCACAGCCAGCTGTGGCTGACTGCCTGAGTGCGCGTGTGTGTGTGGGTGTGTGTGTGCAGATCAAGCTCCATTACGAAGTATGGCTAAAGCAGATTAGACAACAGGCTGATGGTGAGAGAGAGCAACAGTCACGAGAGAGAGAGAGACAAAGACGGACAAATAAAACAAACGAAAGACTGACCAACACTGTTTTCTATCGCAGTCAGTGTTGCTACACATACTTATTTAGCTCGATACAACCAAGTGCAAGTTTGAACACGCCCAGCTGTATTACATCTTGTTTTTCATAGTGAAAATAATGCAACTTATTATTTATAGAGAACGCAATTTTTGTTTATTTAACACCTCCGGCCCCCAAATAAAAAAAAACATGTGCATAGGCCACATTTTATTTTCAGTGTTCATAATTCATGCTGTAAGTTTCCCAAATCACAATATTTTTCTCTATACATCTATATATCAATACACAGGAGCAGTTTCTTTCCTCATGCCATCATACTTATAAATAACTGACTGTAATTTGCTAGGCTATTGCTAGAATTAGTTTGGTCGTAGGACCAGGTTTGACATTGGGGGGGACACATTTGCTAATATGAATCAAAGCCCACCCTATCCTCTAAATATTAGCTATAATCTGATTCCCCTGTAGGTAAGGTAGTAAATCACTGTATGTATAGTTCTGTAGAACAACATTAGTGGAATTCCAGTAAATTACTAATAAATAAATAAACTACAACATTATCTGTACGTCTGTTTATTATTAGATAAATCCAATTAAAGACCACTTTACAAACTAAACTAGATACTCCACATTACATGCTACTGCTGTCAGAAAACTTTTAAATTATACATGTCTGGATTATATACACATATAACTTAAAAATATATTATTTTCTTTGGTGTTCCCGCCCACTGCAGCACGCCACTGGTGGTTTAGCTGGTTGCTAAGCTACCGGCCAGCATCCAAAAAATAGCCCAATTAGCCTAGATGCTAACGGCTCGAGTATAAAACTGCTAAATGGTGAAGGACTCGTTACAGAGTTTATAATAAAATACTGTTTGTGTGATTATATGACCAGAAACACATTAAAACTCCAGAGAGAATCAAAATAACACATTTTAAAACCACTTCACTGCTCGTAGATTAGCCTGCGGTGCATCATGGGATTGTCTTAGCGGCTGAGGAAGAGTTCAATGCTTCCTTAAAATCAGGTCTAAATAAGGTTTCTCAGTAGCAGCATGTTTAAGGTATGTAAGTATTGGGACAGTCTACATGTCGGAAGGGCATACTGTGATGTAAAATGCTGCCTATGTAGGAGCTCAGTAGGATTTGACCCAATGTCTACGTAGAGTAAGATGCAGGAAACATAGCTCAGGGGAACGCAGCAGCGGGGCGAAGGCCACACAGCACTACTGAAAAAGCTGAGAAGCAAGCAGATCATTTGTAGACACACATTTCCCGTACACCAGCAAAACCAGCAAACTCACAGAATGGCGTGCCTAGAAATGGGTATGAATATAGTGCTGAGGCTTTGGTTTGGTTTTAATTTGTCTTGCATCCATTGTGACCCCAGGTTCCTATCACCTCCACTGTGAACACTAAATATGGCTTTATTCATATGTCAATTACTGGATTCTGCAGCCGTTTAGAAAAATTGTGGAATTCCCCTTTAAAACAAGTGTTTTCTGATTCTGACTGCAAAGCATGAACAAGGCCAGTACGTTTTGATGTCATCTCCAGCCCCAGGTAATTTTTTTCCATATAATCCTTTTCAAAGTATGTCACTTCAGTGAAATTATTGGCCTGCTCTTCTCATTTGACTGGCGTATCAACTAATGCACATGACATTGAAGCCAACTGGTCGTTTTCCGTGTAAACCAAGCTCAAGTCTTCAGACCCTCTTAGTTGTCAGAAGATGAATAATGAATACATGATTGCATAGTTAATGAACTGTTAGTGTATGAATGAGCAGTTAACAGTTAAAGGAATTTAAGCTCCCACTCAAATATCTGAATCCAATTGCAAGATTCAAGAGCCTAATGAGAAATAAAAAATAAAATAATTTTAAATACATATGAAAGGAGCAGTTTTGCTGCATTATGCTTGTTTTTATATCTTTCTAGTCTTAATTTAAGAGGTTTTGGAAGACTTGTCTTTGCTCTCACAGTAGCAGCTTATTTTCAGGCCTGTATTTGTTCCAGCATATGCAAATAAAACATATTTCAAGTTTGGAATATATATACATATATATTTCACATATCATGTAGCACAGCTTTTTAATGACACTAGAGCTGCGAGACAGGAAACATGCTGGAGTGAGGTGTTGATTGGAGCTCATCTTTTGCAAACTTTGGGATTTGAACACAGCAGTTTCATTCAATAGCATTAATAGAATTTCTTCCTGATGCGCTGCCATATCTTCAAGATACATGGTCATGGTTTTCTATTGCAATGACATGATGGGGTGTTATACCCCTCATATATAAATAGTCTTAAATTGGTTAAATACTTTAGCGCCCATATTTTAAAACATAACATACATTGCACATAAACTATATGGATGCCCCTGAGGTGTTTTCTATAGAATCAGGCACCTAGTCATGGAGTCTGCCTCTACAAACATATGTGAAAGAATGGGTTGTTCTAAATAGCTAACTAAACTCGAGTGTGGTTCTGTAATAGGATGCCTCCACTGAAACATGACAGTTTGTGAAATTTTATCCATCCTAGATATTTCACGGTCAACTGTGAGTCATATTACGAAAAAGTGGAAGTGTTAAGGAACCACAGCCATGAAGTGACAGACCACGTAAAGTGCTGAGTGCTGAGGCGCACAGTGAGTAAAAGTTGCCAACGCTCTACAGAGTACCAAACCTCCTCTGGCAGTTACATCAGCACAGCTGCATGCAAGCTTTTCATCACCAAGCCCAGCACCAGGTGTTGGATGGAGTGGTGTAAAGTGCCGCCACCTGACTCTGGAACAGTGTAAACATGTTCTTTGCAGTGAAGAATCACACTTTTCTATCTGGCAGTCTAATAGACGAGTCTGGGTTTGGTGAATGTCAGGAGAACATTACCTGCCTGACTGCATTGTGCTGACAGTAAATTTTGGTTGAGGGGGAATAATGCAACAGGGTTGTTTTTTTCAAGGGTAATCGTAATGCTTCCACACAAGACTTTCACAGCAACACTGTGGGGACATTTTGGGGAAAACCTGTTTCTGTTCCAACATGAAGGTATCCCAGTGCACAGAAGAAATTTACTAGCCCATGCAGAGCTATGACCTCAACCCTATTCAGCACTTTTCAAGTTTCAAGTTTATTTGTGTAGCGCTTTTTACAACGATGTTGTCTTAAAGCAGCTTTATGGAAGTTTTGAAAACACACAGCTACAACATATATCCCGCAGTGAGCAAGCCAGAGGCGACAGTGGCAAGAACAACTCCCTCAGACTGGAGGAAGGACCCTTGGGAGGAACCAAGACTCACAAGTGGAGACCCGTCCTCCTCTGAACAAACAGTATTTACAGTTTAATAAACTAAACACCAAAGAAAAGAGTCTCTGTTTGAAATCTGGATAGCAAAGCTTTAGAAGCTGCACAGGTAGAGGCAGACTCTGACTGAGGCAGTCTCTGAGTGAGTCTTTGGGCGTGAGCTTTTTAGAGATGAAGTCCATTTCTTTGCATAGTCTGTTGTCATTTGGGTTTGTTCAACAGATTCAAATGTACATATACCATAGGCCAAGTTCTTGCCACCAGTTTACTATGGCCAATAAGTCTGACTGCACACATGATAGGTTGTAACTTGCATCTGTAACCGGTCTAAACAGATGTCTGGGATGAAGCTGCCATCGTGGCAATCTTTAGATTGTGGACCTCTCAGCTGGAGAATGTGTAATTGCATGCATCTTACAGAAGAACCAACCAATGATCTACTCTTTTCATTATATCATCATCAGAATAATGTTGTTGTTACGTTTAAGCCAGAATTTCTTTTTAAGTCTGCGCGTGTGACGTTAACATGTGAAGACGGTCCAGAAAACTCCCGCAAAATCTGACCCAGAACCTTTCTGCCTTTTAAATGATTATTTCAGGCGAAACCCGGTGACTCACAGCAGCGCACACTCATATTTTAGCATGTTTTTCTTCTTCCTTCTGACTCAGTTATACTAGTTCTTTCAGATTAAATGAGGATTTTTTCAGCACTTTTCCATAACTAAATCGTCAGGATGTCCACAGTCATTCAGAAACATATGGGGTCTGTCTCAAATCCTAGTGAGTGTCTAAGTAGGCTGTCTAGGTAGCAGCTGTGTAAGTAGCAGCGTTCTCTCCTCATCTCTCCTCATAAAACAGATTACTGAGACGCTCTAGTTAGAGAGAGACTGCGTCACGGCTTGTTCCCCCCACTGCAGCACGCCACCGGTGATTTAGCTGGTTGCTAAGCTACCGGCCAGCATTTAAAACAATAGCCCGAGGCTTAAAAATCGGCTAGCATAAATGCTAATGTCTGGAGTATAAAGTGTAAATGGTGAAGGACTCGTTACAGAGTTGATAATAAAATACTGTTTTGTGTGATTATATGACCAGAAACACATTAAAACTCCAGAGAGAATCAAAATAACTCACATTTTAAAACCACTTCACTGCTCCTAGATTAGCCTGTGTTGCACCATGGGATTGTCTTAGCGGCTGAGGAAGTGTTTAATGCTTCCTTAAAATCAGGTCTAAATAAGGTTCCTCATTAGACATCATGTTTAAGGTATGTAAGAATTGCGACAGTCTACATATCAGGACTGCATACTATGACGTAAAATGCTGCCTATGTAGGAGCTCAGTAGGATTTGAGACACAACCATTATCCTTGTTTTACATCACATCTCGTCGCTGTCCAAAGAAAATCATCTATATCCATTTTTGTCTGTTTCTATTTTTCTACATTGTTTGAGCTCAGCGCCGTGCACTGTATGGAGGTTTCATGATGAAAGAACCAATAGAAATGCTCAAAAATAATTTTTAATAAAACCTTTTTACTTAATTTTGCATCAAAATGACATACCTGTTTTGTAGGGTTAATATTAAAAGATGGTTGTTTTTCTTTGGACAGCCTTAACATATAAACTCACTGTTTGAATGTGTTGCAGACATGGCAACCCCTGCTTCCTATTACTCATATTATTTTTATATCCAAAGACCAAAAATGGCACGTTTTAGTGAAAAATTAGTGAAAAAAACTTGACAGAGAAATCTGTATTGATGCAAACTGGGTCCCAAATAAAGTAAAATTACTACTAATTTGCATATCATCAAAGAAAACCATAAATCTCCAAATGAATAACTTCAGTGTAAGTTCATGTAAAAAGTTTTATTCTGAGTGATTTTGGAGCATTCCTATTGGTCAGTTCATCATAAAACTTGCACAGCATATAAAGAGCAGCTCAAATGATATAGAAACATATCATATATATATATTTTATTTTCATGTCTGTTGCGCTGTGATGTGTATTCTGTTGGCTGGCCTTTCTTTCTGGCTAGCACACTTCTCTGCCAAGACTTGTCTCTGTCAAGCGTGTTTAATTAACAAAATCTCTTCCTAATCATTGTCCCTCTCCTGTGAGAGCAGTCCTTGGGTCACTGAGCAAATACTGAGGGAAATCATTGTCTTCCATAACTTGATTATTAGAAATACATTGGCTCTGAAGATTGTACAGTGGTGGCTTAATAATACTATTGCAATTAAGTCCACCGGATAAACAATAAGCTTGCTATGCAAATAATAATTGCAAGGTTTTATTTTTAATTATTTGATTAGATATTTCAACGATGATACAGTGCCGCGCAAGCACTGTCATTATTTCTTTGCTCGTGGGTTACCAGCCCGCCATTCTGGACACAGATGAACCCTAGTCCCGGATTATCAAGCTTTCCCAATAGAGAATAGCCATTCAGAGAGGATTCTAATGCAAAGCTAGACATAATCTGTGTCTAGGAATCCAGCGTTTGCCTGCGTGCAGTACAGTGACTACCGTAAGCTGCTTGTTCCTAATATAGCTAATCCCACCCTCATGTGCCATTAGTCTTTGAAAATGGCCAGTGTTCATGCGTTGTGTCGGACTTTTCTGTTATAACAGTTTTTATTGAGGGGTATTTTACGTGTCCTTCTCGTCCAGCCACAGCAGACCACATCACTGGGATTAAAGACATAAGGAGTTTAATCTGCTCAAGCTCTGAACACATCCACATCATCCATGTGCTCTGGTGTTCATGACAGTGCAGCAATGCAGGGCAACAAATCTCTTACAATGATTGCCATAGATAAAAACCATAGAGTTTTTTATTTAACTATTTATTTAAAAGCTCTTCATGATGATGCGAGTTTCTTGGGACAGTAGCCTCTACGGTGGCCGAGAAGACCCAACGCGCTGCAAATTAACAAACGCGCTGCAAACAGAAAACACTTTCATCAAAACAACAATATGGGCACTACATTTAAAGGACGTGGGACCACATACGGCGACGCAATGTAAACAGAACCACGTGGAGCCGCGGTAGCGTCTAATGAGAAGTAAGTTTAACTATATTTACTAACTATCCAGACTTACTTCTCATTAGACGCTAGTGATGATCAGATGAAGCCTCTTGAAGTGTTGAAGCTTTCCCTCCAGCTGGTTCAAAATAAGTTAATTACTCGAAGCTTCATGTGCACACGAACCCCCCTGCTGGCCAAAACTGTTATTGTCATTTCAACTATTTGTGATGGCCTCTTGCAACGTTGTCAGCATGAAAACAAGTACATACATAAAACACCTTCATTTAATTTTCTGTGGTTCATTCATTTGTTGATCTGATCTGTGTTTGGTTGTGTGGGTCTGTTAATTAAATAAACTGCCAGTATGATACTCGAACCACGTCCTGAACCAGCGAGACTTCAGACGTCATCAGTGACGAGCTGGAGCATTTACAACTGACTTGTTTGGACTGTAGCTGGTAGCTGTTAACGTCCGTCTCCTAATGTTAGCAGTGATATGGTTTTGTCAGTATAAGTATTAAGCTTTTAAGATTTAAGATGTTGTTAGTTGGGTCTGTTTTTTTAATTTAGTGATTAAATTTAGCAAAAAAAACTGTAGCTTGAACAGTGTTAGTTGGCTGGCTAGTTGGTTAGGACCATAAATGCGCAGTTATTTTACTGTTATATACTGTAATTCAATTTACAGTACAGAACTGTTAAATTACAGTAGATGTTCTGTTAAATAACAGTAAAACACTGGCGTCTCTGCTGCTACTGTTAATTTACAATGAAATTTCTTGCAGTTTTGTTCTCTCTTTACACCTTTATATCTTTTTATTATTCATCTTTCTTTCTCCCTCCCTGTTCTCTGTCTCTCTCTGTTTCACTCTTTCTCACTCACTCTCTTCCTCTGACTTCCTCTCTCTCTGTCTCTCACTCTCACCCTCTTTCTCCCTTTCGCTGCTTTTCTCAGGTTCTCTCCCGCTTCCCTGTCTTTGTGTCTATTTCTCTCTTTCTTCCTCTCGCTTTGTCACTCCGTCCCTCTTTGTCCATCTTTCTTGCACCTTTGGTCTTTCCTCCTCTCTCTTTCCCTCACTCTCTCTTTCATTCTCACTCTCTCGTTCTCTCTTACCCTATCCTCCACTTGTTCTTTTACCTGTTCTCACCCTTGCAGAATCAGCCCCCTCCTCTCTCTCTCTCTCTCTCTCTCTCTCTCTCTCACTCTGTTGTATGCACGCGCTCTCCTCTTCCCACCCCCCTCACCCTGCCTCTGTCTCACTCTCTTTTTCCTTCCTCCACTCTCTTGCGCCGCGGCTGCATGCTCTGAAGCGCGATGAGGCGTCCAGCCCTGTGGGAATCCCTCCCAGCCGGGAGCGCACGATGCATCTGTGTCCACCAGAGAGGAGAGCGGCTCCCGCAGCCGTAACGGCATCAGCGGGGAACAAAAGTGCCTGAAACTCCTCACTCCTCCACTCACTCCATCAGCTGCAGCCCGGGAGCCGCTGCCCAGGCAGGCAGGCAGGCAGGCAGGCAGGCTGTGGTGTCGGGGTCTCCACCCGGAAAGTTACCTAAACCACTTCTGTCCTCATCACTTGCTGTCTGAGAGAATCCATCCAGGAGGAACCTCCAGTTATCTGCTGAAGCTTTGTCTTCTGGTAGTGACGCTGATCCCTTGGATTGATGGTGGACGTCTGTGACAGCCCTGAACAAAAAGTTGCACTCAGAGGGATCAACCAGCGGTTTCCGTTTAAGACTCATCTCTTGGGTTCCAAGACGGATTCAGGGGTCTTGAGGAGGTTTTTTATTTTTTTCCACCCAGAGTGCTCAGATCTGGAGGATCTCTAATCCCACACTCCATCAAAATGTCTATCCCTTTTTCCACTGCACTTTCTGTCCAGTTGAGAGGCTTGAAGACGGAGGTGAAGATCGCAGATCCCTGCCAAAAGGAGGACGGGGCTCTAGCAGTGGTGTCCAGTACTGAGCTTTATGTGTAAGTAAGATTATACACGGCAGCAGAGAGACGTGTGTTTTGGTGGAAGTGTTTGCTGATCGGAGAGCAGCCGAGCTATTGCTCCAGCACTTCTGGAGATGAGTGTGGGGTGAGCCGAGTAAAAAGGTCACCATTTGTGTGTCTGGAGTGTTCGGTCAGGATTAGGTTCATCCTCGGGAAAGTACTGGCAGCCAGCGTACGCAAGCATGACCCTGATAGAAATAGGCAGCGTATGCTATATTCATGCAAGAGTCTGAGGCTGAGAGGTCTGAGCATATATTTTTAATGCCGTCTGCCACCTCAGAGAAAGGAAACGGTTTTAAATTGAGAGAGAGGGAGGGCAAGAAAGAGAGAGAGAGAGAGAGAGAGAGAGAGAGGTGGGAGAGAGAAAGAACAATATTCTGTCAATTCATAAGCTCTAGAACTTCTCACAAGTTCTACAGAGAACACTCAGGTCATCAGCTCAGAGTTCTCAGTTGTATAGCTTCTAACTCTCAGAGTCCATGTACTGTAATAGAAGACTCCTCCAAACAGCTCACAAACACTTCATTCCTCTGAAGGTGGTGAAGCATGGTGATGGTGTGAATCAGTCACTAATAAGGCTGCCGCTATAGCCCAATTAAATCTGATTACTCAATTAAAAACAATTTGCCTTCTTGATTAATCTCCAGAGATTAGTTGGCAATTCATATCATAATCCATAATTACAGTAAGAATCAGAGCCACATCCGTTCAGTTGCATTTATATATATGTATATATATATATATATATATATATATATGTGTGTGTATGTATAATATCAGATATTTTGTGTTTACATTTTTACAGCTTCCATTCTTTTTAGGAGACTTTCAGATTTCAAAGAATCGTGCAGGCATACACGTTCCATCTTAGATGTTTTCTGCTTCTCTTGGTTCATATAAACCTGGACACGTTCAGTGAAGTTGAGGTCTGGACCCTGGGGTTGACCCTGGATTCATTTGCAAATGATTCCTTTACAGCTACACATCTATTTTAGACTTACAGTGCTGAGTTGTCTTCTCACAGTGAAAGAAAGATGGACATAAACACTGATCTGAGCTTGAGGTCTTCTAAAGACTTGAAGCTTTACATACTGTTTTCAGATGGTAACTGACTGTGGTGGTCTACCATACCTTACCTGGTTGTTAATAGTCCCATTTCCTTTTTATAAACTCCAGATTTGGAAGTTAATGTTTTTACATCTTTTCATTTGACCCTTTCCTTCCTTCTGCAGTGAGTTATATTTCATATCTAATCTCCTCAGAAATAGACTAGATTATGAAAAATGAACTTGAAATGGTGGTTTAATGAAACCTCAGATCTTTGTATGATGGTCTCAGCTCTTTGTATGATGGTCTCAGATCTTTGTAAGATGCTGTATGTATATACAGAGGTCTTTTTATTGGCTATTTCTATTGTGGAATCTTTAAAAAGCCTGTTCATGGTTTCCGTTTGTTTTATTTAGTTCGGTTCTTTATAATTTTATTGGATTTTTAAACATCGGTAATAATTGGTAGATTACTAGATTACTAACGTAATCAACAAAGGCCGTGCTAAGAACTAAGGATGCATGCGAAACCACCTCAGCGCTCTGGTTTAGGACGTATTCAGCTGCTCTGACTCTGATGTCTGACTTTAACTGCTTTAAACAGATATACTGCGTCTTTAACAGCTTCAGTTCTTTTGCCTTTAGAAATGCAGCTGCTTGAACATTTACTGACACAACTGCTCCATAGTGATGGCAATCTGACGTACTTACTGTCTATGATATTATCACTCAAATCTCTTTTCTGAGATTATTTTAAATAATTTAAGAACATTGACCTGCATGTGTCATAACATAGAGAGCAGCAATTAAGCTTGTTTAATTGGATTTAATGCAGCGCAATATGTGAAATATTGAATAAAACATGGATCCACATTACAATAAGAGAATCCATATAATTCATATATAGATGGTTTGAAATCAGTTTATTATTATGTATTCATTTGACCATAAACACTTTAGAGATCATTATTTATAACATATACATTAAAAAATACAGTAATGCCCGTTTGTATTTAATGAAGTTGACACTTATAATTGTAGATGTGATCAATGGAGAAGGCAATGCAAGATCATTTGACCAGCAGGAGCTTTAACAGTATGTAATTGTGTGTATATGTTTGGGTTTTCCTAAAAAAAAAATTTAATATCTCCTCTACAGGGAACACACTTACTATATATATAATATAGCAATAAAAAATGGCCTGCGTAAAAGTCATGGTCACATATTAAAAATGATGGTTTACCTTGTTTCCAACATGTTATGTGAAATAAATAAATAAATAAATAAATAAATAAAAGTCGTGCTCCTAAAGTTGCAGTAAAATGCCTCATTTAAGTGTGTTCATATGTAGAAGACCCACCAACTGATTTCTACTTAAAAATCAACAAAACATGTAATTTGCCCCAAATTTATGCCACACATTTCCATTCAGCTTAATGAATCAGAGTCTTATTTAGTTTTTGTTAATTTAATACCAATAATAATAATAATAACAACCTGTTTTTAAGGGGGTTTATTTGATATTGATACGTATTTTTAGTTTATAAGGCAAAATATTTGTATTATAGATTTTAGTTTTGTGTAGATAAGTATGGGCTCATAACTTGGCAAGCACAGGTCACTGTTGCCCAGTTTTTATATGTTATAACTGCTTATTCATGATTTCTAAGATGTTTATGATCTACTTAATAATACATGAATAAACTATTAAACCATTTAGCAAAAACTTATTATAGTTTTATTGCAATCTTCCACCAAGACTACTGTATTTGATATTATACAGCAATCCTGCTCTACTGTCAGTTACTGTGTGGCAGTGCTGCTCTACTGTCAGTTACTGTGTGGCAGTGCTGCTCTACTGTCAGTTACTGTGTGGCAGTGCTGCTCTACAGTCAGTTACTGTGTGGCAGTGCTGCTCTACTGTCAGTTACTGTGTGGCAGTGCTGCTTTACTCTACTGTCAGTTACTGTGTGGCAGTGCTGCTCTACTGTCAGTTACTGTGTGGCAGTGCTGCTCTACTGTCTGTTACTGTGTGGCAGTGCTGCTCTACAGTCTGTTACTGTGTGGCAGTGCTGCTCTACTGTCAGTTACTGTGTGGCAATGCTGCTCTACTGTCAGTTACTGTGTGGCAATGCTGCTTTACTGTCTGTTACTGTGTGGCAGTGCTGCTCTACTGTCTGTTACTGTGTGGCAGTGCTGCTCTACAGTCTGTTACTGTGTGGCAGTGCTGCTCTACTGTCAGTTACTATGTGGCAGTGCTGCTCTACAGTCTGTTACTGTGTGGCAGTGCTGCTCTACTGTCAGTTACTGTGTGGCAGTGCTGCTCTACTGTCAGTTACTGTGTGGCAGTGCTGCTTTACTCTACTGTCAGTTACTGTGTGGCAGTGCTGCTCTACTGTCAGTTACTGTGTGGCAGTGCTGCTCTACTGTCTGTTACTGTGTGGCAGTGCTGCTCTACTGTCAGTTACTGTGTGGCAATGCTGCTCTACTGTCAGTTACTATGTGGCAGTGCTGCTCTACAGTCTGTTACTGTGTGGCAGTGCTGCTCTACTGTCAGTTACTGTGTGGCAATGCTGCTCTACTGTCAGTTACTGTGTGGCAGTGCTGCTTTACTGTCAGTTACTATGTGGCAGTGCTGCTCTACAGTCTGTTACTGTGTGGCAGTGCTGCTCTACTGTCAGTTACTGTGTGGCAGTGCTGCTCTACAGTCTGTTACTGTGTGGCAATGCTGCTCTACTGTCAGTTACTGTGTGGCAGTGCTGCTCTACTGTCAGTTACTGTGTGGCAGTGCTGCTCTACAGTCTGTTACTGTGTGGCAATGCTGCTCTACTGTCAGTTACTGTGTGGCAGTGCTGCTCTACTGTCTGTTACTGTGTGGCAGTGCTGCTCTATTGTCTGTTACTGTGTGGCAGTGCTGCTCTACTGTCAGTTACTGTGTGGCAATGCTGCTCTACTGTCAGTTACTGTGTGGCAGTGCTGCTTTACTGTCAGTTACTATGTGGCAGTGCTGCTTTGCTGTCAGTTACTGTGTGGCAGTGCTGCTTTACTGTCAGTTACTATGTGGCAGTACTGCTCTACAGTCTGTTACTGTGTGGCAGTGCTACTCTACTGTCAGTTACTGTGTGGCAGTGCTGCTCTACTGTCAGTTACTGTGTGGCAGTGCTGCTCTACTGTCTGATACTGTGTGGCAATGCTGCTTTACTGTCTGTTACTGTGTGGCAGTTCTGCTTTACTGTCAGTAACTATGTGGCAGTGCTGCTCTACTGTCAGTTACTGTGTGGCAGTGCTACTCTACTGTCAGTTACTGTGTGGCAGTGCTGCTCTACTGTCAGTTACTGTGTGGCAGTGCTGCTCTACTGTCAGTTACTGTGTGGCAGTGCTGCTCTACTCTCTGTTACTGTGTGGCAATGCTGCTTTACTGTCAGTTACTGTTTGGCAGTGCTGCTTTACTGTCAGTTACTGTTTGGCAGTGCTGCTTTACTGTCAGTTACTGTTTGGCAGTGCTGCTTTACTGTCAGTTACTGTTTGGCAGTGCTGCTTTACTGTCAGTTACTGTTTGGCAGTGCTGCTCTACAGTCTGATTCTACTCTGCACTAGCAAATCCATTACACCATAGTGGCAATTCCTGCAACCAGTAAAGCAGACACCTAGTGCACCTGCAGTTCTCAATTCTTTTCCAATAATTTTACTAATTTTATTAATTTGGAAAATTAATGCACATGTACGTGCAAATTTAAACACTGCTACAATATATTATCCTATTAAAAGCACTCTCTGTCTTATTATGTAAGTTTGCTTAACACCGGCTTCTAATCTGGCTTTAAGCAGCTAATCTGGTCAGATATTTTATTAATATTTTGGGACGAGTTCCGAGAACTGAGGGAGAAAACATGTTCTACGCTTCTTCCACAGTGACCATGTTTGGAATTGTCCATGAAGTCTAAATGAAAGGCTTACTGCTTCTTTCTCTCCTCTCCCTGCAGTCTGCCTACCTCCGTAAACGGATTACACTTCCGTACAGCATCTGTTTTGTTGAGTACAGAAAAATGTTAATTAACAAATTCTCACTGTTGTTCGACTCGCAGCAGCACCGCAGCCGTCGCCACCTCACACTTAGGGGTAGATCTGATAGCATTCATCAAAAATCAGACAAGAGAAAACCGCAGCTGCATCCTGGGAAAAAAAGGCAGATGAAAGGGCTTCTGCAGTCCTGCTGTGTGTGGGACTGTACAGGACACGGCTAATGTGCCTGCTTAATGAACGTAACAGTGAATTCAGACTGCTTAACTGATGCTGCTGGTTTACTAAGCCACTAATGGCCTTTCAGGTTCTTCTACACTGAGCTGCCAGTTTATTAGACACAGCTGCTACGTAGCTACACTGGTCTTCAGTGATCACAAACTACAAAGACGTACGTTGTGGTGGTGCTAAAGACAGATGCACACTCCATATAGAAGGTTCCGGATATCTCATATGTGTGTGAGAATGGTCCTAACACAGTTTCAGCCTAGATTTAAAGTCCTGGCTGGACAACCAAGATCTCACTCCTCTCACTGACCAAGAGAAAGTGTGGAGGAACTCAAGAGAGAAAGAAACTGTTAAGATGTGAAACTCAGTTAACAAGACTAAACATTTTATTTACTTTTTATTATAAATAAACACTTTATGATGCACTTTTATCAAAATAATTTTTAATGTAGGACTTGTTTTTACTTAAAGTGATAAAAAAAGCATTAATTCAGTTTAGTATTTAAATAGTAAATATACTGAAATATACTGAACAGTATGTGTGGTGTGTTGGTGTTTCAGTAGCTGATGGTATAAGATGCTGATACTAGACTACTTCAGTAAACAGGATACACCACTGAATCAGAACACACGTTAGAAATGATATAGATGTATAGAAATAGTATAGATTATTTTTGGTCTAAAGGAGTGCTTATGCTTTGTGGACATTAATAGTTTAATCACATACATGCCGAGTGCAGCTGTATGGTAGGTGTCCCTGATAATATACCCAGACATTAGTAAGCAGTGCTAAGAACTGGTGCGTATAGTGTACAAAACTCTGATCCAAACATTCTGACACAAGCACAAAAAACAAATGCATGTGTGAATGCATGTGACTACATACAAACCAATGCAATACAGCAACGAAGGACCATCTAATCAACTGCCTTATCACAGCAGAGACCAACTGACTGCTTTGAGTAGCTTCTTTCTTCTCCTCTCCCACTTGTTTGTAGTTGCGTTACATGCACTGCGTTAAGTGATTTATTGCTACACACTAAACAAATGACTTCATGTGATGATGAGAAATTTATTGAACTAATTACACTCAACTCAAAAAATGACTGATTAAAATAATCGTTTTCTACATTTTTAGGTTTATTAAAATAACTTTTTAGAGTTCTTGTTACCACATGATATAATTTTTTAGATTATACCACTAAAACATTTGTACTGTGTGTCCATGCAGTTGTAACAGCTCATAAATGTTCAAAAAGCTCATATACGTAGATTTTGTGGGACATTTTTGGTAATGCTTTTGTAAAAAACTGGCTATGCTGTTTATTTCTTATTATTTTTTGGTTCTAAAATGTATTTTTACTACGTATATATGCTCCTTAGCTCTTTTGTGTCATTAGTGGCTGTATAATATGCATCACGGTGGCCTGGTTCTAATTATTCTTCATCTTTTCAATAAATAGAGCATAGAAGATGTGGAACATAGTATCAAATATTTAAAACAATTATCCTATACTGAAGATTTCAAAAGCAAAAAGAAGGAGTTTTAAGTTTCCTCAGTAATCATAGATGTTCACTTGACTGAACCTTTGTATGGCACAATTGCCATTTGTGGCATGTTGTATATTTGTGATTATTTAAAATATCCTTATATCTAGAGATGGACTGATCAGCGATTCCGATCGCTGATTACCTTTCAACGCAATTGGCCGATAGCCGATACTGATCGAGGGCGGGGTTTTATGCCACGGCAGGGCTAAATGTAGTTATTAGCGCAAGCAAGTCATGAAACATGGTCTAAACTGGTTTATTAACATTTTTAACGAGCTCATATGAAACAGTATAATATTTTTAACAAAATTAACAGTAAATAAACAAAGTAAATCAAACAAATATCCCCAATAATGCAATGATTACATTTAGACCCTTAATTTAAAACAAAAAAGCTAATTAAATAAATGTAGTCAGAACTGCAGTCATTAAACGCAGACTCTGTTATTTTAAACTAAATCTGTAATCATTAAATGTAGAATATTGAATTGCTGCTGCTGTTCTGTTTGTACCGGTCAGATCTGGTCTGTAGGTATTCTGGGTTATTAGTTTTGTGTTAGCTGTGTGTGTTAGCTCTGCTGTTTACTGATACTCACTGTGTTCAGATGTGTGGTGTCTCTGAAGTGCTGTATCAGATTAATAGTGTTAAATGTCTTTGTCTTGATTTTACTAATTTTAAAAACATCCTGGATGAGTCTGCGACACATATGATAAATAACTGCCAGACATTTTTTCTGTCAGCGACGCTGCTGCTTTAGTCAGTCTGTTGAAAATGAAAGGGTTTGTATTTCCACCTAGTGGTTCATATAGGAATTGCAGGGACCTGGCCGGAGGGGGTTTTAAGGAGGGCTCCCCTTTCTGGATGAAACGCTAGCTGGAAATACAGAAATTAGGCTCATTTGTTTAATGCCATTGATCGGCTCTCAAGATCGGCTAAATTGGAGAAATATCGGCCGATCACTGATCACATATTTTGATTAAAAATTGGCCGATACCAATACATAGCCGATTGATCCTTCCATCTCTACTAATATCTATATCTAATTTATTTACATTCAAAAATCAAGTAAACAGACAAGCATTTCACTTCATACAGTTAGAAAGGAAGTAAGCAAAGGCTTTGGAATCATCTGGATTGAAATTCTGACTTGGGTGCTAATAAAATGTGACCTTATAGACAAATACAATCTAACTAGACTAATAACACACAGTTGTATATTTCCTGTGATTTACTGAGTATATTAAATAACATCCCCAAAAATGTTTGTAAACCTTTTAATTGAATAACCTGACAATCCTCCTTTAGCAGTCACCTCCTTCCTGTAGCTGCCAATCAGATTTACACAATGTGGAGGAGGAATTTTGGAGTATTCCAGTCTGCAAATGTCTTTCACTTCATCAGCATTTCTAAGCTGCCTCGCTTACACAGCTCTCTTTAGGTCATGCTGCAGCATCTCTATAGTCTTAAAGTCAAGACTCTGACTCTAATATACAAATTATCTTCTTTATCAACTGGTCTTTATTGGATTTGCTTGTCTGCTTTGAGCTTTTTCCCAGAAGCACTGTGAAGCATCTAAGTGGTCTTAGGCAAACTTGAGATAGGGAGCATTGGCCCCTTTGGTTTGTCTTTCCATGAAAACCCTTCTTGTTCAGTATTTTTTAAACAGTGGACACGTGAACAAAGGTTCTTGCAGTTTTTATAGTTTTCTAGGTCTTTTGCTGTTGACCCTGGGTTCTTTTATCACCTTATTCAGGATTGCCCACTGTGCCTTAACAGGACTCTCACTCCTACAGAGAGTAGCAACAGCCCTAGATGTTCTACTTTTGTAGAGAATTATAAAATTATAAAATATATCAATATATTTTATATATATATTAATATACACCCAAGTCTTTAGCTATGCTTAGCCTTTCTTAGCTTCATGCATCTCTATAACACATCTTCTAAAAGTTGTTGGCATTAAGGCATCTTTCTTGAGAGGAACAGATTACCAGGCGTTGTGTGCTGCCTTTAATTAATGGGCTAAGCTCCTGGGAAAATCACACGTTTAATCTCCTTCATTGAAACACCTTTTGCAAATTAGCTTTTGGTGAGGTCATTAACACAGAGGTTCATAGCAGAAATCCAGGTAAATTCAAAGGGTTCACTTACTTGCAACTGTATGTGTTTACATATGTTAGAAAATACAATTCATTTCTACAGTTTCTACAGAAAATAACATTAATTTCTACAGTTTCTACAGCAAATACAGTTCATTTCTACAGTTTCTACACAAAATACAGTTAATTTCTGGTGTTGGTGTAAACTTTCACAGAGGAAATGCAAGCATTTGAAACGCAATTGTATGGAAAATTGTATATACCTCATAGTTGCAAATAATAATTCAGTCAGTGTCTACAATCTGATACATTACATGGTCAAAGGTATGTGGATACCACTAACTTCCATTGCTAACAGGTGTATAAAATCAAGCACATAGAGAACACCACTAACAGAAATGTGTAATGTTAACAGTAAAATTTGGAGGGGGAGGGATAATGGTCCAGGGCATTTTCATTGAAGGGTAATGTTAATGGTACAGCATATATACACATTTGCAATTGACATGATGTCTCTGTATTGCTATGGTGTGAACTACAAATGGAGGGCAGGAAGTGATTTTCCACATATGGAGCACTGTCACAGTGTCTCTGAGCTGCATGGTTTACCCAAAAATACCACAAAGAACTTTAAAAAAGAAGTGAATGGAAAAAAGTAGCAAAGGTAGCTTGTGAGTCTTCATCAGCAGTCAGGTTGAGGCTAAAGAAGATTCCTATTCACCAGCTTCTTGTTTGAACTTAGCAGTGTTTCTTGTAGACGTTGTTTTAAATCTATCACCAGGGCACAGCCATAGTGCTCACCAACAAACTGTTTAAAGTACAATACTTAATCCTCTTGAACACACTTTTCCCGTTCCACCTTAAATGTTGCAGCAGACACAAGAATGCACCTGGTGTACTGTGCTGTGCAGTATTGTTTTGTATTGTATACGCTTGATCTGTGGGTGAGCACCGGCGATAGATTTAAAACCTAACATTATGTAAGTAACATTAATGTCAAGGGAAGCATTAGTTTTCCTGGTAGTTCTTATATCTACCGTCTCGATAGCAGCTAATCTTTTGGTTCAGTTCATGTGATTTTCTGTTCGTACCTCTCTCTCGTAATACACCGTACTAGCACAGTAATGGCTTGTCATACATCACTGGAATCACATGACTGAAAACAACCTTTTACATGCTATGAACTTTGTGGCAGTAGTTTGTTTCCCATTCCAGCATGACTGTGCCACTGTGCAATATGGAGGGTCCATTAAGACATGGTTCATGGTCCATTAAGACACGACTGGAGCAACTCCAGTGACCTGCGCAAAGACCTCAACCCCATTACATATCTTTGGGATGAATTGGAAATGTGGAATATGAGTCAGGCTCTGTCGTCCAACATTAGCCCCTGATCTTATTAATGCTCTTTTGACTGAATGGGCACAGAGGAACTTCAAAATATTGTGCAAAGGCTTCTCAGAAGACTGGAAACTGTTAAAGCCACAAAGAGGAGGAGAAACTCCATGAGACTGTCTATGATATTGGAAGAGAATGCCCAACAAGCTCATACTGGCCATTTACTGTATCTTTTCTTATTTTCTGTGTGTGTATTTTTGAGAGTGGAAGATCAGAATCAGAATCAGAATCAGAAATACTTTATTGATCCCAGGGGGAAAAGATAAGACTTTAGATTAAAGCCAAAATACTCCTAGACACATGTCCTACATAATACAGGTAAGCAGTTCTACCAATCTCTCTGGCATGATTAAAAATGCAGAGTGGGGTCCAGCTGACCTTGATTTTGGTTCAAGATGGCAAGAGAAAAAGATCTAAGTGACATTGAAAGAGGGTTCAGGGCACAGATGGTAGGCGTCTCGACAACAAACACTGTTTAATTGCTTAGAGTTTCACACAGAACTGTGACTACGATGACATCTCCGCTCAGATCTATAGGAAGGACATGAAGAACAAGGGCTGGAAGTTGTAGTCTAAAGTATACATTCAGTCAGTGTGATGCTCATGCATTAGCATTTTATACATAAGGAAAACACAGAAGACTGAGAATCAATGAGAATGCTGGGGCAGCATGTGATCAACGTTTAACAGCAAAAACAGACAAAATGCATATTCACTGACCCCCTGTAGCTTAGTGGTAGGAAAGAGGAACCAACAACGAGGACATCATGGGTTCAAATACCAGGACTACCTGTGTAGCAATGATAGCAATGCTGTGCTCCTCCTAGACTGATAAATAACAAACTATCCATGTAGAATCAATAAAATACATAAGATCTAAAAAGTCAGTGGTGTAATATTCATCGGCATCGGTCTGTTGATGGAGATGTGAAAGAAAGTGATCAGTCAGATGTGTCGTCCTCTACCATATTCTGCAAAAGTGGACGAATGCCTGTGTGATGTACACCAAAAATATGGTGCAGGCCAGATGTGGTGGGGTTTGCAGGTATGGTTCGGTTCCATTGGTCTCTCTCTAAAGAGAAGAGTCAATGCTGTTGTGCTTCACGGATGGGCTATCATTAGTATTTGTACATACACACAATGTGACACATGTACATAATGAAATGGGTAATGGAAGGATCGATTGGCTATGTATCGGTATCGGCTGATTTTTAATCAAAATATGTGATCAGCGATCAGCCGTTATTTCCCTAATTTAGCCGACGATGATGTTAAACAAATGAGCCTAATTTCTGTTTTTCCAGCTAGCGTTTCATCCAGGAAGAAGAGCCCTCTGGCCAGCTCCCTGCAATTCCTATCTGAACCACTAGGTGTAAATACACACCCTTTCATTTTCCACAGACTGACTAAAGCAGTGGCCTTGCGAGGACAGTTTACAGCGTTTACCGCATGTGCAGATAAAAAAACATGTGGTCTGTCTGTGTATGTGACCCAGACTCATCCAGGACAGTTTGTAACATCTGTAAAATTAACATCCGTGTTTCTCGTTGGGGAACCAAGACAAAGACATATAACTCTACTAATCTGATACAGCACTTCAGAGACACCACACAGCTGAACACAGTGAGTATCAGTAAACAGCAGAGCTACACACACAGCTACCACAAAACAAACAACCCAGAACACCATACAGACCAGATCTGACCGGTACGAACAGAACAGCAGCAGAAACAGCCAGAGAGCTAAAGAACCACAGCCAGAGTGATTGAGTTTATAGTTCTAGATAAGCAGCTCTTCTCGGCTGTAGAAGACGTTCATTCTGTGCTTAATGTTCCACCTGGATCCACGCTCTGCTGTTCCTAGTAGAGATACTTTTCAGATGTTGCTCTTCCGGAGCTGTACCAAGCGGTTTATCTCTAGTAATACGTACTCTGGTGGTGTTTTTATTATTGTGCACATCAAATACGTCAGTTCTCCTACCATTATTTTCACTCAAGCAGATGATTTTGGAACTCTCATTTCCGTCATGCCCCAAAAAGCAAGTCTCCCAAGGCGGGACTGACTGAAGTCCCAGAGGACCACAGCAGTATTAGACCCTCAGGGATTTGTTTGAATGTTTGAAAGGGCAGTAAACTCCTTGGGCGTCCTCTCTGATCTCATCATAGTAAATGACTACAGAGATGACTGTGCCATCCAGATGCACCAGCATTGAGATAGGATGGGACTGTTTCAGCTCACGCCCACTTTACATAAAGACTCAGTCAGAGACCGCCTCAGTCAGAGACCGCCTCAGTCAGAGACTGCCTCTACCTGTGCAGCTTCTAAAGCTTTGCTATCTAGATTTTAAACAGAGACTCTTTTCTTTGGTGTTTAGTTTATTAAACTGTAAATACTGTTTGATCAGAGGAGGACGGGTCTCCCCTTGTGAGTCTTGGTTCCTCCCAAGGGTTCTTCCTCCAGTCTGAGGGAGTTGTTCTTGCCACTGTTGTCTCTGGCTTGCTCACTGTGGGGTATATGTTGTAACTGTCTGTTTTCAACAACATAGTTGTAGAAAGCGCTACACAAATAAACTTGAATTGAATATGTAAAAGCAGAAATGGACGACCTTGGTGAGGCGAAGACTAGATGTTTTCTCATTAAGATAACCTACTTAACCCACATAGAGTCGGCTATGCTGTTGGTTCCCAGGCAGGGATTAAACCTAGGTCTTGATTTCAGTGTTAATCCAAGATCAGGCCCCTGAATCGTCTACTAAATCTGCCAATAAAGAGTATAATGAAACGCAGTCTTCGTTTTCTATAAAGCAATCGCATCTCCGCTGTGATATCTAACACACAGGCTCGAAATGATCAAATGATCAAAAAAATAGTTTGCTCTTCCTTGGACTCAGTTAGTCATGGTTATCTAAAAGGAATTTTAGTAATTTCCCAACCGCTATCATATCAAGCAAATGATCTTTTATACCCCATGAGTGCAAATTACGGTCATTATGTTCTCAGACTTCCAGCTAATCTTACACGGCAAGAAGATGTTCCCAGGGGTGTAGGCGCTGGAGGTGTAAAACACCTCATAATGCATTTACATCAAAGTGGAGGTTTAACAGCAAAGGCTGCGAGAAAAGAACTGCTTCAACTGGCAATTACAATTATCTGATTAGTACTTTTCTCTGTATGTAAATGTGGCATCTTAAATAAAGCAGTATACCAGAAAACAATGACCATTTTATATTTATTCTATGTTTCACTGAAGCTGAATCTGTGGCTGGTTGTTATTCATCTGTTGTAAACCAAATATTGATTAGTCTCAGTACCAGACGCTGTGGGTTCTCATTGGGGTGGTGTAGTGGTCAGTATGGTGGTGTAGTGGTCAGTATGGTGGTATAGTGGTCAGTGCGGTGGTGTAGTGCTCAGTACGGTGGTGTAGTGGTTAGTACGGTGGTGTAGTGGTCAGTACGGTGGTGTAGTGCTCAGTACGGTGGTGTAGTGGTTAGTACGGTGGTGTAGTGGTCAGTACGGTGGTGTAGTGGTCAGTACGGTGGTGTAGTGGTCAGTACGGTGGTGTAGTGGTCAGTGCGGTGGTGTAGTGGTTAGTATGGTGGTGTAGTGGTCAGTGCGGTGGTGTAGTGGTTAGTATGGTGGTGTATTGGTCAGTATGGTGGTGTAGTGGTCAGTATGGTGGTGTAGTGGTCAGTATGGTGGTGTAGTGGTCAGCACTGTCTCCTCACAGTAAGATGATCTGGGTTGGATTCCCGGTCCGGGTGGTTCTGTGTGGAGTGTGTATGTTCTCTCTGTGTTTGAGTGGGTTCCTCCGGGTACTCCGGTTTCCTCCCACAGTCCAAACACATGCATGTTAGGATCCTCACTCTAAACTGAACGTAGGTGTGAGTGTGTGTCTGTGAGTGAGTGTGTGTTGGCCATGCGATGGACTGGCGAACTGTCCATGGTGTACCCCACCTTCACCCATGATGTTGGGATTGCCCCCGCCCCATGTCCCCGACTAACGCTGGGATTAAGAGGCAGAAGAAAAAACAAGGGGGCTATACAAAAAAAATTAGATCCAGATTTACTGTTATTCCAACATCCACTACTAAACGTGGATGGTAGCGGAGCATGAGCTGCTTTACTTGCGATGGGGCAGTCGTGGCCTGAAGGCTAGAGATCCGGTCTTGTTGCTGGTTCGATCCCCAGGACCATCAAGACTGATGTGCCCTTAAACAAGGCACCTAACCCCCAACTGCCGCTGTGGATAGGGCTGCCCCTCCGGGCACGTGTGCTCACTGCCCCCTAGTGTGTATATTCACTAGTGTGTGTGTGTGTGTGTGTGTGTGTATGTGGGTGTTTCACTGCACGGATAGGTTAAATGCGGAGGCCAAATTTCGCTGTGTGCAAACACAAGAGATAGAAGAATTCTAAACGTACTTTTCTATCGTATTAAGAGGTTATGATATATTAAATGTTAGTTTATTTTAACTATTTTTTTGCAAAAGACACATCCAACTGCTCAACTACTTTGTCTGGTGGTGGTACTGGTGGTACAAGAGTCAAGTCAAGTTTATTTGTGTAGCGCTTTTTACAACGATGTTGTCTCAAAGCAGCTTTACAGAGTTTTGAAAACAGACAGTTACAACATATACCCCACAAGCCAGAGGCAACAGTGCCCAGAGCACCTCCCTCAGACTGGAGGAAGAAACCTTGGGAGGAACCAAGACTCACAAGGGGAGACCCATCCTCCTCTGATCAAACAGTATTTACAGTTTAATAAACTAAACACCAAAGAAAAGAGTCTCTGTTTGAAATCTGGATAGCAAAGCTTTAGAAGCTGCACAGGTAGAGGCAGTCTCTGACTGAGGCAGTTTCTAACTGAGGCAGTCTCTGACTGAGGTAGTCTCTGACTGAGGCAGTCTCTGACTGAGTCTTTATGTAAAGTGGGCGTGAGCTGAAACAGTCCCATCCTATCTCAATGCTGGTGCATCTGGATGGTACAGTGATGTAACTGAGGGTGTAGCAGTTGACACAGATGGACAGGAGATCTGACTGGTGATGGTGGGGAGGAGACCCTGATGGTCAATCTTCCAACAGTGTTCAACAGACGGGAGGACAGTCATTACCTCAGGAAGAGTAAAGAGAGAAAGTTCGGCTCGGGAGTATGACTGTAGAGAATATGAAATAAACTGATTCAAAATTTCAGAGTGTGGCTGGCGACTCCGGCAGATCTAACTATACCAGAACCAGAAGGCAACATAGACATGAGAGCATCCTGAGACACTGGGATCCCCCCACTCCACCGTCAACTGTGTGATTGCGTGAAGTGGTGGGACAACAGCACCAACATCTCAGTTTACAAGACCGTTCGACTCGGCTGTAGTGACTCTTGCTACAATGCTAATGATGGTGTGTATGTTTGCGTCATGGATCGCATCGTGACACATCTCACAATGCTACTCTGTACAAAACCATGTCTGTGTACAGCCCCACCTAGAGCCCACCTATAAGACTGCCGAAAGAATCCAGCATGTTATACGCTTTAGCCAAGACAATTCCTCTCCTATTGACCTGGATATTAGAGAAAATTAATTTATAAGTTTCATAGATTTCTAATGATGCCACAGCTATCTGTCAGGTCGGCCATACAACCAGTACGTTTCTTAAATTGTATATATCAGGTGTTTGACTAAAACTTGAGAAGATCCAGTTACATCAAATTTCTTGCTTAAAAAAGCAACAATCCAACATACTGTGCTGTAAAAAAAAGTGTCTTCTATTTCAGATTAACTAGTTTTAATATTAGGCATTAAGCTACATTCCAATTCCAAATGGCAAAAGGCTTTTGCTTTCACTTTGTGAACTCAGAATGTTTTAATTAAACAACTACAAAATTTTTATAGATTATATAAAACTGTTCCAATTAAAGGATTGGTTTCATTATACTGTAGATACATGGTGCATGTGGTTAGGTAGGAATGATTTATACTACAAAACAGGACTGATGTAAATAAAACTAAGAGAGCGATACCACTACTAGAGTATTCAGTGTCTCTGATTTAATCAGCTACAGTTTCATTGTAGAAACAGGAGGAGCTCCGTTCAACATAGCTTAAGTTACACCTGAGCTGTTACTCAATCCATTAACAGGTAGACAATTTCAAACCTCTCCCTCACAGAGAAAACGGCTTTTGATTGCTTTGTGCAATGAGTTTAGAGTTTATTTTATACACTGCAAAATAAAATCATCTTAAATCTTAAACCTATATATCTAATAGTGTCAGAATTATCTTTTATCCATTATTTATTTTAGATCAATTTGTTATTATCTCACTATATTAGCAGATCCTTTTAAAACATGTAGAAGCCATTTTAGCTACACTACACAACACAATACAACAAATGCATCATCAAAAATTGCCTTTAAATATCACCAAATCTAAGCATCAAACAGATTCTGATAATAAAAAAAAAACAAAAAACAAAACCTATAACCTAATGCCAATATGATACCAATATCACTGTATATCACTACCAACTTGTTAAAATGTGTGGCCAGGCTGTTGTAATGGCATCATACTTTATTCCTAAAGGCTCTTGTTGTGTTATCCCAGGTGGTTGCTAAGGTTTAAGGCCATTGTCATGGAATTCCAGGTGGTTGTTAATATTTGTGAAAATACAGATAGTGCTGTATGTAAGTGAGTCTGTATGTGATATCTAGGGGGGGCAGTGTGAGTGATGTATGCTGATAATGAAACTAGCAAAATATTGTTTGACAATGTTTGTCATATTTGAATATCAAAGCTAGTTAACATGTCCGTTCCTAGCTCCACCTGACATCATCATCATCATCATAATTATTATTTCCATTTGACTAATAAGATGCTGAAGTCCAGCAATAGACTTGTCATAGGTCTCTGAATGCCAGATATGCGAGATCTTAGGAATGGGTCAGTACACTGACTGCAGGCATGCATGCTGCAAATACAGTGCCAGAAAGCCCTTGGCCTGTTTCCACAACACACACTCACACACACACACACACACACACACACACGTGTAGCAGTACAGCAGTGGGCTGCGAGATTAGTCAGTGACTGTATCAGGGGGCTGTTTCTGAAGCGCAGGGGAATTTGAACTGAAACGTTTACAAAAAAGACAAGAAACAACCTCCAGTCAGCAGATGGAGGACAGTAACTGCAGCAGTACCTCTTACAGAAGAACTTCTTGGTTTTACAATTCATTCATTCACAACTACTTAGTGGTGTAGGACTATGTGCACATCCATGTTCTACCTTATTGTTTGTAGTAAAGGAATGGAGCGACTGGTTCTTGATAAATAATTTTAAGCATTTTTAAGAATTACACTTCCAATATTAACCTAATATTAATATTAACCTGCACATCACCACACACAGTATTTATCAGTTCAGCCAAAAGCAGAGTGACCCAAAAATTAAAACACAGAAAAGCAGAAACTGTTCGAAAACCTTTATTTTAAAAGCGAGCTTTGGCATTGTTCGCAATTCATGTGCTGTGTTTGTTGTTAGTAACGGGCTCTGGTTGTTAGGTGGTCTTTCTCTTTGTTAAGGCTTGTGTTGAGATGCCTGTTCAGAAATATCCTGCAGTCAGCAGCTTCACTGACCCGAACTCTCACCTTGCTGGAGCGTCCAGTAGCTCTCGTCAGCTTTAAACGTGAGGTCAGTGATGGGAGCAGTGAACAGCAACGATGATCATATATACTGTAATAAAACAGCTTTAGTATAATGTGTTGTTATGGTAACAGACTAGGAGGGTTTGGGTTAGCTAATGTTTATATTAACTTTAGTCAGAAAACACTCTGAAACGTAAAGTTACATTACTCTCTGGCCACGCCCAAACTGCAGACTGCTACTACACTACATACATAAAAAATAAAATATAATAAATACAATTAATTAATTAACGAATAAATAAAAGGACTCCATCATTAGAGGTGCTGTCAGTAGTGCAGTATGTAATGTTCCAAAGGGTGCTGTTTGGGACACAGCCTTACTGTCTAACCTTTAGTAGCCTAGTAGTTCTATTAGCATTTTATGCCATCAGCAACTGAAAGATAAACCAAATTACAAACACCGTTCAGTATATTTCCACTATATTTATAGTTTTAAATGCTGAACTGAATAAATTATTTATAGAACTTCAAAGAAAAAGTTCTACATTAAAAAAGAAAATGCTTTGAAAATATTGTACCTTAGTGTTTATTTATAGAAAAAGTAAATAAACGTGCAGCTTCTTGTTAACTCTGTTGACCTGTTGGTTTGGAGCTGCCTGTGGAAAGAATAAACATCTATGTTTCTCCATTACTGGTTGAAAGGTGGTTTTCACCATCGACTTTTCTTCTTACTCGCTTTATTCTCCGACTGCTGCTTCTTGCTTTGTACCTCGCCTGTGTGCTCCCGAATCTGCACAGATCTGATTGGTTGAGGAGCCTTTGGTGAACTTATAATGCATTTGATTGGTCTGTGAGTTTCCTGCACCGCAAAGCCCGTATACCGTAAAGTATAAACACTGTCAGAATTAAACCCCAATTAAATCATTCTCAATAGTTTATCGGTTTGGGTCCTCACTGGACGACGCCTGGGTCCGGACCTGGATCACGGCCCGCCTATTAGTGACCTCTGGTTTATACAGATAACTGCAGATTTGGAAGTCTGGAAACATTAAAGATCACAATGGCCACAAGAATTTGCTGTCAAGGTCACCTGCTTGTTTCATTCCCCGTTTTGTTGTGCAGTCTTGTTGTTGAATATTTTGATATTATGAGCATACTCCAGTGGGAAAGTGACATCTATGCATCTCCTCTATATTAAAAATATTAACATATTTTATTTATATGGCAACAGTAGCATGTTTTGGATGAATCTGTGCATAAAAAGCTTTACATTTATGTTGGGCATGTATGGACTTCTGGATTTAATATTTGGGGAGGCTTAGTTGCACCATTTCTGTAGTAGTAACTGAAAAACAAGTATGATGACACAAGTTATCGTTATGGTACCAGACTGTCAAGGTTCCCAGATGAAGTTACTAAGAGAATACAAGTATCTTCTTGAGGCTGTTCTACTGCATAAAAAAGATCAGTGCTACATTTAAGCACCATTATCCGTCATCAGAGTAAACAGGCCTGTAGGCTGAAAGGACTCATATCAGTGAGTAGTCAGCACTGGCTGATCACCAGAGTTGTATGCACATATGTCGTAATCAATTCTGATCTGACACTTTTACTGAGGAAACAAGCTCTGGGTACGTGTGAGGGTATCTGATTTACTGCCACGTTATATTTATAAGAACTGTATTTAGCGCTCACACAGATCTAAAGCATCTAGTCTAATTCTAGGTACTGTAAAGCCTGCTGACTCTTTGGCTCCACTTAGACTGGAGTCACGCAAGATATTTAGTCCCTCCACTTAATCATAGTTCTGATACATGGTGTTGTTCTTGATATAAAGTCATCAGTGAGGTTTTTGGAGAACTATTATCAGCTTTGTATGTATTTTTCTTTTTCCCATATATCTATATCTGTCTTTTATCTATGATCTATGATATGGTCCTTCAAAGGTTCTTCAGTAAAGACAACAGTCTATGAGTTGTATAGAGTACAATTTCATGATTAAATGGTTCTGTGCTGTTCCTATTGGTTCTATACAGAGATGGGCACTCAAGTGAGCGGCTTGAGTTGAAGTCGATCTTAAGTCGCCTAGAAAAAGACTTCAGTCTCGTCCCTAATGACTCTGGACTCGACAAGCGTCAAATATAAACAAACGAGGTGGCATGGCTTCCGCTGGTGTAGCGTACGTGTTAGCGTTCGGCTGCAGGGAGTTTAAAGTCCTTGGACATAACTGAAGGGTGGCAACGTGTAAAGAATTTGTTGTAAACAAATTAAAGACACTGGAACTGCATCACACTTCATAAGGCATCTGAAAAAAACAAACTCGGATAGGATTGTTTGCTTTACGCTAGCCACTTAGCCATCAATATAGTTAAAATATAAAATACAGTTATTTTACATCTCCCTTTTTTCCCCCATCATGCATCTTCGTCAGGCCAGACTCTCTCGACAAAGACACTCTCGAATCTGAGCTTCTTAAAATGTAATAGCAGTGCTATGTAAATATTTAGGACACACCTACTGAGCATGCTGCCTCCCCTACTTAACACTAAGTTGTAAAGGGAGTTATGTTATAATGTAATCAGCAGTTGTTGTTTACTTTACAAAACAAAAAATGAGCTTCTAGTTTACTCTATAATTTAAAAATGTTAAAAGAGTTCAATAACAAAGAAATTTTACTTTTGAGTATAAAAATGCACAGAATTTTTATATATATATATATATATATATATATATATATATATATATATATATATATATATATATATATATATATATATATATATATATATATATCATACACTTAAATATGTGTTGTATTGACTTGAGACTTGATTTAGACTCTGGCCTAAAGACTCGTAAAGCCTAAAGATTTGGACTTGTATTTTGTGAACATCTCTGGTTCTGTACAGAATCTTCATTTTCTATAGGACTAAAAATGGTTCTGTTAGAAATTCCGCCTTCAGGAATTAGAAGTCCGGAGACCCTTAGCGTAGGCTTGAGTTTATTGACACACACAGGAAATGTATGGGTGCAGCTCGGCCGATTACAACCAGTCTGTTAGCGGTCGGGCACAGCTTACTTAGGTCATCGGTCTGTTGCTGGTCCAGTCTCTTGAAGTCCAGTCTAGTTCATCTCTGACTGAGTCTAACTCACTAACTCCAGTTTAAGTAGGAGGTAATGGGAGGGGTGGTGGTGGTGGTGGTGGTGGTTTGAGGTATCAACATTAAGGTAATGAAGAAGAGGAGGTTAAGGAAGGGTAAGCTGTGGGATGAGGTTACGGTATTTGCATGTCACCCCTTAGGGGGGCATGTCACCTATAGGGGGGTTGATGGTATCACCTTAAGTCTCCACAAATAAAGTACATATGATGATAATTATTTCTCTCAGTTCTGTTGTCATTAAAATGTCTGTCTTGTAACAATAGAGGAACTCTTTTAAATCCATAAAGGTTGTATAGAGGTTATGTATTTTTTGGGAAGTCTTTATGGTTCTAGTCTATTTGATGATTCACTTTTTCTGCTCTAGAAGCGCATTATCTCACTCTCCTCCCCCCTTCTGTTATAATTTCCATCATTTGGATCACAAATGGACGAGCTCTGTGTTAAATTAGGGGGTGTCAGGAGAGGAGAAAACAGTAATGATATCAGCAGGGCAGAGAAGAATGAACGCTGGGACAAGCAGACGTTGAAACAGCTGTTAGCATTAGCTGGCTAGTTAACACAGCTGTTTACTTAGCTTTGAGCAACTCGTGTCGGCTTCTCTGGCTCAGCAAACTGACAAAATGAAAAACTAGCAACCTTGAGTTAGCAATGAGGGGCTCCTGTTCCATCCGCGGTTGTTCTTGTTGTTGTGAACAGGGCCGGTGAAATCAGTGTTTTAAGAGTACGCTGTTCGACAGGCTTAAAGCATGCATTATTGATGTTCAGATTGGCTGTTGAGAGCTGAGAAGCTAACAAAGGTTGAGCTGAATTTCAAATGAGTAGCAGGAGACTTTACATTACACAGCTCCAGTCAAAATTTTGCTGTGTGAAGCAGGACTGGACTGGGACCAAAAATCAGCCCTGGCATTTTGGGCTTAGACCAGGCCGTCATGATTAGCAGAGCACAGCCGACCAGTACTTTATGTATGTGTTCCGTGAAGTAATGTATTTTACAATTATCATATAATAACTATCAAATAATAACAGCATCATATAAAAAATATTTTTTTAAATATAGGCTTATTAAAGATTTACAGTGAATCATTACTTTAGAAGTCTAATAAAAATAACCATTGTGGAAAGCAAATACATACATTTACACATACTGTAGTTCTAGAACTTTTATCTACTTATATGTATTTTCTGAATTTCTCTGATATTGCAGCTCAATTCTAATTCTTCAGGTTAAAAGCTGCTCCCACCTTTAAAAAGCTATAACATGCATTTGGATCAGACTAAAAACAGATAGGGCTGCTTTGTGAACTCATGCAACACATCAGCATTTGATTTGTCTTACTCTTATTCATTGTGGACATACCTTTTACTAATAATACTTTTATACACTTACTTTAGTAAAACTTAAACTGCAAAGCTTTTGCTCGGGTTATGGTTATCATTGCATTATCATTTAGCAGTTGCTACAAATTCAAACTACTGTGCAGCCTTTCAACACAATTTTAGCCTAAATATCTAAAACGCTATGATGTAGCCTAAAATGAACACTTGCTGCTCCTCCAACCTTTCTCAGCCCTGACCGTTTACTATTTTATCAGAAGAAGGTGTCAAACGTGGCTGCCAGAAATTGGGAAGCATGAATACTGATAATAAATACTGATACTAATCAATCACCATTACTCATCATTCTCATATAATAGAGCTAACATTACCTCCATCTCCTCAAAGTCCCTGTGTTATCCTAACGTTACTACCTGCTTATGTACTACACCCTCCCGCTCAGTCTGTCGCCAGGACAATGCCCGGTATGCCAGATTACCAGTCCAGCCCTGGTGTGAAGACACTCTGAGAATCTCAGTCTGCACTAATATCTTTATAGTCATCTGCACATGTTTTCCTCTGTTTGTTATAGCAGATTTGTATCACACTGCTTGTTTTCACACAGGCTCACACCTTATTTTTAAGTGTAATGCTTGCAGGAAATACAATACAGGAATTCCAGTCTAATGCAGGACCTCAAAAACTGGAGCACACTGTGATCAGTCCTGGGATGTAACCCTTTTTTCCATATAATATCATATTGTACTTTAGTATTGAGCATAGTTTTCATTGGTAACTATTTTTAGATTTCAGATGATTGTGAAGATGTGCCACCCAGTGCCACCCAGTGCCACAACGCTTTGTCCATTTTCATAAGAGGCCCAAAAGCATGGCTAGGGCCCAAAAAGCATGACAAGGGCCCCCAAGAGGCCCTGGGGTCAAAGTCCCTAATAGTCAAAGGATCCTTAAAATGTAGGGCCCTCTGAAATAATAAAAAAATAAAAAATATATATTGTATCATAAATGTTGATAGGCGTCGCAAAATGTTTTGGGCCAGGACACTGGCCCGGTCAGTAATCCAGCCATGTTCAGAGGATGTGTGTTCTGGTCACGTCTTCCCTGTCTCTTGTCTGTCTCTCTGTCTGTCTTTATTTACATACCCTTGTCTGTCCCATGTGCTTGTGTTTACGTTCTCCACCATGTGGATCTGTTTTGTCATGTGATTCTTGTCTCCGCCCTCTGTGTCCGCCCCCCACCTGCATCGTGTTGTCTCCCCCTTGTTAGCCCCAGGTGTTCATTATTAGTTCCTGTATTTATCGCTGGTTGTCTGGTTAGTCTGTGCTTGGTGTTTGTCTAACGTTGTGCTGTTCAGTGTTAGTGAGTATGGTGTTGCCTGTTTCTTGATTTTGGTTTAATGTTTTATTTTTCTTGGTTTTCTTTTGTTACTTTGCCAGTTTGTCAGTACTGATGATCAGATGAAGCCTCTTGAAGCGTTGAAGCTTTCCCTCCAGGTGGTTCGAAAAAAGGTTCCTTTCTCAAAGCTTCATGTGCACATGAACCCCCCTGCTGGCCAAAACTTTTATTGTCATTTCAACTATTTGTTATGGCCTCTTACAACGTAGGAACGAGCGTATACAAAAACACCTTAATTTAATTTTCTGTGGTTCATTCATTTGTTTATCTGATCTGTGTTTGATTGTGTGGGTCTGTTAATTAAATAAACTGCCCATATGATTTCAGTCAGTAAATAAATCTAATAGTATGTGAGATATTGATGTTAAAACTGTAGCAGTGGTTTTAAGAGATGGGACGATTTAATTTTTATTAAGAAACAATGAATCACACCAACACTCGAACCACGTCCTGAACCAGCAAGACTTCAGACATCATCAGTGACGTCACTCGCCCTTAACGAAGCAAACCTCCATACGCGCTTCATAAACAGTTTCCTGGATTTCTCAACACAAGCTCTGAAGCCTCGGTATCATTTACCCATCACTATATGTCAGTGTTTATAGTTTCTTCTTTTCTTTTAGCATATTTAGTTTGTTTTGACAGTTCTCTTCTCACTGCAAGCCCTCACACCACTTTTATTCTTCTCTGCAGATCACATAATTCCCCCCCCCCCCCCCCCCCCCCCCATTGTGTGACATAATAGCAACAAATTCAAGCAATTACATTGTTTTCAATGCATTGCCAGCAAATGATAGATTTCATATATGATGCAGACCCCACCAGCGTTCACTTAAAGCGAAGCCTGGACCACCATTTGATGCCAGTCCAAGTTCTTTGGACTGCATCCACATATGAAAATAGCTTTCGTACTTGACCAGGCCTACTTAGCTCAGCACATACGGCCTCTGATCCAGAAAACATACTTAAGTGTGAAAACATTCTAAGTGTCATTAGAGTGCGCGTCCTCGAACAGATGGGTTCTGTGGTAGACTATTTTTGATGTAGACCAGCGTCAGCTGAACCCTGGAGACTGCCAGAGATTTGGTTGCTAAAACACGTTTAAAACCTTTTACTTTCAAAACCACGCAGGGTCATCGAGCTGCTTCCTTCATCTGCGTCGTAATGACTTCTGTGCTGTAAACGCTTCTGTGTAACGAAGTGCTATTTATAGTCCCCAAAGCCTGACTGTTCAAAGATGCCTCTGGGTTGTAGCTACAGAAATGATTCATGTGGATCAAATGTGTTTGCTGGAAAACACACATATTAGAGAACAACCTTGATAATCTGACAAGTTCTGTATTTTACATGGCAGCTTTAATAAGATCTAGCAGGAGAATCTCAAAATAGCTGAGAGTTTTACTGTAAGAAACTTACAGAGTGGTTACCGGAACCAGACAGCTAAAGATTAAAACTTCTAAAACAGGGGTATTTAATTAGAGTCAGTAAGGTCCAGTTAGAGGAGATCTCCTCAGGCCGGTCCGGACCGTCATCATTTCTAACGTGTGTTCTGATTCAGTGGTGTATCCTGTTTACTGAAGTAGTCTAGTATCAGCATCTTATACCATCAGCTACTGAAACACCAACACATCACACATACCGTTCAGTATATTTCAGTATATTTACTGTTTAAATGCTAAACGGAGTTAATTATTTAGAAACTTCTAATAAATGTTTTTACTGACTTAAAAGAAAAAAAACAAGGCTACATTAAAAAAAACAGAATGCTTTAAAAAAAATCTTTAAGTGTTTATTTATAGAAACAGTAAATAAAGCAGTGTCTTCTCGTTTCACAGCTTGAGAGCCGCCTGTGGGAAGAATAAACATATACGTCTCTCCATTCCTGGTTAAACAGTCGGGTTTCTCTGCCAACTTTCCTTTTTTAGAGCTCGTTATTCTTTTTTCCAACCTGCTTTACTCTCCAACTGCTGCTTCTCGCTTCGTACCTCGCCTATGTGCACACCATGCTCCCGAATCTGCACAGATCTGATTGGCTGAGGAGCTATTGGTCATCTTACAACGATCAAAATTTAATCACTCTCAATAGTTTATCAGTTTGGGTCCGCATTGGACATTGTCTGGGTCCGGACCTGGACCACGGTCCGCCTATTGGTGACACCTGGTCTAAAAGCTTGAAAAGGTTATTACATGAAAGCTCTAGTTTAAATATGCTGGTGTTACATGCAGAGAGTTGTGAGACAAAATCAGAGAAAAAAAGATTTACCACCATTTTACCATAACATAATAAAACCCATGTGTCTGCTCAATGCTCATTCATGAATACAAATGAAATGGCTACATATGTAAGTGTACAGACAAAGGGTGTGTCTCAAATCCTACTGAGCTCCTACATAGGCAGCATTCTACATCATAGTATGCGCTCCCGACATGTAGACTGTCCCAATTCTTAAATACCTCAAACATGCTGACTACTGAGGAACCTTATTTAGACCTGATTTTAAGGAAGCATCAAACACTTCCTCAGCCGCTAAGACAATCCCATGATGCAACACAGGCTAATCTAGGAGCAGTGAAGTGGTTTTAAAATGTGAGTTATTTTGATTCTCTCTGGAGTTTTAATGTGTTTCTGGTCATATAATCACACAAAACAGTATTTTATTATCAACTCTGTAACGAGTCCTTCACCATTTACACTTTATACTCCAGACATTAGCATTTATGCTAGCGGAGTTTTAAGCCTCGGGCTATTGTTTTGGATAGCCAGTCAGTAGCTTAGCAACCAGCTAAACCCCCGGTGGCGTGCTGCAGTGGGCGGGAACAAGCCGTGACGCAGTCTCTCTCTAACTAGAGCGTCTCAGTAATCTGTTTTATGAGGAGAGATGAGGAGAGAACGCTGCTACTTACACAGCTGCTACCTAGACAGTCTACTTACACACTCACTACCTAGACAGCCTACTTACACACTCACTACCTAGACAGCCTACTTACACACTCACTAGGATTTGAGACACACCCATTGTGACCTTGTGCGGCTCCTATCACCACCACTATGAAGAAATCAGAGTCTGTAATTTCTCTGCAGTGCAGTTTTCACATCAAACCCGTCTGAATGACAAAAAGAGTAAAGACGGTAAAGGTGAATCTTCAGACGGCTGTCAATGATCTGATCCACACGGAAAACAAAGAAGAATGATGCACAACTGCAGTGGCAGTACTTCACAGAGAAATACAGCCTTCTTGCTTATCAGTAAGCACCCACCCGCTGTCCCCGTGTACTTCTGTTTGAATAAGGAATGATGCTTTCGAGCGGCCGAGAGCATCAGTCAGCAACATGATGCGAAACACATTTGCATTCAGCGGTCTTAGAGGAAGAGGAGATTTATTTCAGTTTAGTTTTAGGTATTTAACAGTGTGTATATTAGAAGAAACTGTTCTATAAAACTCTTTAGACCCGCTGTTCATTCATTCACATGTAAAACATATTTACTTATTAATAGTGAAACTGGAACTGATAGTTTGGTCGGAAATTCAGTTTACCTACTTCATATTTCAAACTGTGTTGAGGTAAATAATCTCATGTAGACCCGTTTATGTGGTTTATGATAATAAATGAATAAATATGAATTTATGTGATTTGTGATACTGTATTACATACAGTAACAACAGACATATGCTGCACAACTAAAAACAGTGGCACCTTAAAGCTCAAATGTCTAGACGTATCTTATTTATATAATAAATCTATAAGTCTAGGGGTCTAAGAATTGCAACTTTATTACCATGTAAGGAGTAGAAAGTACTGACAATGGAGTGTAAATGTAAGGAGTAGAAAGTACTGACAATGGAGTGTAAATGTAAGGAGTAGAAAGTACTGATAATGGAGTGTAAATGTAAGGAGTAGAAAGTACTGACAATGGAGTGTAAATGTAAGGAGTAGAAAGTACTGATAATGGAGTGTAAATGTAAGGAGTAGAAAGTACTGATAATGGAGTGTAAATGTAAGGAGTAGAAAGTACTGATAATGGAGTGTAAATGTAAGGAGTAGAAAATACAGATAATGGAGTGTAAATGTAAGGAATAGAAAGTACTGATAATGGACTGTAAATGTAAGGAGTAGAAAGTACTGATAATGGAGTGTAAATGTAAGGAGTAGAAAGTACTGATAATGGAGTGTTAATGTAAGGAGTAGAAAGTACTGATAATAGAGTGTAAATGTAAGGAGTAGAAGTAAAAAGTCAGCTAAAATGATTAATCCAGTAGAGTATAAATAACTAACATTTCTACTTAAGTAACTTGGATGGTGGCCTACATTGGGAATCATTTCTCTAAGACAAGGGAGCCAATAGATTTAACACATGTACAAACATTTCATGCTTGTCCTTCAGATGCCACAGACATATTGACCAAAACATTAAGAGAGTAGCTTGTACTGTTGACAACAGTGGACACTATACCAAACATCAGCCTTCAAATTTAGCTTTTGGTTTTTTGTGAGCAGTTCCCTGCAAAGAAACTCACTGTTAATGATCGGTTTTGATTTTATCCCATTGCTTCTGTACAGCTTTAACTAAAGCACGTTTCATGGTTTTGAACCCTGATCCGCCCCTTTAACAGCCGTCTCTGTAGCACAATGACAGCAAGAATCATATCCGAGGCTCACGCATCTGAGGAGCTCACTTGTGGAGGTTTAGGTCTTATTGAAGTCTTTTGATTGGCTGGAGTTGAAAGTCTTCGAAAGCCAGACAGCACTGTTCTCTGGTGACTCACACTGTAGTGTTTGAAAAGGCTGTGTGGACCAAGCCTGTGATTTATAGCTCACACTGTACTGACTGACATGCTCTGTGAAACAATACCCCTACACACAGTTCAGTCTACTGACAGTTATCAATAACTCTGTTTCATTCAGAGTAATACACTGTGTACTCTGCTAACACTCTGAGAACCTGAGCAACTCAGCTAACCATACCATGCACTGAAAAATACTCAGCAGGGCTATTCGGTCTCTCCACAGCCAACAGAGCCCGTTTATAATATCAGTGGTCACTATATTGGAGATGTGGTTGTGATTGTGAACTGAACAGTGTGTTCCTGGAATGGTTGGAATGGTTTAATGTGACCAGCAAACTCCAAGCTCCACAGATTTAGACCCTCCTTCACTGCATGACAGCGTACACCAGGGGTGTTTAATTAGAGTCAGTAAGGTCCAGTTAGAGGAGATCTCCTCAGGTCAAGGTCCGGACCATCATCATCTCTAACGTGTGTTCTGATTCAGTGGTGTATCCTGTTTACTGAAGTAGTCTAGTATCAGCATCTTATACCATCAGCTACTGAAACACCAACACACCACACATACCGTTCAGTATATTTCAGTATATTTACTGTTTAAATGCTGAACTGAATTAATTATAACTTTAAATGTTTTTTTCATCACCTCAAACAAAAACAAGGACTACATTAAAAAAACAGAATGTTTTTGAAAAAAAGTGCATCCTAAAGTGTTTATTTATAGAAACAGTAAATAAAATGTGCGTTTTTTTGTTAATTCAGTCTTTTGTTATGTTGGTTTGGAGAAAAACATATTCGTCTCCATTCCTGTTCAAAAGTCCTTCTTCACCATCAACTTTTATATAGCACCTTATTCTTTCTCTGACTCACTTTACTCTCTGACTCACTCGCTTTACTCTCTGACTCACTCACTTTACTCTCGCTCTACTCTCTAACTCTCTTTACTTTCTGACTCACTCACTTTACTCTCGCTCTACTCTCTAACTCTCTTTACTCTCTGACTCACTCGCTTTACTCTCGCTCTACTCTCTGACTCGCTTTACTCTCTGACTCACTCACTTTACTCGCACTTTACTCTCTGACTCACTCATTTTACTCTCGCTGGTGTTGGTATTGGTGTTGGTATTGGTATTATGAGCTCAAGTACAAGTAAATGAACATGCTAACTGATACCTGATACCAGAATCAATATTAATGCATCCATACTTTTAACATTGCTTCCCACTGGCTATAATTAAATGAATAGAAGAGAGATATTATGACACATATTTACTTTTGTAGCTTTATTAGTTCATGGTAACGAGTTAAACAGCTTTCTAACTGCAGTTGGAAGACTCTCGTCATTGCCAGTCTTCAGGTCCAGTCTAATGCGGCCTTCCTGACCAAGTGGAACTGCGAAGCGTCCAACTTCCAAGTAAAAAAAAATCCATTCAAATTGATCACCTCTTTGGCTACATCCTCAAGCCTGGGATTGTGGGGAAGCTAATAATACTGTGTTTCACATACCCATCCCACCACCTCCACAGATCATACAGGAAAAAAAGACTCTTAGCTAATTCACAGACCCTCCCTGATACTCAGTTTTACTCAAAGATACATGTAAGTAAATTGTGTTGTGACATCCTATGAATGCACACTCCAACAGGAACCCCAGCTGGTAACACATGTAAGTCTTAATATGATGTAATGACTCTAAATTATTAAGACACTTTGTAAAAAATCACAAAAGTAGCAGATTTACTTATAAATTAACTCTTTTATTCTAAATATTTAACATATGGACGCAGACATCATTACCGGCGCGCAATGCCTGCTGGGTAGATGAGGTCAGATGGTTTCAGGTCTAAACTGGACTGTGGTGTGAAGGAGTGAATGTTAGTTACTAACCTAGCTTAAAGAAAACCATGTACATTGTGTTGTTGATGTTGTTTCAGTGAAAGGCAGTGTGAAGACTGATATTAGTCTAAACAGCTTCACAAACATAAACAAGGAGAATAGTTAGTGAAGCAGCGTGTGGACCAACACAGCTACCCAAAGACCCCCGCTCTGCTCTCCTCACTTCAGTCTGGATGAGTTTGAGTGGTTCAGTAGACCACCACTGGTGAGAGACTTGATGGAGGCTGTTGGTTTTAAGCATAGACTAAAACACAATGCAGTGCCACAGTTTCCCCACACAGGAAGTCCAGAAGCTCCAGATTAGGGAGAACCGCGAGAAGAACCATGAACGTGAACATGAGCTGGACTCTCTCCTGAGAACGTTTAGCGTTAGCGTCAGCTGCTTCTCCTTGTTTGTGGATCCTTAAGGTGAAAGTACAGTCTTAGTAGTGAACATACTACTTCACTAATAAAGGAGTGTGAAGCTCAGAGACACTCCCGCTCAGTGTGTCTAGCTGTTTACTGAGCGTGAATGTTTCCTGCTAGAAAGCGGAGCTCCTTTAACAGACACTCTCCTTCTCCGTCAACACCAACACACAGCTTCACAACAACTCCAGCACTGTGTCCACTCTCTCCTCCACCCTCTCTGTTCACCATTTACACTAATGTGGTGTGTGATGTCACCGCTGATGTCAGAAATGTTGAGTTCTAGCTCAAACTGTAAAGACTGAACAGTAGCATGTTTAGCTAGCTAGCTGTGCTCAAGCGTGACGGCCGGTTACTGCAACCATTTGACGTCACTACCCGCTGATCACGTCAGTAGATACAACAATGGAGACCCACGTGCCGCGGATTTTACAGAAAATCTAACAAATCTGATCCTTTTAGTGATTTTTATGTCTCTTAATAATTTAGAGTCATTACACCATATTAAGGCTTACAAGTGTTACCAGCCGGGGTTCCTTTAAAGCCATGTTTCAGGAGAATACATAGAATAATCATGATACTGGACAGAAATGATTTGGTATTTCTAATCTCTCTTTGGATGTTTATGTTAAGGAAGCCAACTCCAGGTGTTATCTAAGCTGCATCAGCTGTAGCCTGCTGTGAAACGTCAGCGCTCTTGCATCTCTGCTACAGGACAGCTAAGGTTGAGTTTGCCCAGTGCACCGAATGCAGGGTGTCAGTGTTTGGGGCCGGTGAGTCACTGAGCAAAAGAAAGAAAGGAAGCATCTTTGCTCATGTGTCAGTGAATTCAAGTCATCACTAATTCATCTTCTTCCTCCGCCCATGCTATTTTAAGGCAGGAGGGCCTCAAGAGACCTCTGGTACCAATGCACTTGATCTCTAAGTGTGGAATACCGCTGCCAGTACAGAGTAAAACTTTAGATATTAGCGTACTGATAATGAAAAACCAGTAGATGTTGCTATTATGTAGGTTGGGTAATATGCTTGCTAGTCATCTCTCCATTCTGACCACTACTGGCCATACTAGAATCTCATAGGCGTCATTCCTATGTTCCCAGTGGCCTTTACTGGCCAGGCACTGTGTATCCTTGCATGGTGCCTCAATCATATATTCTCAGCTTGAAAACCAGAGTAACATTTATACCTGTTACATGTTCTGATATTATGATTAGTGACTAAAATCTGAAATTGATTATGTACATGCTGCTTTCAAATAGGTTCTCTTGTTAAAACATTCTCTGACTGAAGTCAAGTCAAGTTTATTTGTGTAGCGCTTTTTACAACAATGTTGTCTCAGAGCAGCTTTACAGAAGTTTTGAAAACAGACAGTTACAACATATATACCCCACAGTGAACAAGCCAGAGGCAACAGTGGTAAGAACACCTCCCTCAGACTGGAGGAAGAAACCTTGGGAGGAACCAAGACTCACAAGTGGAGACCCATCCTCCTCTGATCAAACAGTATTTACAGTTTAAACTAAATACCAAAGAAAAGAGTCTCTGTTTAAAATCTGGATAGCAAAGCTTTAGAAGCTGCACAGGTAGAGGCAGTCTCTGACTGAGGCAGTCTTTGACTGAAGGTGCATCCGAAATCTCCTACTTGTCTACAACTCAGTAGTGAATCAGTAGGTGAGCGCTGCTAGTATGTCTGAATACTCAGTAGTAAATCAGTAGGCGAGCGTGGCTAGTATGCCTGAATACTCAGTAGTAAATCAGTAGGCGAGCACGGCTAGTATGTCTGAATACTCAGTAGTAAATCAGTAGGCGAGCGTATGTCTGAATACTCAGTAGTAAATCAGTAGGCGAGCGCGGCTAGTATGTCTGAATACTCAGTAGTAAATCAGTAGGCGAGCGCGGCTAGTATGTCTGAATACTCAGTAGTAAATCAGTAGGCGAGCGCAACTAGTATGTCTGAATACTCAGTAGGTATTCAGTAGTAGGTGAACGGTACCCGGATGACCTCCTGAATCAGCAGCTATTTTTATGTATGTGAACACAGCACACTATCCCATGATTCACCTGGAGCTGCGGATGAATTCAAAGTGGAGTAAATAAACGGTGAAAGCTGAACGTCGGCTGTGTGTACGTAGCTACGGCTAGTGAACTGCTGCTACAGAAGTTAGAGCTACTGCTGAGATAAACAATGATTACATTCCTCCCGTTTCATCTTCTCTGATCTACAGCTCCACACCGTCTGATACATAATCAGATAAAAACTCAGATCAGAGTCACTAAAAGATCTAAATCTGTCAGTAAACGAGCTTTTAAATGAATAGCAGGACTTTTACGGTGGTGGTCTGACGTCTTGCTTCACAGGACGCTGGCAATATGGTGGACGTAGTACGTCTGAGATTGTGTGGTACTAAAACTGTACATTTAATCACAGTACTTACAAAATACTGTAAATTTATTACAGTATTCATCACAGTACTGTAACTGTTATTACAGCAATAATCACAATACTGTAATTGTTATCACAGTAATAGGGTGCTGTATTTTCTATTACAGCAAATATTAAACTACTGTAAAAACTTTACAGCTTAAAAATTACTGCATTCATTTTAATACTGTAAATTAATTACTGTAAAAAGGATTATATACTGTAAAATGAAGACGACATTGTTGTCCCACAAAACTTCATTTATTGTATTGCTTTGAATATTTTAAAACATTTTAGAACATTTGAACATTTTAATACATACAAGGTGCAATATCAAATGTGGAACTGTATAAAACACAAAACGCTTTAGAATTAAAAACAATTAAATGCCTTCTTTCTGAGCTGGGAATCCTGTGGGAATTTTTCTTCCTTGCAGAGAAAAGAAGAGAAGTAATTAGTTATTGATGTAAAAATTTATAGGAAAGACTGGTGGCTCTATGATAATTTTTGTTGATATTTTACCTTTCATTAGAAATACCACAACATGTTTTTACCACTAACAACACTACATAGCAGGGTAGTAGCATAGCACAACGGTACACACAAAGGGCATTTGTCCCACCACCCTGCCAAACAGTGATTAAGGGCTATAATTAAACTTTAGCTTGAACTCTAAAGAGAAGTAAAGTCTTTATTGAAAGTATTCAAGGTCAAAATCAGTGCATCAGTGGTGAGTGTGTATAGGATAAAAAATACTGCAAGTCTCAATGATTGTTTGTCCAATGAGGGCTTTATACACAGGTGGATGTTGTTACGCATTAAAAGTGCATTCCTCAACCTGGCAATTCAAACTCACAGACTTAGGAGATCTAGGTAGTTTAGGTTTTGTGTGGTTTCTGTACATGTGTGTCTGTAATGCACACAATGTCTTGAAATTACAAGGACACTTGCAAATCCCACATGGAAATGTGAAATTTGTACAGTTTCTATGCACTTTGACATGCTTGATATAACTGGGAATTGTGTCTGCAGATAAACAGCATTGTTTTCACCTAAAAGACTTTTTTTTTGCCAAGTGGTGCAAAAATGAACCTGTAAGCGAGTTATAGCGACAGAGCTCAGAAAACACAATATCACATAAAAAATGCTAGCAAACACGTTTTTGCAGTAAGGTTACTCCTACAGCAAACTGATAACGTTATCAACTAAATGTCACAAAATAACAAATTCTATCAACATGTCATGTACAATTAGTTAGTTTTGATAATATAATGCACATTAGCAGCTAAGGAAGGTGCCTCTCTAACGTTTCCCTCTCCCAGTGCAGTGCAGTGTAGGATTATGTAGCAGAGCAGTACCTTAGAATGGTGGAAGTGAGAGCTGATAAAACACTAGGTTCATGTTCATGTACACTATACTGAAATAAACTGATGAAAGCTAAGCTTTCAATGCTATGTATCTCACTTGGTACCAGATATTACCTCGACACAGACTGGCTGTTTATTAGCTAAAATATACAAGCTAGAAAAGGCTCGGCTAGTAGCGTTAGCCGAGCTAACCATTAGCACTAGAAGACTGGCTGCTGGTGTACCTACCTACAATAAAAACAGTGATTTCAACGCGGGTTAATTTAGCACTAGATGTATATATAAAGGTAACTTGCGAAATAATGAGCTATGTTACCTGGCAGAACTCAATGGTTGAAGAAATTGAAGCCTCTTGTCCATAAGCTCTTGTGAGAAAAGGGGAAAATGAGGTAGCCATCAGCAAGTTATACAGCAAACTATACAGCATGTAACTGTTATGAAGGATATAAAGATATCATCCTCTGTCTGTGTGATAATAAAAACAAGTATCTGTGTGGATGTTGCCTACCATTAGCAAAAGTGGATTTCTGTTTAGATTGCTGAATAAATCCCGCTCAAAATTACTGTATTATGATTCACAGGAAAATTATATTTACTGTAGAATTCACCCACCACTGAATTTTGACCATGATGCTTTGCAGATCTACAGTAACATGCTGTATACAGGTTCTACAGTAAGAATTTGATCATTTTACAGCAATAATGCTGTGAAAACTACAGAAATTGATTACAGTGCATAAGAATCATAAAACCAGGGGGAGCATAGCGTCGCTGTCCAATGAAAAACGAGTATCTTCAAAATTGCAACTTTACAGGAGAGATCAAAAACATACTTTACTTTTAATGTAAGTCAATGGAACCAGAATTCTTGCAAGCTATTTTGGAACACTTCTACTGGTCCATTCATCATGAAATTTTCAGACAATGTAATCGACCATTGGTGTGTTCAAATGATGTTTTTCATTGGTTTTGGAAGCATTGAGTGCCAAGAACATAGAACCAAGTATCCTGGCAACATAGAACCTAAGAAACACAGGGCATTTTTTATATCCAAAGAAATCAGAAAATCAGTCTCTTGTTAAGTGTTGTGCTATAGAACCACTAACACAGTCATCAGAAAACCCTACACGGCACGTTTCTGAAGCTCAAAAACAGATGCGGAAAGACTTTCCATATCCAAAAAGTCAGTAACAAGGACAAAATAGGAAACATCAAAAGCTACCTGAGCTGGTTGTGATACTGGAGGTACGAGCTATATGAAATGTCGTGGCAGGTGGCTGAGGGGCAAGGCGAGATTTCGCTGAGGATGCACACGGGAACATTTAGCTTCTCAGGCAGCCGCCAACTGCCGCGTGGGAAGTGAGATAACATGAGTGGACAGGCTGGAACAAATGAATTATTTGAGGGTTGGTTCCCTCTTTTGTTCGGGAGGATGCATCATTGTTTTTCATTCATTCTCTACCTTTCTCCCCCAGCGTAGTTATTCAAGTTCCCAGTATATACTTCAGACGACGACGCTCACAGAGTGCATGGCTTCTCTGAAATCTGTGAAGCTGCAGCTACATCCATGTCAAATGGCAAATCTAGCCTGATGGTCAGCTCCTGCGGGGTCAAAGACAGGAGGCATTGCAAGATATAAAGAGACATCTTCAGTTACATTTAGCTAGAAAATTAGAACATTGTATTAACATGAGGTCTGAAATGGAGGCAAAGACAACAGATGAGCAATGACAGGTGTGGTGACTGATCAAGTACATTAAATCTCTTTCCAATAGGTTACATTCTCTAAAGGCAGCTGTATTTTTTTTTCAAGACAATTTCACCAATTTTTATTGAGTAAATAAAGTAAAAAACAACACACAGACTCTTGCTTTTCAGTGGTAGACAAAGGAACCAAATGTCTACAATGAAAAGATATATATTTTATATATATATGATATTTACTTTTCAAAACCAGCAGTAAACCTATGGCTTTTATTATTTTATGTTGATTATGACAAAATAGTGTTTAACATGAGAAAATATCACGGCTCTGTAATGTAAAATATATGATTTAGACCATATTTTCCCCTAAAAGTACCTTAGGTAGCGTATTCATATCCTTTTCATGCAATATTGTTCTGCGAGGAAGCTTTCAGAGGTGGACGCCTGGTTCCTATTAGCTGGTAGGCTTGTAATCAGTTTAATTGTGTGAGAATTTTGAATTTTGAAATTCGTATTTAAATATGATGATTTTACAGCATACTGACATATTTATTGGCCGAGTTTAACATACTGGGAAAGAAATAAAAAATAAAACATAACATGCTCACTGTAGAGTCTATGTAGTTATTTTCACTTCGAAAATCATCAAAATGTAATTTGACCAGGTGTGTCCACCACGTATGAATAAGTGTCTCATTAGTGTAGAACAGAGATCACTAATAGGTGGTCCCAGGCGTTGTCCAATGCGGACCCAAACAGATAAACTACTGAGAATTATTTACTTTCGATCATGTTTATTTTTAGCAGCGGAGCTTTTATAGTCTTTACGGTATACGGGCTTTGTAGCGCAGTTTAATCACGTGCGTTGTAAGATCACCAAAGGCTCCTCAGCCAATCAGATCTGTGCAAATTCTGGAGTGTAGAGTCTACAGTGAAAACTGAGTGTTTAACAGGAACGGTTCTGGAATGGACCTGCTCGTCTAGTTCTGGAGAACACCGCTCTGTACAACCAACATGTACACTAATGAAGCTGAGTTACCAAGAAGACACACCTTTATTTACTTTCTCTATAAATAAACACTTTAAGATGAACTTTTTTCAAATACATTCTGTTTTTTAATGTAGCCCTTAGTTTTATTGAAGTGAGTTAAAAATATTTAAACAGTAAATATACTGAAATATACTGAATGGTATGTGTGGTGTGTTGGTGTTTCAGTAGCTGATGGTATAAGATGCTGATACTAGACTACTTCAGTAAACAGGATACACCACTGAATCAGAACACACGTTAGAAATGATGACGGTCTGGACCTTGGCCTGAGGAGATCTCCTCTAACTGAACTCTAATGAAATACCCCTGGTTTAGAACCTTTATGTTATGTGGAGGTTCTTAAAGCTGTAAACTGGTTCTTGCCCATGCCATTTATAAAACCATGCACTGAAGTACCGTTTAAGGGACCAATGATTTATTTTTTCCCCAAAGACCTTCATTGTCACCTTTATTTTTAAGAATGCAATGCATGCTGATAGTTGAGGAGTTGCTGGTTAGGGAGCTCAGGAATTTGGAACAAGTGCCAGAGAACCACAGGAATCTGATTTTCAGTTTGCTGCACTTCCAGTTCGTACTGCCCTTGAGCAAAGCGTTTAACCCTGAATGGCCCCAGGGAAAGTGTATTGTCGTAATCCCCCGCAGCACCCATATGTAGCCTTGGACGAAGCATCTGGCGAGCGACATAGACCACGTCCAACTGTTACAGTTGCTGAAAGAATCCCAAGAACACAAATTCTCTGTTATACCGTTTTAAAAGTTTCCTTTACAAATCAGTTGATTCGCTTTACTTTTACTCAGCCATGTAGGCACAGCGACCCCCAGGCCTGCAGGCACTTCTCTTTCCTGTGAGTAACAGCTCCTCTGAGAAAAAGGCACAAACACCATCTCTGCCTACGAGTCCATGTGAGTGAACGCAGGGGAGCGGATGACATGGTCATCTGTTTTTTTGGAGTGCTTGTTTGTTTTGCCCTCCAGCAAATCCTGGAGCGCATTCCCTGCACCTGAAATTATGTTAGCTCTTGTCTTCCAACAGCAATCGGTGGCCCGTTTCCCTAGAAACAAAAAGCCACAGTGATAGATGGGCTGCTCCTCTCGCTTTGAACATGCAGCTTCATGTGTGCTCTGTCTGATGTAGGGAGAACAACAGATTGGCATATGAAGCTGAAAGCCTATTGCTACTTTCTCTAACTAAGCAGAGGCCAGGAGCTCTCAGTTTCAAAGAAAGAAAGGGATAGGGTTAGGGATGGGGTTAGGGTTAGGGATAGGGTTAGGGATAGGGTTAGGGTTAGGGATAGGGATAGGGTTAGGGTTAGGGATAGGGATAGGGTTAGGGTTAGGGTTAGGATAGGGTTAGGATAGGGTTAGGGTGTGATCAGTATCCGCAAGCTTTTAACAGACACCATAGGCCTTAAAAATATTCAACAATATTAAAGAGAAAGATAAAATAAAAAAATATGTTTTGCAATAAATGGGTCCTTTAAGATGGTAATATGTTTTGTTATTTACCATCGCCATAGAAACTAGCATCAAGCAAATTACACTTTTGTTAATTAATACAAGATGCACTTTCAAGACTTCTATTTCATAAACTCTGAATATGTTTTTCAGTATATATTTCTTATAACTTCTTTATTTGCCATCAACATGAAGTGGGACACCAGTTCAGAGTATATGCTTTGTTCTTGAAGGTACCAGATCCCTGAAATCATCTGATATTGACTGGCACCTGCCTCTATGTTTCATCTGACCAAGTCGTTATCTCCTGGGGGGTCCTGCCGTAAAATGACTTGCTGAACTAAACTTCTAGTAACCTCTGTAGCATTTGTTGTGACTGCCATCTGACTCACTTTACAAGGTGGGCTTGATATGTAAGAAATGAATTCTCAAGTGAGCCAGGCTACATAACTGAATAAATGAGAGAGAGTGAATGAGCAGGTTATATAGAAAGCCTGAGAAAATGCCTCCCCCTACTGGTAGCAACCAGTCTACACACCCCTCACACTATCTGTTTGATGGTTAAGGGGTGTGTGAACCATCTACATAGTCTGACTGCTGTAGGCGAGAAGCTGTAGAAGAGTCTACAGGTGATGGAAAAAGAGAGTGAAGGGTCCGTGGAAAGGGTGCAGTGGGTTGTTTAACAATGCTTGTGGCCTTGCAGAAGCAACGTAAATGTAGACGCAAAGATACTACAGTGGTTTTCAGGTTCATCTGGGTACCTTAAATAGGATTTAAATACACTACCGCTTAAAAGTATAGGATCACTTTAGAATTTCATTTCATGCAATTTTCATGCAATTCACAAACAATATTGTCCATTTCACAATTAATGTAAGTGTATCAGATGGTTTTTAAAGAATAAAAATGTTTGTATTAAAGTCTATTTTTGTATAGAGGCTTATTTTGCATATAGTTCTATTATCAGTAATTCTCAGTCCTCTGTCTAAATCTCCTGGTACGGCCGCCAATCCAAGTTAAGGATGTTATTGGACTAATATATATATATATATATAATCTGTTACACATAAGAATTATGGTCTAATTATATAATAGAACATTTTAAAACCAAACAATAAAATAAAAAAGGCTGTAGTCTTGACATGGTGTATAAAGTCAGTGCACCTTAACAGAACATAATGGCAATGAAATATGGTAGAACTATTTTCCATAAAGGTACTAAAGATTCACCCTAAGGTCTCACTCCAGTGACAGTTTAGTGTAATTCCCGCAATTCCCGTACCAGCCATTTTCATCTTTCGCAGGAAGTCTTCAGTCTCGGCTAAGCAGGTGGTGTTAAGCTTCAAAGGGAGGGTTTCTACGTTCTGCACACCAAGGAGCTTTTACCTCTCTCCAGAATTTTTCCACGCTGATGTGCAGTTTCATTACGAAGCCTATGATCATCTCTTTTGTCAGCATTAAGAGATCTGCTAGCCGGTCCGTTCTGTTTGCAGCTTGATTAACCATTGCATAAAGACTTAATTCACTAATGAAGGCTTAATTAATCCAGTTTAATCCACAGTAAGAAACTTTCTTACTCTTTCAGCAGCCAGTAAATCAGGATTCAAGTCAACCGCTTCCTTTTATAGCATATTAAGTGGTTTTACAATGACATTACATGATTGGCTTGCCACTGAGTACCACTGATGTTAGATATTGTCGCTGTCCAATGAAAAACGGGTGTCTCCAAAAAGGCAACTTTACAGGAGAAGCCAAATCTGTCTTCACTTTCAGTGGAAGTCAATGGAACCGGATTTTTTTCCAAGCTATTTTCAAGCATTTCTATTGGTCCATTCATCTTGAAATTGTAACACAGTGTAAATGGCAGCTGCAGCATTTAAATGATAAAAAAAATAGAAATCGACAAAAATGGAGAGTTTTTTATTGGACAGCAACGATATAGAAACATATATGTGAAGTAAAGGCAAAGGAAATTTTAAACATGGGTAAAAAGTCCTTTACAACAACCTATGCATATGTTTTTTGTTAAGTAAATTAAAAAATTAATAAAACCTATGCACAGCTACAATATTTCTCCCTGTCCAACCCACTATACCCATTTAGCTCACTATAATATATTATATTTCCTTGAAATATAAGAATTTGTATTATTTTCTATTAGTATGCGTGTAAATCCTTTTATGATTGCACTGTTTTTCATGAGTCATCCATTATAGGTTATGAGATGTACATTGTTGTTGTCTTCTGCAACACTCACTCAATTCTGTTACCCAAACACATTCACCCATTTAAAATATGAGGAATATTTCACAAGCCACGCATTCAATTGAAAACTTATGAACCAAATTTCCTAAAAAAGATTGAGGGAGGAAGAGAAGCTTTCTAGTTATTTTTATTCTCGTGTTTTACTGATATTGTCTAACAAGAACACAGTATGTCATTATTCGTTTGTCATAACTGTGCTCTTTCCATTAATATAGAACAGGGTTATTTAATTAGTCAGTAAGGTCCAGTTAGAGGAGATCTCCTCAGGTCAAGGTCCGGACCATCATCATTTCTAACGTGTGTTCTGATTCAGTGGTGTATCCTGTTTACTGAAGTAGTCTAGTATCAGCATCTTATACCATCAGCTACTGAAACACCAACACATCACACATACCATTCAGTATATTTCAGTATATTTACTGTTTAAATACTGAACTGAAATGCTAAACTGAATAAATGCTTTTTTTCATCACTTAATTAAAAAACAAGAGCTACAGTTAAAATGATTTTGAATAAAGTTCATCATAAAGTGTTTATTTATAATAAAAAAGTAAATAAAATGTTTAGTCTTGTTAACTGAGTTTCACATCTTAACAGTTTCTCTCTCTCTCGTGTTCCTCCACACTTTCTCTTGTTCAGTGAGAGAAGTGAGATCTTGGTTGTCCAGCCAGGACTTTAAATCTGGGCTGAAACTGTGTTAGTCCATGGTGTACCCCACCTTTGCCTGATGATGCTGGGATTGGCTCCAGCCCCCACGTGACCCCGACTAGCGGGATAAAGTGGAAGATGATGGATGGATGGATGGATATGAGATACATAGCTGCTTTTAATTAGCTCCACGATCTCAGAACATACGAGATGTTGGTTTGGAGCTGTCTGTGGAAGTATAAACATCTCTGTCTCGCTCCATTCCTGGTTGAAAAGTCGTTTTTCGCTGTCGCTGTCTGACTCGCTTTACTCTCCGACTGCTCAAATCTGATTGGCTGAGGAGCGTGTTTGGTGATTTTCGAGCATTTCTATTGGTTCATTCTTTTTCTATTGGCCACAATGTATATGGCAGCTGCAGCATTTAAATAAAGTAGAAAAATAGAATTTGTCAAACATGGAGATACGTTTTTCATTGGACAGCAACAATATAGAAATATGTATGTGAAGTAAAGGCAAAGGAAATTTTAAACATGGCTAAAGCATCCTTTACAACAACTTATGAATATGTTTTTTGTTAAGTAAATAGAAAAATTAATAAAACCTATACACAGCTACAATATTTCTCCCTGTCCAACCCACTATACCCATTCCATGAAATACAAGAATTTGTATTATTTTCTACTAGTATACGTGTAAATCCTTTTATGATTGCACTCACTCAATCCTCTTACCCAAACACATTCACCCGTTTAAAATATGAGGAATATTCCACAAGCCACACATTTAAATGATTTTACTTCGCACATGATTGGTCTGTGAGTTTACTGCTCCTCAAAGCCCGTATACCGTAAAGACAAGAAAAGCTCCGCTGCTTAAAATAAACACTGTCTAAATTAAATCCTTCTCAATAGATTGTTAGTTTGGGTCCGCATTGGACAACGTCTGGGTCCGGACCCGGACCGCGGTCCGCCTATTAGTGACCTCTGATATAGAGCATAGTAAATCACAAAACCAAATCCTGTTATTCATTTTAAGGCATTGTCAGCTGTGGTTGTATGTTTTTTCCATTATAATGATGTGGACTGTATTTATAAACATGACATTTGACAAGGACCCTGAAACCATCAATTAAGTATCACTTATAGTCCATCATCGTCTTTGTCTGTCCAAGTAAGACTAAGCACTCTTATCTGAGGTTGTGAGATTTTCAACATTTTCACTATTATTACTTTTCTGTTGTTCCTCCAGGACACCAGAGTCAGCATGGAGTACGCTCTGCTCCCAACACTTCCTTTGAACTGCTGCTGAAACGGGAGCCATGGACGGAGGTCTGACGGAAAACGCCTCCATCAACGCCAGTGCTTCGGACATCCACCTCGTCACGCATAGCCTGTGGGAGGTCATCACTATAGCGACCGTGTCGGCCATAGTGAGCCTGATCACAATAATCGGGAACGTTCTTGTAATGCTGTCCTTCAAAGTCAACAGTCAGCTGAAAACTGTGAACAACTACTATCTGCTGAGCCTGGCTTTCGCTGACCTTATCATTGGTATATTCTCCATGAATTTATACACTTCCTACATATTGATGGGCTACTGGTCACTGGGAAACCTAGCATGCGACCTCTGGTTGGCCCTGGACTATGTGGCCAGCAATGCCTCGGTAATGAACTTGCTGGTCATTAGCTTTGACCGCTACTTCTCCATCACGAGGCCTTTGACCTACAGAGCCAAGAGAACGCCAAAGCGTGCTGGAATCATGATTGGCCTGGCCTGGCTTGTGTCCTTTGTCCTGTGGGCGCCTCCAATTCTGTGCTGGCAGTACTTTGTAGGCAAGAGAACGGTGCCCGAGAGACAGTGTCAAATCCAGTTCTTCTCAGAGCCGGTGATAACCTTCGGGACCGCCATCGCTGCGTTTTACATCCCCGTGTCTGTCATGACCATCCTGTACTGTCGGATATACAAAGAGACGGAGAGGCGCACCAAAGACCTGGCCGAGCTCCAGGGTGTCAACCATTCTACTGAGTCGGACAACAAAGCCCAACCTCAGAGGGCCATCATCAGGTCCTGCTTCAGCAGCGTCTCCAGAGACCAGAAGCAGAAACAGTCATCCTGGGCGTCGTCCAGCCGCAGCAAAGCCGCCAAACCCGCCACAGCGTCCAACGACGAGTGGTCCAAAGCTGACCAGCTGGCCACTTTCAACAGTTACGCGTCTTCTGAAGACGAGGAGCGGCCCGTATCTCCTGGACTCCTGCCGGCCTACAGGAATCATGCCTGTGGAGAGAACAAAGCGGCGCTGTCCAACGACGGCGAACAGCTGAGCACCCACGAGGATGAGAACTTCTTCCCGTCGCCGATCAAGGCTAACTCTCAGAAGAGCAAGAAGTGCGTCTCGTACAAGTTTAAGCCAGCTGCCAAGGAAAGTAACTCTCTGCAGACCAGGAATGAAGACACGAAGGCAGCTTCGTTCTCCTCGGCTGAGTCCATGAGCGCGCCCTCCACAGCCTCGTCCTCCAAGCCCATCGATGCCACCCTCAAGAGCCAGATAACCAAGCGCAAGAGGATGGTCCTGATCAAGGAGAGGAAGGCGGCCCAGACTCTCAGTGCCATTCTGCTGGCCTTCATTCTCACGTGGACGCCTTACAACATCATGGTGCTCATCTCCACCTTCTGTTCTGATTGTATCCCCCTGTCCCTCTGGCACCTGGGCTACTGGCTGTGCTATGTCAACAGCACTGTCAACCCCATGTGCTACGCCCTCTGCAACAAGACCTTTCAAAAGACTTTCCGCATGCTCCTCCTCTGCCAGTGGAAAAAGAAGAGGGTAGAGGAGAAACTTTACTGGTATGGACAAAACCCTGCGGTGGGCACTAAGTTAACGTAGGCATGTCTGAACAAATCGGATAAGACATGCACCATATTTGTTTGGTACTGTCTCTAGAATATAGAGGCGGGACTTGTTTATCAGAACCTGGCGGACATCTCAACCGGCTTCAGTATACCTGAATATGTAACATGACTGTAGACTTTTCATTGTTTTCTGGTTCATAGGAACATCCACCGTCATACATTGGTAGATTGATGAAGTGCAAAACTGCTGAACAATGGTTGATTGGTTTATTGTTCTAGATGAGGTGAATCTGTGCATTGCTGAAAAGAACAAATATTACTCATCATTCTCGGTCAGTGAATTGTTATTGTTGTTCTGCTTTTTATGCTTATCACAATGTTAGTCTTAAGGGCTATTACGTTTCAAACTGAATATATATATATATATATATATATATATATATATATATATATATATATATATATATATATATATATATGCTTGATTGTATGTGCCCATTAAATGCCTTCATTATTTTTCAAGAAACAAATAAGAGCAACAAGCTCAAAAAAAAAAAGAAGTAAAAATATAATTGTGGCCAGAATATTCCGTAAAAACTGCAAACATGGATTGTGGTCTCAAATTTGGTTTGAATTGTTAATGATATCATCTGTGCTGCTAAAGTCACTGTCATTGTTTTAGAGTGCAGTTTCTTTTTCATTCTCTTGGCTGGTTAAAAGTCATGGACTGCACTTTTTAGCTAGTAAGATATGCTTTAGGGAGGAGTGTAGAAGGAAAACTATGCTACTGTGTCTGGTTGTTAAAAGGAACCCAGACTGTTAAGCGTTGTATGCCTTAAAGGGAACCCCGGCTGGCAACATATGTAAGCCTTAATATGGTGTAATAACTCTAAATGATTAAAAATAAAAATCACAAAGTATCAGATCTATTTATAAATTAACTTTTCTTTTAAATATTTAACATACGAACGCAGCCATTATTTCTGATGCGCAATGCCTGCTGGGTAGGTGACGTCAAATGGTTTCAGTGCTGAACTGGACTGTGGTGTGAAGGAGTGAGTGTTAGTTACTAACCTAGCTTAAAGAAAACCATGTACATTGTGTTGTTGATGTTGTTTCAGTGAAAGGCAGTGTGAAGACTGATATTAGTCTAAACAGCTTCACAAACATAAACAAGGAGAATAGTTAGTGAAGCAGCGTGTGGACCAACACAGCTACCCAAAGACCCCCGCTCTGCTCTCCTCACTTCAGTCTGGATGAGTTTGAGTGGTTCAGTAGACCACCACTGGTGAGAGACTTGACGGAGGCTGTTGGTTTTAAGCGTAGACTAAAACACAATGCAGTGTCACAGTTTCCCCACACAGGAAGTCCAGAAGCTCCAGATTATGGAGAACCACGAGAAAAACCGTGAACATGTGCTGGATTCTCTCCTGAGAAGGTTTAGCGTTAGCGTCAGCTGCTTCTCCTGGTTTGTGGATCCTGAAGGTGAAAGTATGGTCTTAGTAGTGAACATACTACTTCACTAATAAAGGAGTGTGAAGCTCAGAGACACTCCCGTTCAGTGTATCTAGCTGTTTACTGAGCGTGAATGTTTCCTGCTAGAAAGCGGAGCTCCTTTAACAGACACTCTCCTTCTCCGTCAACACCAACACACAGCTTCACAACAACTCCAGCACTGTGTCCACTCTCTCCTCCACCCTCTCTGTTCACCATTTACACTAACGTGGTGTGTGATGTCACCGCTGATGTCAGAAATGTTGAGTTCTAGCTCAAACTGTAAAGACTGAACAGTAGCATGTTTAGCTAGCTAGCTGTGCTCAAGCGTGACGGCCGGTTACTGCAACCATTTGACGTCACTACCCGCTGATCACGTCAGTAGATACAACAATGGAGACCCACGTGCAGCGGATTTTACAGAAAATCTAATAAATCTGTTATGTTTTGTGTTTTTTTTTACGTGTTTTAATAATTTAGAGTCATTACACCATATTAATGCTTACAAGTGTCCAAAAACATGACATATACATCAGAAAAAGTATCATACATAGGTAAAACCTTCTCTTCTACTCGGCCACCATTAAAGCGCTGTCATGTGTCATATGGTGGCACTCAGAAAGTCTTACAGAAAATGAACCCTAAGTCTTTTCTAAACTCAGAGCAGCGAAAAACATTTGATCACTGCTCTTATATTTTTGAGCACTTATGGGAAACTAGTGCCTTATGTATGTCTACCACAAGCATGGACTTCCTTTACTCAGCCAATGTGCTGATCAGCTTACCAACCAGTCAGCATTCAGTAGCAGCAATGCTAGTATGCTACTGGCCAAAACCTGTTTGCTGTACAAAAAACAAAAATATACTGTTAAATATCTTTCAGATTTGAACGGAATTTATCCATAATTAGAGAAATGTCCCTCATAAACATGGCTGCGTTCACCCCTGTGTTCACTGAGCGCTCCCTTACAGTCCTGTTTTTAAAATATAATAGAAAGTGGCCGTCCTCCCTTTACACTGGCTTCAAGCACAAACATTTTAAAAGTTTATCTTCTGGGTAAAGTTTCCGAAATTAATAATTCCAAAGGCTGAAGTATATTTAGATAGATTAGTTAGATGTTTAGCTTACAGTTCCTAGGTCAAAGGCAAAGATTTGATGCTGCCACATAATTATAGTCATTTTGTCAATGTGTAATAATAATTAAGTAATGTGGTTCATCACATAAAATATTTTAAATGGAGACCTATTATGCTTTTCCGGTTATTACTTTTCTTTTTGTGTGTTGTAGCTTTTGCGCATGTAAACAGTCAGCAAAGTTCTAAAGCCTAAAGTACACAATAGAAAAAAAAAGAAGCTCTCTACCACAGAAACCACTTTTCTCAGCTGTCTGGAACGCCTCATTGGAATTCTCGTTCTTTTATCTGTTGGAAGGTGGTCATCTCACAATCCTTATTGCCACCAGCCTGCAAGCTCAGCACATCCTCACCCAAAGCACAGAGAGATAAAACAGTAAAAGCTTTAGCTCTCAGTTCCACGTTCGACCTGACTTTCAGGATCAGAATCTGACTCAAACTGATACAGTGCAGAACAGGCTAGGTGTTGGTCTGGTGGTTGACCAATCAGAACAGAACAGGCTCATCAGGAGGCACGGTCTGAAGACACAGGAAGTAAAAACAGATGTTCAGACAGATGTACGGTATATTAATATGTAAGACTGAAAAATGAGCATAATAGGTCTCCTTTAAAAGTGAGGCCTACATGTTCTAAGAGTCAGGGTTCCTCTTAAGATTGACTTGACGTGTGGATAATGTAACTACCAGCGTTGGTGGTAAAGATAAATACTTCGAAGGACGCTGTAGTAGAAATATCCATGAAACATACCAGTACATGAATAGTCGACTATGGAGGTGATGATGTTTTTCCTTTGATAACAATTTAATGTACAGGCAAAGTTATGTAAGATCTTATTTGCTGTTTTTGTTCATGTTAGTGTAATTTGTGACTGTAAACCTGTATGTCTGGATGATTTTTATCAAAAATATAGATCTGCTTCCCAAAATTTTGTGCCTCCTTTAAAAAGAAAAAAAGACTTTTAAAAAAGGTGATTGATCTTCTAATCATTGAGTCCTTTCCAGTAAACAATACTTAGTCAAATGATCAAGAGACAACTTATTATCACGTTCCCTATTATCAACCCTCCCGAAGCCCTAATGCTTATCTAATGAGATCAGAGTTCATCTCTTTTGCAGTCTGCGGGACGAATGACTTTGACCACGTCTGAGGGTTTCACCATCATCCAGGCATATTTGCAGAGGTGTTCCTTGTTGCAGTCCTTTTGCCAGTAGATGACGTTGCGGCGGTTCAGGTTAGCCCCGGCGCAGGCGTCGTACCACCAACCCCCTCCTGCCACTCCCTGGAACTCCAACTTGGCGCAGTTCTGGAAGTAGTTGTCATTGTCCCGGTCCTTGGTGGTGAACTTCTGGTTGTCGTGGAGGTAGTTTTCTGGGTCCAGGGTGAGCGCGTCCACGGCTGTGCCTTGAAAGAGTCCTAACCGTAGGCGGTACTGGGCATCCTCGTCCTCCACCAGTACTGGATCATACTCGCCCATCTTGGTCAAGGCGTCTTTATCCACCAGCTTGATGCCCAGCTTATGACGCACAGGTCCACTGGTAAGTTGGTGGATGTAGTCGTTGCCCAGCCAGTGGTTTCCAGTGAGGCTTCCAAAGCCCAACTTGTACTCCTCCCAAGAACGGTCAAAATCTACGCTGCTGTTGACCGTGATGTGCTGGATGACAGTCCAGCCGCCTTCCTGCATGTCACAATAGACTGCGATGAGGGTGTCTGCGGGTTTCACCAAGTAGACGCCATCCCGTGCCTGAGCTCCAGAACTCTCCCACAGGTCATGGCAGTCCCTGGGAATCTCTGGTAGGAAGAAGCATGTAAGAACTTTCAACCAGGGCTGCTTTCTTAAACACAAATCAAGGATAAGCCTAGACTAAACATGACTGTCAATGTAAACTGGTATTGCATAGAAGTCCAACACAACAATTAATCCAGGAGCAAACACACACTAAATCCTAACATATTAAATTAACAGATGACTCCATCTTCCCAGGACTGGCATTTACTAGACCTGGAATAAACGTGAAAGTGCCCAGCTTTCTAAAATGAGAAGCATTAGCAATCTTCTTCTTATTATTTTTCTATTCAATTAATATATAGAGTCAGATCTGTGTACAGTATTGTGCAAAAGTCAAAAACAATCTTTATTTATTTTATTATTTGTTTAGAAAAAAAAATACAGGGATATTTTTATCACAACTCCAAAGTTCAGTCTGAGAAGTCCAGTCTTAACATTTTTGGCTTCTCCTGATCAAAGTTATCCAAAACACATTCAGAGAGGTTTGGTCTGGGGCGGTCAGTTCATTGTTCTGAGAACATGCTCAGCTTCTTTGTTTAATTTGTAAGTGTTGTTCTTTTCTCAGTAATAACTTCTTGACAACTACAAATGCTTTCAGAACCAGAGTATCCAGATCATGCATAATTGTTGTCTCATATTTCTATATCTATAAATGATAATAATAATAATAATAATAATTTGAAATGCAGCTCACTTATTTTTTTTACTTATATATATATATTTTTAATTTAATCAGAAATAAGGTAAGATAAGATCCTTTATTAGTCCCAGTGGGGAAATTTTTTAAAATATGTCCTTACAAATGACTGCATTTTGACTGTACATTAAACAGATTAAGGGTGGTCTCTGACTTTTGCACACTACTGTACATAGAAACAGAGTTCAGAATTCTGAGCATTTGCACTAATAGGTTACAAATCTGGAAGTATTAAGATGCAATACGACTTAGTCGATAGAAAACAAAAAAAAGCTTTTGTACGAGCAGCCTGTATTGTGAAGATAACGACAGAGACAGGAAACCTTCATGTTACTGTGACCTCTGTGTCAACGCTGGCTTCATGCAGTGTAGTTTGAACCAGGCGTGGTGCCATAAACCCAGTCAAAACTACAATAATTACTCCTTAATACATACGCAAACACTCCCCAGAAAAGATAAGCTGCAAAGACGCATGCTTAAGCGGTAATTGATTTTGTGGCAGATTAACACGTTTAATTAAAAACTTGAAACACAAAACTTTAGGGTGGGACATGGTGGAAGCCCGCTTTTCTCCCAGCAGAAATAGATTACTTACTTTCCTAAAATAATATTTTGTTTTGTTTCAAGGATTTAACGTTAATGTCTCTAATTCCTAAAATATTCATGTTTTTTCTTTCATTTACACTCATTATTTCATCGTTTAAGACGCTAAGGGAGTGTCTCAGAACGTACTGAGCTCCCATATAGGCAGCATTTTACATCATAGTATGCGCTCCTGCGCTCAGTAAACATGCTGTCTACTGAGGAACCTTATTTAGACCTGATTTTAAGGAAGCATCGAACGCTTCCTCAGCCGCTAAGACAATCCCATGATGCAACACAGGCTAATCTAGGAGCAGTGAAGTGGTTTTAAAATGTGAGTTATTTTGATTCTCTGGAGTTTTAATGTGTTTCTGGTCATATAATCACACAAAACAGTATTTTATTATCAACTCTGTAACGAGTCCTTCACCATTTAGCAGTTTTATACTCGAGACATTAGCATTTGTGCTAGTGGATTTTTAATTGTGATGCCAGCCGGTAGCTTAGCAACCAGCTAAACCACCGGTGGCGTGCTGCAGTGGGGGAAACAAGCCGTGACGCAGTCTCTCTCTAACTAGAGCGTCTCAGTAATCTGTTTTATGAGGAGAGATGAGGAGAGAACACTGCTACTTACACAGCTGCTACCTAGACAGCCTACTTACACACTCACTACCTAGACAGCCTACTTACACACTCACTACCTAGACAGCCTACTTAGACACTCACTAGGTGAAATCAGTAGGCGAGCGTGGCTAGTATGTCTGAATACTCAGTAGTGAATCAGTAGGTGAGCGTGGCTAGTATGTCTGAATACTCAGTAGGTATTGAGTAGTAGTGAACGGTACCCAGATGACCTCCTGAATCAGCAGCTATTTTTATGTAGGTGAACACAGTACACTGTGTATCCCATGATTCACCTGGAGTCGTGGATGAATTCAGAGTGGAGTAAATAAACGGTGAAAGCTGAACGTCGGCTGTGTGTACGTAGCTACTGCTAGTGAACTGCTGCTACAGGAGTTAGAGCTACTGCTGAGATAAACAATGATTACATTCCTCCCGTTTCATCTTCTCTGATCTACAGCTCCACACCGTCTGATACATAATCAGATAAAAACACAGATCAGAGACACTAAAAGATCTAAATCTATCAGTAAACGAGCTTTTAATTGAATAGCAGGACTTTTACTGTGGTGGTCTGACGTCTTGCGTCACAGGACGCTGGTAATATGGTGGACGTAGTACGTCAGAGATTGTGTGGTACTAAAACTCTCCTACTGAAATTACCTACTAGTCTGACGCTCGAGCAGCACGTACTGACTCTAATCTAATACCTACTGACTAGTAGGAGATTTCGGACGCACCTTTAGTTTTGAGACACACCCTAAGTCAACTTTTTTTTGACATACTGCTGCCAGAACCAGAATAGAACACAACTTGATATGTTTCTTCTCCATCTAGCAGGAACAAGTTTCTATAGAGCACAGCACAAAATGAATTATTTCTGTAAGTGTATAAGTAAATCAATTAACCTTTATTTACACTCGGTAATACATTGAGGGCAACCGCTCAACCCCTTTTCAACGCAACCGAGCATTTACAACTTAGAGGGACTGAAAATGAATTAAAATTAGAATCAAGTATTTAATCAAGGAAGCTAAAATAAGAAACTTCATGAGTAAAACAATAAGAATTAAACGATAAATATATTAGAAAAACAGGCAAAAAATATAAGAGTTAATTAAGAAGAAATAAATAATTCCAAATAAAAGGATAACTGGACAAGATAAAAATATAAAACAATGAAATAAAGAGATAATAATTAGACAAGATTAAAAGAAGATTAAAAATGAAGTAAATTAAATACACCAATATTATGAAGAAAGTAAATGATGAAAATAAAATAAAATGTAAAACCAAGATTGGATAGATAGAAGGACATAAAAAAATAAGAAATTAAATAAATAAAAAAGACTTTAAACATTCCATAAACAACAAATACAGGTTGATTTTGTTGAATTATGTATTTCACAAGGGCTTGCACTATTTATGGCCATGAATGATTTGCTTTTTAATAGCTTAACTAAATTAGCAAAGCTGAAAGAAAGCAGTACCTTTATGTCCGAGGTTTAGGATTAACTTTTGCTCAGCTGGAGAAAGCAGATGGATGTTTTTAGCATGAGGCTGCACAGCTAGAGCTCCAGTGGAAATGAGCAGGCTCAAAAAAGCCATCATCCCCAACTGCTTCATCCTTCAGGAGTACACACACCGTCCCCATTCGCAAAGGAGAGCAAGAGACAGAGTCAAAATCACAACACAGCAGCCCGTTTAACTCGATATGACAAGATATGATTGATTTCAACAGCTTTCTGAGAAGAAACGTCAGAGCTAGTCTGTACTCAAACTACTGTACAGGCTAAACACATCATTTGTAACGAGAAACAAGGAGCAAATTGGGTTCGTAAGCCAACAAAGTCTTAAAGTCGACAAAATCAACACGCTTACCTTCACGCGTACAGTGACTTGCCTTGTATCCGTGTAACCTGTGACACATATAATGCTAACACTTCACTGTGGATGACAGAGAGCAGGAAATCCAGGCTGCCAACCTGAATCTCAGAGTCCACAGAGACTCACATATCAAGCGACTACACAGGGCCTATCAGCACTGGACTTCAGCCCCGTTCTCACGTCACACTGAAACACATCAAGAGTTTAAGCCTTTTATCTATGTCACTGGGATGGGACTGTTCTGGGTAGCTTGTATGAACCCACGTGTGCTGCACTGTAGGCCTCCTTTAACTTCCACTGAAGTTCACAGAGAGCGTTTTGAGATAGCTCTCACTGTATTCTGTTGTAACAGCATAAAATACCATCTCACACGTATTCATTCCTGACTCCTCTAACTGCTGGACCTATCTGCTAAATTGGATAAAATTTGGTATCTGATCGTAAACATTAAAGCCATATAATCTTTAGGCATTGATCACTGAACTGAGATTGACCACCATGTGCTGTGCTGAGTAGTGCTGGACGATATGGCCAAAATTTCTATTGCGATATATTTCTTAATTTCGGTCGATACAATATAATTCCGATATCAATATAAATGATTTGAAGGCCTCAGAAAAACTGCCAAGAATCCCTATAATGGAAGTTTGTATCTACTTTATCAATATAAATAACTTTGACTTTAAATTATAACAGAGGCTGAGTTTCTTATTCTTTTGTAAACAGATTAAACAGATTAAAATAATTGTGCATATATATATATATATATATATATATATATATATATGCACAATTACAGTATATATATATATATATATATATATATATATATATATATATATATATATATATATTGTATACAGTATTTATATATACTGTATTCAAAATATGAAAACACACAAATGTACAGAATAATGAACAATTACTAACAAATTTAATTTTACTGTAAATGCAGCGTTAGCGCTTTTTAGATGTAGCATCACTGCATGCAGTTCTGTAAATTCAGGAGTTCAGTCAGAACAGTAACGACTTAAACACTCATTAATACTCAGCGTTAAATACGGATACGCGTGGAGCTTTCTGTACTTACTCTGAGTTTATTAGCTTACTGATACGGACGGGACGGAGCAATACCGCTGCAGACTGTGGGGGGCAGTGCTGGACGCCACCACTACCATACAAACACAGTGAAGAAGAAACGGCGGGACTGTGTTTGTTGTTGTGAGTTGGTTAGAAATTTTAATTATGATGTATCTTCGCTGCAGCACAGAAACAAACAGACATTTTTCTTAGTTTTTGAAGTAAATACACTAAAAACTATGAGCTCCTCCACCGCCGCCATGTTTAATTTACTCCATACTGCCCTCTACTGGAAGTGTTGCTCAGCAGCCATGTCAATGGAGCTGACGCAGACTAGCACGTGGCAGTGATGGTTATATCACTTTAAACACACATGGACATTTCCCCACGTAGAGAGAGAATAAACCAGCCTTAAATCAGACTTAAGTTTATTTAACTCGTCTCGCTAACACAGTGGTGAAACCTACTATACATTTATGTGCTGCCACCGTCAGGTGAAAGGAACAATTGCAACGTACCGACGGCCCATAAGGGTGATTCTGCGGGCCAATAAAAGTCTGGCTGCACCCCTGCCGTAAATAATACATATCGAAATACTGCAGAAATTATATATCGTGGTAAATACCAATATCAAATTATTGTCCAGGCCTAGTTCTGCGCAAAAGTCAGAGACCCTTCAACAATGGACTGGTTAAACCAACCCACAGTCCAGATCTCAAAATCATTGATCATGAGAAGCAGATAATACACTTCTGAAGTTCTGAAACATCTAAAACTGGAGGTATGGAGACATTGCTCTGCCAATTACAAAGCAAATCCCCTGAAGAGTACAGAAGCTGTACTAAAAGTAAATGGTAAACTTTTTCAAGCTTTTTTGTCATTTTTTGTTGGTAGAAAATAAATAGTTACAACTTGTACTAGATAAAATAAATTAAGGGTGGTCTATGGCGTTTACAGTGCTGTGGAATGACTACGGATCGTTTTTTACCTCCTCGCTTGCTAAATGTAGAGAACAACCTTTGCATTTGTGTTGCAATTGTAATTGAGCAATGACAGCAACACAGAGGGCCAATAATTTCACTTTTCCAATAGTTTATAAGTGATATATGCCATTTCTGTCCAGAGGAAAAACAAATGTCTCAAAATTGGCAACTTCACAGAAGACAACAAAAACCTACTTTACTCGTAATGTAAGTTAATGGAACCAGTCATTTTGGAGCATTATTGGTCCACCATGAAATTTCCAAACAATATGAATGGCAACTGTGATGTTAAAATGAGGTAAAAAAATAAGAATGACCAAAAATAGAGAGACATATTTTTTTCTTTGGACAGCAACAATATATATATATATATATATATATATATATATATATATATATATATATATAATTGAGATGGAAAGATTGATCGGCTATGTATCGGTATCGGCCGATTTTTAATCAAAATATGCAATCGGCTGATATTTCTCCAATTTAGACAATCCCGAGAGCCAATCGATGGCATTAAACAAATGAGCCTAATTTCTGTATTTCCAGCTAGCATTTCGTTGAAATTCCCTCCGGCCAGGTCCTTGCAATTCCTATCTGAACCACTAGGTGGAAATACATACCGCTTCATTTTCAACAGACTGACTAAAGCATCGGCTTCGCGGGAACAGTTTGCGTTCACGGCATGTGCTGTCTGTCTGACAGTTTGTTACCGTATGTAATGCAGACTCATCCAGGACGTTTTGTTAAATTAGTAAAATCAACCTGTCTCGTTGGGGAACCAAGACAAAGACATTTAACATATTTAACATATTAAGAAAACATTATAAAAATATTATGTTGTTTCACATGCTCGTTAAAAATGGTAATAAACCAGTTTAGACCATGTTTAATGAATTGCTTGCGCTAATAACTACGTATAGCTCTGCTGTGGCATATAGCCCCGCCCTTGATTGGTATCAGCTATCGACCAATCGCACTGAAAGGTGATTGGCGATCGGAATGGGCCTCAAAAATACTAATCAGTCCATCTGTAATATATATATATATATATATATATATATATATATATATATATATATATATATATATATATATATATAACATAACACAAACATTTAGCATGTTGTACTTGAATATAGTGCAAAGTTAATTATTAGGATTTATAATGTGTATATATCCAGTACACATTTAAAAGAGCCATCAAACCTTGGACAATAAACGAGACAGGACAAACTTACAGGCTGTTTTATGTATATTTTATTGGTATGTAAGTTAAGCTCAGCTCTGAACAATAAAATTACAGCTCCACTAATTTCAATTGCCCTTGTAAGCAGACGGCTCACAGGCTGCTGCTAAACCAAACTAAGCCGAACTGACCCTCAAAGTCCCAGCGGTGTGCCTCCCTCACTCTCACTACTGCTATATTTAGCCTCACTCTGTCAACTTCCATATTGGTCAACCAAAGCTGCTGCCTTTAAAACACACGCCATGAAAATAAACACACACACACACACGCGCACAGAGCAATCGATGAACAAGCTCAGTGACCTAATGGAACTGAAAGATGGGACAGAGCAGCGTATAACCAGGATAAGAGAAATATTGGGTCTGTCTCAAACCCTAGTGAGTGTGTAAGTAGGCTGTCTAGGTAGTGAGTGTGTAAGTATCAGCGTTCTCTCCTCATCTCTCCTCATAAAACAGATTACTGAGACGCTCTAGTTAGAGAGAGACTGCGTCACGGCTTGTTCCCGCCACTGCAGCACGCCACCGGTGGTTTAGCTGGTTGCTAAGCTACCGGCCAGCATCCAAAACAATAGCCGAGGCTTAAAAATCCGCTAGCATAAATGCTAATGGCTCGAGAATAAAAGTGTAAATGGTGAAGGACTCGTTACAGAGTTGATAATAAAATACTGTTTTGTGTGATTATATGACCAGAAACACATTAAAACTCCAGAGAATCAAAATAACTCACATTTTAAAACCACGTCACTGCTCCTAGATTAGCCTGTGTTGCATCATGGGATTGTCTTAGCGGCTGAGGAAGCGTTCGATGCTTCTTTAAAATCAGGTCTAAATAAGGTTCCTCAGTAGTCAGCATGTTTAAGGTATGTAAGAATTGGGACAGTCTACATGTAGGGAGTGCATACTATGATATAAAATGCTCACTAGGATTTGAAACACACCCTATATTAGTCAGTAGTAAATTATTTATGCTCTGCTTAAGTACTCTAGGTCAATAAAATTAGTTAATAAATAAATTAGTCAATAAATAATGATATCTATAAGAGTAGTTCTAAATTCCAAAACATTTAGTATTAATAACAGCCGTATGGCACCACGGGCTATAAAATTTAGTTAAGGCATCAGCAACGCCAACATCATCTGATGACAAGTTTCATTCCAAAGTACTAGTTTAACCATTTGTAACAACAGTGGAGAGAGGAAGATTAGAAAAAAAGTATAACAGCTGATGTATAATAGCATGAACATTTTCATTTCTTAAATAAAGGCATTCATTAATTAACAATATTAATTAATTAATAATATACCAATGATATCTATTTTATAATGTAAAATTAAGAAAATCCCTCAGAGTGGTTTCTAATGCATTTTGGAATTAAACTGTTTATTCTCTCAGACGTTAAAGGCAGATTGTTGTTTTGGTAAAACCGCTGTTGTAACACGCCTCCCTGCACCGATGAGCGCTACCTCCTTCTGGGGCCGCCGCCCCTGTGAGCCTTGTGACCTCCGCCGCCGCCTCCTCCTCCTCCTCCTCCTCTTTCTGCTGGCTTCCCAGCATGGCTTTTGGGTGGGGCGAAGAACTTAGTCATGATCTCAGACACATCTGGAAGGTCAGGGTTGGGATTGAGCATATTCATTGACTGTTCCATTTCCTACACAAACACACGAGCAGGGGATGAGCGTTGCTACGTAGACGAAAACAAACAATGTATAAGACACTGGAGTAAAAGCCTGTGGGACTGTGCTGAGCAACCTTTAATTCACGCATATTGTTCATTCAAAGGCAACAATTTCAGAGTCCATCTAGGAGCAGACATCTGAATGTGACTCAGTGTGTGCAGCCTTGCTTACTCGTCTCATCCCTGGATCATCTGTGTTGATGACCTTTGGAAGAAGAAGGATGATCAAAAGAGGAAGCACCATCATTAAAACCTGAGGAAAGAAGAGAAAGTGAGTGAAGTGATCTCATCATGCGCTGATGGATTGCATATATTTATTTTTTTAACCTTTATTTAACCAGGAGGTCCCTTTTTCGAGAGAGACCTGGTCAAGATAGCACACCATTTACAGCTACAAGAACATAAAACATAATAAACAGAACTCAGACAATTTACATGCCCATATTCACACAACACAAATAATAAACACAAGTAAAATACATAAAAATAAAATGGCTTAACAGTCCAGCTTAAGTGTAGCAATTGCAGGCTTCCGTTATACAGATTAACAAATCTTTAAACTCACTCAAGGAAACTAAATCATTAAGCTGTCATTTGGTCTGAAGGTTATTCCAAAACCAAGGTGCAAAATAAGAAAAAGACTTTCTGCCCAGTTCTAAGTTGATCTTAGGTTCCTTATAGAGCAGCTTTCTAGCAGAGCGGGAATCATAGCAGTTATTGATACGTGTTAGAAGATTACTCAGATAGGAGAGAAGTTACCCAACAAAGCTTTCTAAAGAAAGATAGACCAGTGTTGTTGTCTTCTTAGACTTAATGAAGGCCAAGAAACCAGACCATAAAGTACACATAAACTAGAGCAATGTGTCATTTATTACAGTGACTCTGGATCTGAGGGGGGAGGAGGTGTAATAAGGCCAAGCCTACCATCGGATTCATCAAGAAATCCGACCAGCCCCAAGTCTCTCGCTTTATAAAGTAAGAATGAAGTCCACTGCATCTCATCTGAAGTGGGTACGGCAACTGGACTACCTCTGATGTCTTGATGTAATTGACTCTGCGTGCCCTGCAAGTACACAAATGTTAGTCAACAACAAAGGTGTCAAAAGTATTCACAGTCATTACTTAGGTAGGAGTATAGATACTAGGGTTTAAAATACTTCTGTAGAAGTTGAAGTATCAACTAAAGCTTTTTACTCCAGTAAAAGTGTAAAAGTACTGCTTTCAGAACTACTTAAAGTATAAAAGTAAAAGTAATGTAAGAAAAAGTTGTCATTAAGGATAAAAGCTTAGGCCGCACCACAGGGGTCTATAGTTCACTAGCCCACCTCCCCAAAGAACCCATTCTTCTAAAAGCCATAATGACTATAATGTTATATTAAAATGTTAATGTTGATAAATTTGGGATGCGCTAGGCTTCCTGTTTCAGCTCATATACACCCATTAAACATGAATGTAGTTTAGTACAATGTAAATATATTAAAGAAGCATATCTGTTACTACTGAACATTAACATGTGTTTCATGGAGCAGAAGATATGATGACTAGCTGTCCATAAGTATTGTAATGAAGTCAAACTTCAAAGACATGTTATCAATAATCTTTACTGGAATGTAAATGTACATGAATGAAAACAAGTATTTGTACTTTATTACTTAACACCTCTGGTCAACAATAATGGAACACTATAAGCAAGTCACACATCCACATTCAGTTTAGCCTTTAACTTTTTATGTGTTTATTTTTATTTTGTTCTATTAATGATCTCTTTGCTGTTCTTCACATGTCACACTTTATCATTTGAAGCTCTATCAAAATAGAAGAATGTTATATTTTCTGATACTCTGTTGTGTTTAAATGTCCAGTGCTGGATAGCAGAGTTGTAGTCTTCAGAAATTAGATTCTTTAATAAGGTTAAAGTTTTTTTATTTATTTAGACAACAGATGTTGTCACAAAGCAGCTTTACAGAAAAAATGGGTCCAATAAGCAAGACAGATGAAACTTAAGAAAATTAAACTCTTAATTTTTAACCACTTTTTTTTTACGTTTACGATTCTTTTATCTGGAATTCTGTTACCTTATTAATATTTGTATTATTACTTTTATTATTTTTTTAAATTATTAGTATTATTATGTTTTACTACTATATTTATATCTATTTTTGTTGACATATTTTTACTTTTGTTTTTCTTTTATGATATATCTTACTTTTTTTTATTTTGTCTCTGTTCTTATTGTTTCTTTTACATTTTATTCATTAAAATTAATTTTAATTTCAATCTCTTTTTGTTTAACAATTGTAATGCTTGGCAACACTGTAAATGAGGGTCTCCCTCAATGTACTCCTGAATGAAAATAAAAGTTGATTAATTGATTAGATAAAGGGGAACCCATCCTCCTCTGGTCCACACCGGATAGCAAAACCAGTACAAATTTAATAAAAGTAGGATTGACTACTGTGTGCATAAATGAATATAAAGACAAAAAGGAGGAGAAGAAAACGTCTGATTACGTAAGCAGATGGAATCCTTGTCAGTGGTATGCAGTGTAATAAAGCAGTGTAAGGGTGCACTGCTAATGTTAGCAAGCCTGTACATATGATGGTGTGTTGTTTATACTATGGCAGTAGGCCTCAACTGTAGGTTGGTTGTTTACTTCAGTAGTTATACTGAAGTAAACAAATAAAGCGTGATCTTTGGCTTCTTCCATGCTCAGCACACAAAACTAAAAACTTTTGACTTAGCAGAGAAGGTGGAGTCTTCTTAGTGGTTTGTTGGTTTCTGTTAATTAGCTCTTAATCTTAGCATTTCTAAAATAAAGTATCCAATAATGTAAAATTAATGTTATAACATGCAATAAAAGTTCTTTCAGATCAGCTTACATCTTCAGTAGAAAGCTAAACTTTTGATCGGCACCAGTGAAACAAGATAGTGAACAGAAAGCCCAACTTCAGCTCCCACACATTCAATCTTTATTCACGATGCTGAAAAACTTTAAATTCAAGTTGTTAGTTTACTCTGCACAGTCAGAAACCTAACATTACCTCATCTTCCCCTTGCTGGTGATGTCCACTCTGACAGGCTCGAATTTATACACCGGGGACGCGATGTGGACCACATAGGATCCTGAAGGAACATCGTTTACTGTGAAGCTCCCATCAAGTCTGACAGGACAGAGAAATGTGGAAAATTTAGCCGAGCAGCAGTTCACATCGTTAATCTGAAATGGGTGACAATGGTATCTGACAACATTGTGACAACGTAATGATAACATTGTCAGTGCATTCTCCAGGGGCGTAGCTAGCCCTAGTTTAGGGGTGCTTAAGCAAAATTTAGCTAAATTGAGCCCCAGCACCCCTAAAGATTATGGTAAAAAAAGTTTTTATCTTCTTTAAACGTTAATTTATCTCTGACAAGCTGTAAAAGTTAAAACCATAGAGAGTATATAGAGAGTATATGGTTAAACCACAGAAATACATTTTAACAACGGAAATACAGCAGCCCCCCACTTGCCTTGCAAAGTGGTATGATCCAGCTTCTCAGTACTTTATCTGACTGGTGTTGTGTGTTTAGTACGTTTTGTAAAGGAGTATTTTTGTACTTTATCACTCAGAACCAACACATTACAGTCATTATCAGCCCAGCTCTCACTCTAACACATATTTCTGATCACTCTTTATTGTGTTATTGTTACTAGGAGTGATTATCTGAGGGTTTATTATAATTTAGCAGGCTAATGCTGCAGGTGGTCTGTTTACTGTTTATAAAGGAAAGAGAAGCTGTAGCTGCTGTGCTGTTGGTTAGTCTGTGTGTTATTAAAGTTAAGGTGTAGAGTAGTGCTGCCTGTATGTGTATTAGATAATTAATGTTACAGAATGATAAGATATGAAGAGATGATACTATAACATAACTCTGTTACTTATTTACTTAATTAATCTGTCACGACACACTCACCCCAAGTCTCATGCCCTGAATTTCTCTCATTCACCCTTCAGCCCACAAAAGCTCAATATTCAATCAGAACAATGTGTGTAATATATATCTACACTACTGCTCAAAAGTTTGGGATCACAGTGAAATGTTCTTGTTTTAATGGAGTATCTTCTTCCTTAACACAACAATGGACTGACGGGTCTCTAAAGAAAGTTGTTTCTTTCTGGTCATTGTGAGTCGGTCAGCAAGCCATCAACTGCTGATCTTCAGATACTAAACTAACCTAGAATGTTGTTCCCTTTTATACTCACTTATTAGTAGAATGTTTTTCAGCTGTGCATCACAATTGATCAAGAGTGTCCTAACAACCAATTAGTCCAATAACATCCTTAACTTGGATTGGCGGCCGTACCAGGAGATTTAGACAGGACTGAGAATTGCTGATAATAGACTATATGTAAAATAAGCCTCTATACAAAAATAGACTTTAATACAAACATTTTTATTCTTTAAAAATCATCTGATACACTTACATTAATTGTGAACTGGACAATAGTGTTTGTGAATTGCATGAAAATTGCATGAAATGAAATTCTAAAGTGATCCTAAACTTTCGAGCGGTAGTGTACATATATATATATATATTTTTTTTTTTGGGGGGTTTTTTTGTGGGGTGTCTTTCTAGTCTCAGTGTTCATCCAATGCTGATTTCAGATTGAGAGTCTGAAATGACTTTAAAATGTAGTTTTTAGTTTTTTTAAACCTCTAAGCCTACAATCACCCCTGACATTCTCACAACCTCCTAGAAACCTGTATAACCTTAACCTTTAAGTTCTTGTATGTCCATGAAATGTTGGCAATAAGTGGTCATAATATTTGACGGCTGTGACAACCAACCACAACCTTCAGACAACGTTGTAGCAACATCGTAAGAAAGTAGACCACGTTGTGACTAGGTTGTGTGTGTGTTTGCTGGGTTGTTGTGAAGTGAGGATAATTATAAGGGGAACCTGACAAAGCCGACGTGCTCCTCTCCATCAACCAGCACGACAGAGGAGGGAGCCCAGTCCTCTGGATTTACTCCGTACACGACAGCTCGGCCCTCGATCTGAAACGCCTCCTCCAGCGCTGCCCGGCCGCTCTGCTCCAACGTGACCGTCACCTGCGCCAGTGTGTCCGGGCTGGAGGCGACCTGCTGCCCGCGGGACAAACTCGGCCACCACCCAAGCACAGACATGACGATCAGACAAACTGACCCAACCGAGCTTTTAATCAGCATCCTGGCTGACTTCAGAAGAGTTTATCTTCAACAGCTAAAGTCAGCAAAAGTTAAAAAGCATGTCGTTTCTGGCCGTTTTGACAGCTCGGCTCGGTCCGGCGGCGGAGAGTGACGTCAGGAGCGCAGCGGAAAAAAGCTGCGTTAGAATTACGCAGGTTTCACACGGAGCTGCGCATAAGCTGCACAATACACAACAACACAGCAATAACACGATTATGATATTAAAATAAAGCAGTTATAAATATGGAAAGTGAAATGTCAAACACTGCTCTAGCGTTCAAAACCTATACTCTGATATATATTTATAAATACACATTTTTCTTACATTCTATACTATAAACACTTAAAAAAGCCGTGTATGTTTTTTTAATCAGAAACTATTAAATATAATCTAAAATGTTCAGAAATTGCGATAAGATATGATAAGATAAGATAAGATAAGAAAATCCTTTATTAGTCCCACAGTGAGTATTTCTTATTTCTTATGCTACAGCAGCAAAGGGATAGCAAGGCACTCAGTACAAAAAAGATAAATAAACAGTACAGTATATACAATAAATAATAAAATAAAAATCAAGAACTCTTAAGACTGTATTTACAAATAATTGAACGTTGCTTCCCAATTGCACAGGGTATTGAAAAACACTGCACATTATGTTACACTGAAAAAAATCTATTTTCTGTAAGTGTGTTTAGTTTAAGTGTGTGTATGTAGTCCACTGTGGTGCTGGTTGTAGATGATAATATAAAACCAGGGCAGATGACATTGCATTACTTATTTCTATGTATTGCAACTGAAATCCAGCATTATCAACATTTATTACTTTATAATAATACTATAGATTATTTTATAACACAGAGAGAAGACGTCATCTTATGCAATGCTGCCACAAAGATCACTCCAAGAGTATTCTGGGAGATCACAATGAACTTAGTACAGTGAATACACTGGTTAATGTCACAATGTTCACAAGTCCACTATCACACAAACACTCAAGCACTGTGGTGGCAGGAAGGTTTGGGAATGTTTAGCTGCCATTGTCTGATGATAGCTTGCCATCTTTGATGGAGCTTTGAATTCTAGACAGGATCAGAAAATTCTGCCATTGACTGTCCGGGCGACATTTCATAACTTGATCCTTTACAGGAGATTGGTCTTGCAGTAAGACACCAGCCCTAAAGACAGTCAGTCTCCAAAGATAGAAGCAGTTTTTGTCATTTGGAAGTCCCTAGTTAAAATTCAGCTCTTAGTACAATAGAAATGGGGTTCATGTAGGAAATCCTACCAACACAGAGACATCAATGAGCTGGACTGATCAGTTACTGATCAGTTACAGATAACAGTTGGTTGAAGTCATTCAGTGATCACTTGAAATCGGTCACTGAAATCAGAGGTTTGCCAATAAATGCATTCAATGTTCGTTTTTTTGTTCAGCAATCGAAGGATAGGGTTATAATGCACAACTTTATTGTTATTCATGTTTGGTTTTCTGAGTCAGCTTTGTAAACAGGTTTTTGATTGGATGCACGGATTCTGGAAAATAACAGATTTTTTTCTGGATTTTTTTCCCATAGAGAATGAATAGGATGGAAAAGTTTACTGAACATCTGCTCGACCGACAGACACTGACAGTTTCACACACACTGGCTCAGGGCAGGCCTCTGACCACGACTCTAGTGTTGGTTCGACCCGCATTCGTCTGTTTGTTGTTTGTTTTTCCATCCCTCTCTGTTCTCCCCCCCAGTCCTATTCATTTTCAGTCACACCCAAACATCATGGTTTTCGTTAACCTACAGCCACCAAACTGCAGGTACTCTTTTAAGGCAGATCCCAAACACTGATCCACAGACATGTTTGTTATTTATTTATTCCTCATTCCTCCCATAGGATCCCATTCATTTTCAGCTGAACCTAAACATTACATTTTCATTCAGTTTACAGCCTCCAAACTGCCTGTGCTCACTCAGGGCAGATCCCCAACCTCTAATCCACAGATATAACCTCCTGAGACCCAGTGGACAACAGGACATTGCTGATGCAGAACAGATTTCTTGTTTTCTGTTCTGCATCAGTCCAAAAACCCTTCTACAACATCAGCACCAACTCAATCCTAGAAAACAATGTAAATGAAAACTGAGTAAATAAACATTGTTTACTTTTTTAATACCATTTCCACTTTTGTCAGTATAGTAAATATTTCAAATGCCCTGTATATGAACATAAACAGGAACAAATAATAACCCATTCCAAAGGTCACCATTACTTTGACTAAAATAAAGTAAATCCAGGTTTAAACAGTTTTTAGGCACACTAGCTAAACCTGTGTAAATCACTCCAAACCTCAAGCCAAAGTTTCACAATTTCCACACGTAGTACCCAACTTCTCTTACAGTCCATTTAATTTTAATGTTCTATTTTTAAATGTACAATTATGTAACATTTAATCGAATAAATTAGGAATAAATTAAATTAGTAATTAATTACAAATAAATTAGTAATGAATTACATTTACAACAGTTTTATACCTAAAACAGATCAATTATAGGTTTTAGAAACAAAACAAATACATATTATTTAACAGCTTATCTCTCTTACTCACATAAAAATGTGGTTACTGAGAGACGGCCATGTTTAAAAAGGCAGAACTTCTGTTGTGAATGACACAACAGCACATCATACCAACACATCATACATCACTGGAAAGACCAGGATGTCCTCTACATGGCACAACCAGGTACCTTGGTTTAGCAAGGTACCTTATTTAGTTTTTAAAATATCTTTTGGAGACTCATGTCCTCTCCAGAGGACAAAAATGAATTACCAGGTCTTATGAGGACAACCACCCACCCTCCTCTATTTGTCATTGTTGTGCAGAGCCATCCTGCGTTTCCTTCAGCACATGTCCTTTTCTAGTGTGTGTTATTTGTTTTTATTTGGGTTCTCTATGACTTTGAGATAAAGATCACCACTTTGTCTTATACAAAATGTATTTTGTATGTACGGCTGTTACGACCTGGTCCAGGTCAGGCCACAACATAAATAAATGAGACCCCTGTGCCTTCCAGGTTACCCAACCACACATACAGCCAAGGTTGCCAAAAGGGGTTATTTATTTAACAAAAGATGAAAACATTTCATAAATCATAAATTAAATCAATGGGAAGATAACCAGCAACAGGGGAAAGAAAAGAGAAAATAACAAACAAAACAAAGCTAACAAACGTGTGAAAAAAGAAACTAATTTGCCTTAAAAACAAAGAAAAGGAAATAAAAATCATTAACCTAACTGTCTAGCTAAACAAACCAGGAGACAACTAGTAAAGGAAAACTCTTCTCTCCCCACAGAGAGAACAAGTTACCTACACAAGATACACAAAGATACAGGTTTATCTCAGTTTAGTCCAATCACAAGCAGCATCCACCAATGAACAACCATGCAGCAGAGAACCAGGAACCAGTAGTAAATCAGTAGGTGAGCGCGGCTAGTATGTCTGAATACTCAGTAGTAAATCAGTAGGCGAGCGCGGCTAGTATGTCTGAATACTCAGTAGTAAATCAGTAGGCGAGCGCGGCTAGTATGTCTGAATACTCAGTAGTAAATCAGTAGGCGAGCGCGGCTAGTATGTCTGAATACTCAGTAGTAAATCAGTAGGCGAGCGCAGCTAGTATGTCTGAATACTCAGTAGTAAATCAGTAGGTGAGCGTGGCTAGTTTGTCTGAATACTCAGTAGTAAATCAGTAGGCGAGCGCAGCTAGTATGTCTGAATACTCAGTAGTAAATCAGTAGGCGAGTGTGGCTAGTATGTCTGAATACTCAGTAGGTATTTAGTAGTAGGTGAACGTTACCCGGATGACCTCCTGAATCAGCAGCCATTATTATGTAGGTGAACACAGCACACTGTGTATCCCATGATTCACCTGGAGCGGCGGATGAATTCAGAGTGGAGTAAATAAACGGTGTAAAGCTGAACGTCGGCTGTGTGTGCGTAGCTACGGCTAGTGAACTGCTGCTACAGGAGTTAGCACTACTGCTGAGATAAACAATGATTACATTCCTCCCGTTTCATCTTCTCTGATCTACAGCTCCACACCGCCTGATACATAATCAGATAAAAACACAGATCAGAATCATTAGAAGATCTAAATCTATCAGTAAACGAGATTTTAAATGAATAGCAGGACTTTTACGGTGGTGGTCTGATGTCTTGCGTCACAGGACGCTGGTAATATGGTGGACGTAGTACGTCTGAGATTGTGTAGGTACTAAAACTCTCCTACTGAAATTACCTACTAGTCTGACGCTTAAGCAGTACATACTGACTCTAATCTAGTACCTACTGACTAGTAGGCGATTTCAGACGCACCCCATGTTACTTCCTGTTCTTGTGTCCCTTTTTAAAAGCTGGTTCCTCCTGGTGGTGACCAATCTCTCCTCAACCCTACGCAATGGGGAACACCCAACTAGACAAGAACAAGAAACTAAAACCAATCACAGTTATGGCCCACAGGAATGTAACAACATCACAAAGAGAAAAAAAATCTTGTAAAGTAAATACATTTTACATGCTTACGAGATTTACTGTTTAATAAAAAAGAAAATAAACTTTTTGTTTTGTAGGTTAGAATACTATTATTCTCCATCACTGCTTCATAGAGTTTGTAACTCCTGGTCAAGGTGGCATGCTGGATTCCTCAGAGCACTTCATTCCAACACCATCACAGCTGATAGAGTTGTAACTGAATGGCCTAGAAAACACAACATTTTTAGGTATGAGCAACTAGCCCAACGTTAAAACCCATTATTAAACCTACTCATCAACCCACGCATCATCAGACGATGAGCTACCTTCCATATTTCTGCTGTGGCTTCAGTGGTGAAATGTATCTGATGCTCGTGTCTCCACAGTCCTTGCAGCTGTTGCTTCATAGCATGAATATTCCTGTCAGCAAAACCACAAAATAGCATAACAGTATGATTCTTGATTGTCCTAATACTTTATACAATTGATATTTAACAAAGCTTACTTATAATCCAAGGAAAAGATGTCCAATCCACCAGCATCAGCTTGTGATAGCTGCGGCAGCCATTTTCTCAACACTGCCTGAATCCACAGGAGGGCGCTGATCAGATAACTGAAAGGAGTGAGATCAGATCAGAAGAAATATCTTTCATCACATCTAAAGAGTTAGTCTTGGGATGATTCAGAGGAAGGACTTACTCTTCGTAATTACTTTTGAGAACCTTGTTCACCAGAGGGAAAAGATCCACACAAAAGCCAACAGACACGTGGAAGCATGTAGCGTGGAGGCTAGGAAGACCAAACAGAGACATGTATGAATGTGTTCCACCAATTATAACCAGTGTAACTGTTCATTTAAATGCCTACCTTTGGGTAAATATAGGTAGGCAGTCAACAAGCACACTTAAATCCCGGATTCTGTGAAGATAAAACGATTATATTCCAGGTTAAAACGTGTCAATCATTAAAATGTTCAGTGTTTAGTACTGTGCAAAAGTCACAAACCACCTTTCATTTAGTTAATTTCCAGCTAAAATTATTATAAAGCATTCCATTAAATTTAAGGAAATATTTCTGATAAGTTATAAGATAAACCACTTGCACAAGGAGGAGCCAAACGTCAAAGCAAAATAAGTCAAAAGCAGGAGTTCCCAAAACCAGTTTCATCTTTGTTGTAACTTCTTTTCTTGCCGTCGTCAAAATGAAGCAGGAGACCAGTTCAGAGGATAAGCTTTATTCTTGAGGATACAGATGTTCTTGGAGGAGATCTCAAACGTTTTCTATCATTGTTTTGGCAACTGCATGGTCTTATTCACTGTACTCTCGGAAGGTGTAGACGGTTCAGTAATGAAAAACTATAAAAGTACTGAAGCGTATCAGTCCCTGCACAGTGGGAAGGTGGGCGTGTCCTCCTACACACAGACGTTGAGTTTATATTTCTGAAAGCCGGTTAAACCCAAGTCCAGCCAGCTGCCCGAGCCACTCTGCGTGGGTGTTAGTTACAGTCCAGATAGCCTAGCGCGGTGGACACTGATCAGAGAACAGTTACTTAACTGATAGACTTACCAGCACCCGACACGTCTGCTTCCTCTGAGCTTCATAAGCGAGACATTTCTCTGGATAAGGAAGCTCTGGTGCTGGTTCTCCTCCACAGAATGGTAAGAGCAGACATACGGAGGTTTGGGTGGAGGTTTTAAATTTAGCACCTTCAGTCAGAGACGCAGGTGGTCTTCTTTAGAAGGAGGCTTTACAACACTCTGATCTTTATGTGCTGTGTTCGTAACTCTGTAGTTCAAGCTAAGTTTTCCTCTTTTTCTAATTACTGACTTCCTCTAGTCATTTAGTCATTTTGTATGTTTGTTGTCATTTTGCTTGTAATTAGTATCAACGTATCCGCGGTTGCACCAGAAGTTCTAACGTGAAGTAAGCAAAGATGCCCCCTGGGTTTGGAGCAGCTTGCTTGGGGGGTTCCAAGCAAGTGCCCAAGCATGTGCCCATCTGTATAAGCAAGCTATTAACAGACACCATGGTATGTAAGAAATATTCACAACAGTGTATACTGCCATACTATGCCAAAACTAGTATGCCATTCACTCATTAGTTTATTTTATTAGTCCATTCATTAGTTTAGTATGTATAATAAAGCTGTATGCAGGTTTTTAACCATCGTGCAAGACCTCGTAGACCACCGAAACAAACAGTAAACAGCGCTTGAAGTTTTCATCTTTGAGACAGCTCCACTCTTGCTTCCAGTCTGCTCTGATCATCCTTCCACTGTGAGAAGACAACTCAGCGCTATAAATCTGAAACTCTTCCTGAAAAACGGGAACAGCCAAAAAACAAGAACATTTGTGGATAAGCAAAGAAGATGATGGTGTTCTCAGAGCAATTGAAATCCCTGCATTTCCTTGCAGATTTCTCTGAAGCTGTTATGAAGGGTGGATACACTGAATACAGAAAAATAAATTGTCGTGGTAGAAAGAAAAACAAGTGTCTCCAAAATAGTAACTTCACAAGAGAGGCCAAAACATAATTTACCTTCTATGTAAGTATATTAGAGCTGTGTATTGGCAAGAATCTGGCAATACAATACGTATCATGATACAGCGGTCACGATTCAATATATCGTGATATACTGCGATACTGCAAAGCAAAGTGATATACTGTTATTTTTTAAATCCTACTATTAAAACACACCACTGTATGAACAGGTTTATCAATACTTACAATAGCATTGCACCCTTGTGCTGCTTGTTAATGTTGGAGTGGAGCTGAAAATGGATTACAACACTGCCATCTCGTGGTCAGAGGTTTAAACACAACACACAATAAATCACTGTCTGCCAGGAATCTGTGTATCAATACTGTGTTTTTGAGAATCGATACAGTATCACTAAACATAATATCCCCATATTCGATATTTCAATATTTTCTTACATTTCTATTGGTGCATTCATCACAAAACTTTTGCAGGACATAAAGAGCAGCTGTCCTTTGTAAAAATGAAAAACATCTAATTATTTGGACAGCAGTGATATGTAGTTGTATGGGCTTTAGTGTCATTTTCTATTAAATATATGTATTTTCCACAACAATAACCAGTACCTCGTGGCCGTTCCGTGACTGGAAAACCATTAAATAAAGGAAAGTCTGTGACTTTTGCACATTTCTAGTAGTACATGTTGCTAGGCTGCTATCATTACAATATAAGAAATGAAAGTAGTTCTCCAAGATTTCTTCTCCAAAGAGTCAGCGCTATGTTGAGCCTCAGATTCCGTCTGAGAAGGATTTCTGTCATTTTCTGGTGGTCCCTCGATATCTGGAAAAAGGTCCAGCAGTTATATTATGCACTGGAAGGTCAGTGTAAAAGTTTCTCTAGACTGAATCTGGGCTTAGTTCTGTTTACCGCTGAGAAGTAATCATAATATATGATCCTTTCTTCCTCCATCCTGCGGTCCTGATGCACGCTGAGACGCACTGCATAGCGGCTTCTGTCGAGCATTTCTGCTTTGCTGGCCTGTTCGCTGTCCTTGTTGAATGGATCAAACGTTTTAGAGTTTATTGAGGGTCTCCTGCGCACTCCTGAGGACACTGCCAGGTGATGTGTTTTTCTCTTGCAGGACACGACACGCTTCACCCTGACGTGCAGAGTAAACCAACATGCGAATGATCAGACCACTCAAACTGACTAGAGTGTCAATCATATTGTTGATGCTTAATCTTTGGGCCTCCGAGGACACTCACCTCTTCTTGTTCACCTCCTTCTTGGTACATCCCATCTGTGAGAACGAGGGTAAGAAGTTTCTAACCAGTTATTTGTATGTATACAGTGTTGAACTATTTCTGTATGTTATGTCTGCAGCGCACCTCTGTATCGTTTGCTGACGAGGGCCAAACTCTGTAGTTCTGTTCCTCATTTGCAGGGTTTTCTTCTGAGTTGTCGCTTCCTTCATAGTCAATGTCTTCAGACGACATACCCCTGAAAGCCATGCTGGTCAACAGAAATTATACAATCAGCACATTTTACTTTTCAAAGTTTATTAGCTACAGTTTATGAGCTGTGATACTTTAGACTCATTGCGATTTCTTGCCATTCATTAACGGAATCATTCACTGATCGATCAAATTCCAAGATGCCAAGACATCTTTGGTGTCCAACAATTGCTTGCTTTGTACCGGAGGCTACAAGGCTAAAGTCGTTAATCTTTATTGACGGATATAGACATTTTAGCTTAGTAGCTCTAGTGCAAAACCAAAGAAGCAAAATAAAAAAAAATTCAACCTGATTTCTGTATGATTAAATGGTTACAGTGTGAAATGGTCTGATGTAGAGAACCGTACTAGTCAGATTTGTTCACAGTGGTAGGGATTAAACCCAAGTCCAGCCAGCAGCCCGAGTCACTCTGTGAGGGTGTTAGTTACAGTCCAGATAGCCTAGCGCGGTGGACACTGATCAGAAAACTGTTACTGAACTGATAGACTCACCAGCACCCGACATGTCTGCTTCCTCTGAGCTTCATAAGCGAGACAGTTCTCTAGATAAAGAGGCTCTGGTGCTGGTTCTCCTCCACAGAATGGTAGGAGCAGACATATGGAGGTTTGGGTGGAGGTTTTAAATTTAGCACCTTCAGTCAGAGACGCAGGTGGTCTTCTTTAGAAGGAGGCTTTACAACACTCTGATCTTTATGTGCTGTGTTCGTAACTCTGTTGTTCAAGACAAGTTTTCCTCTTTTTCTAATTACTGACTCCCTCTAGTCATTTAGTCATTTTGTATGTTTGTTGTCATTTTGCTTGTAATTAGTATCAACGTATCCGCGGTTGCACCAGAAGTTCTAACGCGAAGTAAGCAAAGATGCCCCCTGGGTTTGGAGCAGCTTGCTTGGGGGGTTCCAAGCAAGTGCCCAAGCATGTGCCCATCTGTATAAGCAAGCTATTAACAGACACCATGGTATGTAAGAAATATTCACAACAGTGTATACTGCCATACTATGCCAAAACTAGTATGCCATTCACTCATTACTCATTACTCATGTCTTTACTCAAGTATTTAATGGTGCTATAGCTGCTGCACAGCCTGCTATATCATAGAATGGTAAGTAAATACATTGTCTGAAGCCGGAGACGTTGTGTTATGATAGCTTGTATAATGCTGCATACATGGAATGAGGGTCATGGCTCCAGCAGACACATTCAGCACTAGAAGTCTGGTGGGACTGATTTTGTAGTACCGCACCTGCCCGCTCCACCTGGAATGCACGCCCACAAAGGACTGGTTTCTGTGTTAACAATAAATGATGCCGTATGTCAGACCTGCTTTAGTCAGTTTAATTGTTGTGTGTTCAGCTTTCTTTAGAGAGACGCCCACAGCTGAGGCTGAACTACATCTACAGCAAGACTGTTACTCCAAGCACTGGAATAATGGAATCATGGCCCCTGTCTCTCTCCCCCTCTATCTATCTCTCTCTCCCTGTATTTCTCTCTCTCTCCCACTGTCTCTCTCTCCCTCCATCTCTCTCCCCCCTGTATTTCTCTCTCTCTCTCCTTCTAACTCCCCCTAACCCTGTCACCCCTCTCTCTCTATCTCTCACTCCTATCTCTCTCTCCCACTGTCTCTCTCACTGTCTCTCTCTCCCTCCATCTCTCTCCCCCCTGTATTTCTCTCTCTCTCTCCTTCTAACTCCCCCTAACCCTGTCACCCCCCTCTCTCTCTATCTCTCACTCCTATCTCTCTCTCCCACTGTCTCTCTCACTGTCTCTCTCCCCCTCCATCACTCTCCCCCCTGTATTTCTCTCTCTCTCTCCTTCTAACTCCCCCTAACCCTGTCACCTCCTCTTTCTCTCTCTCTCTCTCTCTCTCACTCCTATCTCTCTCTCCCACTGTCTCTCTCACTCCTTCTATCTCTCTCTCTCTTTCTCTCCTACTGTCTCCCTCTCCTTTCATCTCTCTCTCTCATTCTATCTCTCTCTCCCTCCATCTCTCTCTCCCCTGTATTTCTCTCTCTCTCCTTCTAACTCCCCCTAACCCTGTCACCCCTCTCTCTCTATCTCTCACTCCTATCTCTCTCTCCCACTGTCTCTCTCACTGTCTCTCTCTCCCTCCATCTCTCTCCCCCCTGTATTTCTCTCTCTCTCCTTCTAACTCCCCCTAACCATGTCACCTCCTCTTTCTCTCTCTCTCTCTCTCTCTCTCACTCCTATCTCTCTCTCCCCTTCTATCTCTCTCTCTCTTTCTCTCCTACTGTCTCCCTCTCCTTTCATCTCTCTCTCTCATTCTATCTCTCTCTCCCTCCATCTCTCTCCCCCCTGTATTTCTCTCTCTCTCTCCTTCTAACTCCCCCTAACCCTGTCACCCCTCTATCTCTCTCTCTCACTCCTATCTCTCTCTCCCACTGTCTCTCTCACTGTCTCTCTCTCCCTCCATCTCTCTCCCCCCTGTATTTCTCTCTCTCTCTCCTTCTAACTCCCCCTAACCCTGTCACCCCTCTCTCTCTCTCTCTCTCTCTCTCTCCCACTGTCTCTCTCACTGTCTCTCTCTCCCTCCATCTCTGTCCCCCCTGTATTTCTCTCTCTCTCCTTCTAACTCCCCCTAACCATGTCACCCCCCCTCTCTCACTCCTATCTCTCTCTCCCACTGTCTCTCTCACTCCTTCTATCTCTCTCTCTCTTTCTCTCCCACTGTCTCCCTCTCCTTTCATCTCTCTCTCTCACTCATTCTATCTCTCTCTCCCTCCATCTCTCTCTCCCCTGTATTTCTCTCTCTCCCTCTAACTCCCCCAAACCCTGTCACCCCCCTCTCTCTATCTATCTCCCTCTCCCACTGTCTCTCTCTCCCTTCATCTCTCTCTCTTTCTCACTCCTTCTCTCTCTCTCTGTCTCTCCATCTCCCCTCCCCCTGTATTTCTCTCTCTCTCTTTCTCTCTCTCTCTCTCTCTCTCTAACTTACCCTAACCCTGTCACCCCTTTCTCTCACTCCTTCTATCTCTCTCTCTCTTTCTCTCCTACTGTCTCTCTCTCCCTTCATCTCTCTCTCTCACTCTTATCTCTCTCTCCCTCCATCTCTCTTCCCCCTGTATTTCTCTCTCTCTCTAACTTACCCTAACCCTGTCGCCCCTCTCTCTCTCTCTCAGTCCTAATATCTCTCTTTCTCTTTCTCTTCCACTGTCGCTCTCTCCCTCCATCTCTCCCCCCTGTATTTCTCTCTGTCTCACACTTCTTCTATCTCTCTCTCCCACTGTCTCTCTTCCTCCATCTCTCTCTCTCACTCCTTCTATCTCTCTCTCTTTCTCTCCCACTGTCTCTCTCCCTCCATCTGTATTTCTCTCTCTCTCTAACTCCCCCAACCCTGTCGCTCCTCTTCCCCCCTCTCTCTCCCCCTCTCTCTCACTCCTTCTCTTTCTCTCTCTCTCTCTCTCTCTAACTCCTTTTATCTCTCTTTCTCTCCCACTGTCTCTCTCTCCCTCCATCTCTCTTTCTCACTCCTTCTCTCTCTCTTTCTCTCCCACTGTCTCTCTCCCTCCATCTGTATTTCTCTCTCTCTCTAACTCCCCGAAATCCTGTCGCTCCTCTCCCCCCCTCTCTCTCACTCCTTCTGTCTCTCTCTCACTCCTTCTATCTCTCTCTCTCCCTCCATCTGTATTTCTCTCTCTCTCTAACTCCCCCTAATCCTGTCGCTCCTCTCCCCCCTCTCTCTCTCACTCCTTCTGTCTCTCTCTCTCTCACTCCTTCTATCTCTCTCTCCCCCACTGTCTCTCTCTCCCTCCATCTCTCTCTCTCACTCCTTCTATTTGTCTCTCTCCCTCCATCTGTATTTCTCTCTCTCTAACTCCCCCTAACCCTGTCGCCCCCCCCCCCCCCCCCCCACCTCTCCCCACCTCTCCCACTCTCTAACCCCCCCTCGCGCCATGTGTTCAAAACAATAACACGCGCGTGCACGTGCTTCCTGCTCAGGTTAGCTGGGCTGAGAGACAGAAGCGCCGCGGTGTCTGTATTGACTGAGAGAAACAGTGAAAAGTGCGCTTATTCACTCTTAAACAGTGTCTTAGTCGAATTCACCCGCTTTAGTTATGCGGTAGTTTAACAGTGTTATTGTTCAGAGTTGCTGTTTGCGGTGGTGTAGAGGAGGGAGAGTTAGCAGCGCGCTAGTTAGCTGTAGCATAACACTAACTCTAGCGTCAGTTCCGCGTTTGATTGGTTTGTACTGAGGGTCTCTGCTCCTTCGTGCGAAGTTGATTGAGCTGTACTGGTAAGACTCAGGTTTATTAGTCGGGGTTCTTTTCACTAAGTTTTGCTTTTCGTGATTTATTTCATAACGTAATTCGTTTATGAGCCTCTAACAACCTTCTCAGGTGCTCATGTGTTTATACAGGTGTTAAAAAGTGTTGGACAGTTAGAATCATACTGAGATAACTTAGCCAGCTAGCCGAGAGACAGCATCTGTCTCTGTGAGCAGCTAGCTTAACATCATACTGTAGCCCATTGTTTACATTGTTTACTGTTCGAAAGTGCGTTGTACCCGTTTTAAGCTTGGGAGAAAGATTACTAACTGAATTCTGTCTCGCGTTATTGAGCCAGTATTGTGCTATTAACGCGATCTTAGGTCTGAACTAGGCGTTGTTACGAAAATATCAGAATGTCCTTCGTTTTCGTGGCATTCTTCTTGAACCCACTTCATCAGTGACGAGGAGGACCACTACTGAGCAGGGATTGTTTGTGTGCTGGGTCATTCTCAGCATTGCAATGATACTGATATGGTAGAGGTATGCTGATGGAGTTTTAAACCTCATTGTCATTGCTGGACTGATAATATTCCACCAGTCAATAATATCCAGCCGTCAGCATTCTGTAGGCAGTGTCCTGTGATCACTGATGAAGGACAAAAGGATGACCAACACAAACTGTGCAGCAGCAGATAAGCTACTGTCTCTGAACTTACATTTACAGGGTGTTCCAACAAGCTAAGTGGGTCTGGTATAGTGGATGGTCCAGCAGCACTGTTGTTTGTCCACTCATACCAGTGAACACACACAACAATTTTTTGCACCTAAAAATCCAGACAAGGACCCAGACTGAGGTTTACGGTTTTGTTACATTGTGTATATTTGTTCCGCTTAGTTTTGGATTCACGTTTTAAGCAAACAAAGCAAACTAAAGAACTTTGCAAGACATATATATATATATATATATATATATATATATATATATATATATATATATATATATATATATATATATGTATATGTATGTGTGTGTGTGTGTGTGTGTGTGTGTGTGTATATATACCTACTGACATTTATCTTCTGTAAATAACATACAAGAGACTCTAACCATAATAGACTAACACCCACAATTCTTCACTCCCCTCTGGGGACGAAAAAATCTCCTCAATTGCTCTGTGGAGCTGCTGTGTGACACTAACCTGCCGCTAAACATTCTCCTTTGTTTCATAAGGCAAAAAAGTTAAGAAGTAAACAAGCACAACACACTGAGCTACTCGAGAAAGCCGCCACTCACTGCGAGTCTTTTGCTTTTCAGTGTTTCAGTGGCGACTGGCTTGGTGAAATAAGGTAAATATTATTTTTTTAGGGGATATTAGTTTTGCGTGCCATACAGCTTTTTCTGAGGCATCACGCGCCAGTGTAATGCAAGATTCTTTAGGTGGCCCGTGAACATGCTTACGTGATTTCAGCAATCTGTGAAATGTGATAACTCTCATATATATGCTCATTAGGGCTGTGTATTGACAAGAACCTGGCAATACAATACGTATCGTGATACAGCGGCCACGATTCGATATATCATGATATATTTTGATTTTGCAGGGAAAGTGATATATTGTGTTTTTTGAAATCCTACTATCGAAACACACCACTATATGAACAGGTTTGTCAATGCTTACAATAGCATTGTGCCCTTGTGCTGTTTGTTGGAGTGGCGTTGAAAGTGGATTACAACACTGCCGTCTAGTGGTCAGAGGTTTAAACACAACACACAATGATTCACTGTCTGCCAGGAATCTGTGTATCCATACTGAGAATCGATACATCATTCGATATTTAAATTTTTTTCTTACACCCCTAATGCTCATATAGAGACCAATCCAATCAGCAAATCTTTCTATTCTTTTATTTCTAATGAAGAGGTCCACTGCCACACGCTCTGTCATTTATCTTGCCTTCACACATCAGGAACAAACCTACATTGCTCCCCCCATCCTGTCATATTTTTTAAGCTGACTTTTAACTTCCTTGTACCAATTACAGTTAAATACCGCCTCCTCAGCCTATGTGCTACTGCAGTTTAGTTTTACTTTTCTTCTGTTGTTTGTCTTCTTTCTTCTTCTTTTTTTCAGTTACTTCCTGTAATTGGTCAGAAAGTCTGATCTAGCCAAAAACAGTGTTTTTTTTACACTGTAAATGAACCATGATTCATTTTGATCTGGCACAGATGGGTCATGTTTTGGTCCGGATCATGACTCTAGGCACTTTAATACACCTGCTATTTCAGACTAACATGTCACCAGCATGCGTTGGGAATGATCCACCACCAAAATAATACCTGCTTTGTGGTGGTCCTGGGAGGGTCCTGGCCATTAATGAAACATTATTTAAAACAATAACAAAGAACTCATTCTGTAATTGTAGACCTACAGAAGCCACCTGTACGGTAAATGGAGCTGATAAACAAGGCAGTGAGCATGAATACAAGGTTGGCGTACCTAATATTGTGGCCAGTGACTGCATTGTAAGGCCAAAGAATATTAAATCAGCGTTGCTCAAGGTGTTCTGAAAAGTTCATCTTAGGATACTAAGAAGATACTAACTTTAACTTTGAACTGTTTTCATGGCTTTTAACGAGCAAGCTGACCTTGCACTTCTTATCAACAGATGGCAGCGTGTGATCAACAGAATTCCTGACATTGCCCTCCAACAGGAGTATCAGCTTACAGTCTGTGTAAACAGGTAATGCAACCTTCCCATTAATTGCACAGTTTTTAACCCTTTGGAACAAATATATATATATATATATATATATATATATTGTCACTGTCCAGTAAAAAAACAAGTATGTAAATTGCAACTTTACAGGAGAGACCAAAAACATACTTCACATTTAATGTAAGTCAATGGAACCAGAATTTTTTTCAAGCTATTTTGGAGCACTTTTATTGGTCCATTCATAATGAAATTTTCACTCAATGTAAACGGCCATTGGCAAGTTCAAATGATGTAGAAAAATCAGAATCGGCAAAAAAGGAGATGTTTTCAGTGGACAGCAACTATATATATATATATATACACACACTACGGCTCAAAGTTGTTTCTTTCTGGTCATTGTGAGTCGGTCAGCAAGCCATCAAATGCTGATGCTTCAGATCGTAAACTAACCTAGAATGTTGTTCTCCCTTTTATACTCACTTATTAGTAGAATGTTTTTCAGCTGTGATCACAATTGATCAAGAGTGTCCTAACAACCAATTAGTCCAATAACATCCTTACCTTGGATTGGTGGCCGTACCAGGAGATTTAGACAGAGGACTGAGAATTACTGATAATAGACTATATGCAAAATAAGCCTCTATACAAAAATAGACTTTAATACAAACATTTTTATTCTTTAACAATCATCTGATACACTTACATTAATTGTGAAATGGACAGTGTTGTTGGTGAATTGCATGAAAATTGTATGAAATTAAATTCTAGAGTGATCTGAAACTTTTGAGGGGTAGTATATATATATATATATAATGTAAATAAACATCCAGAGTAGGCAGGAGAGCCTTGTTTCCTCTTCAGATACAGTCCATCAGCACTTTTTTTGCCTTATCATGCTAGTTCCCTTCAGTGACTTTCATGAGAAGTGAAAACCTTGAAATCTACTTCCCTTTCAAAACAAACCATGGCATTTGGCCCTCTGTTCTGTTGTTTGTGATCCAGGGCTGAAAACAGGGCTGCTGCTTTAGAAGTGGGTTAGTGGAAGAGTAGTGTTACCACAGCTTTGACAGCTTTGAGTCATATGGTACTGTTACTGTTATATGATTGTGGTCATATGACCTCAGTGAGCTGTTACAGCAGGTCATGAGTTTGTGGTCATTATTTAACAACCATCAGCAAATTTCTGTCTGATGTGTTCTGTTGTCCAGGAGTGTGAGGAAGGAGAAGGAGAAGGAGAGCAGAGGAAAGCATGGTGCCCGGACTTCAATGTCTCTTTCTTTTCTGTGGCCTGATGCCTTTGGCGTTATGTGTGCCCCCTATTGGGTCTCAGCCTGAGCAGGTGCACATATCTTATCCAGGTAAGAGAAGACTCTACACTCTGTGGAGACTTGTTTCTTGGAGTTGGAGCGATGTGCAACACCCAGGCTGATACTTAACTGGTCAAAACTGGTTAGTTGTTCTACTGGAGCATGGGATGTTCAGTTCAACTCCAGAAAATACAAAAGAAGTTTTATTATGCTCATTAGAATTATTATCCTCATTTAGTATCAGTATATTTTCCAAATATTTTTAATGACATTCTAACTAATTTTTCTTGAGTACTGCTACTCTATGCTATAATCGTATATTATAGACCATAACTCTTGTTATTTGGGCTAGTGTCTTCTGTTTTCTTTTGTTGAAACTAAGTCGGTGTAAACCATACACAGCATTCCAGTCTCAGCTGGACAGAAATCAAATTTTTGGAAAGAAACCTTAATATTTACGTAGTTTGGGCGCACCTGGTCATGTTTTGTTGCTTGTCTAAGTGAAAATAAACATCTTTACACCTTTTAATTTTATATATTAGTAGCCAGAACCTAGCCAGTGTAAACGTTATGGCATATTTTATATTGTTTTATTTTTTCTATGTATGTTAATCTGAGCAATTATGTAGAAGCTCATAACAAATATTGTCTTTATTTCCTGTAGTAGTTTTTTTGTACTTAGAAAATCAAAACATTTAATTTGATGGCGATTTTGCTGTTCTTTCAAAAAAAATCTAAACATCTCTGTTATTAAAGTAAAAGTAAAAACTAACAAACTGTGAAAATGTTAGATATTAATAGTTTGTTAGGTTGATTCCAATTACTGTAAGAGTGTTATCTTAGTTGTCTCTCATACGTGTTTTTTTTTTTTTTTTTTTTAAATATTTCACTTAATTTAACATTTGTTGGGCTTTTGCAGACATGGTTTATCCAGATTTTAATATACAACTCTGCACATGTTAAGTTTACAGGTGTGTCTGTACGTGTATGTCACTGTGTGTGTGTGTGTAGATTGGATGTGCTACTTCTGTAATGTCAGTTATCATGCACTGTGAGCTTCTGTTACCAAACACAAATTCCTTGTATGTGTGAGCATACTTGGCAAATAAAGTCCGATTCTGATTCTGATTCTGATTCTGAGAACAGGTAATAAAACATTCTGCCACTAGATGGCACAATAACACAAGGAAAGCATTGCAAGCAACATAAACCTATGAGCTTGTTCAACTGCAACTATAAAAGTAACAGAAGTTACAATTATTCAATAAGACCATCAGTTGCACACCTGGTGAAAAGTTTGGGTCCACTGACTGAAAACTAGAATTATTATCAGCAGTAGTGTCAAGTAATGAAGTACCAATACTTTGTTACCTTACTAGAAATTTTGGTTATTTATATTTTACTGGAGTAATTATTATTCAGCTGACTTTTACTTCTACTCCTTACATTTACACTCCATTATCTGTACTTTCTACTCCTTACATTAACACTTCATTATCAGTACTTTCTACACCTTACATTTACACTCCATTATCAGTACTTTCTACTCCTTACATTTACACTCCATTATCTGTACTTTCTACTCCTTACATTTACACTCCATTATCAGTACTTTCTACTCCTTACATTTACACTCCATTATCAGTACTTTCTACTCCTTACATTTACACTCCATTATCAGTACTTTCTACTCCTTACATTTACACTCAATTATCAGTACTTTCTATTACTTACATTTACACTCCATTATCTGTACTTTCTATTACTTACATTTACACTCCATTATCAGTACTTTCTACTCCTTACATTTACACTCAATTATCAGTACTTTCTACTCCTTACATTTACACTCCATTATCAGTACTTTCTACTCCTTACATTTACACTCCATTATCAGTACTTTCTATTACTTACATTTACACTCCATTATCTGTACTTTCTATTACTTACATTTACACTCCATTATCAGTACTTTCTACTCCTTACATTTACACTCCATTATCAGTACTTTCTACTCCTTACATTTACACTCCATTATCAGTACTTTCTACTCCTTACATTTACACTCCATTGTCTGTACTTCCTACTCCTTACATTTACACTCCATTATCAGTACTTTCTACTCCTTACATTTACACTCAATTATCAGTACTTTCTACTCCTTACATTTACACTCCATTATCAGTACTTTCTACTCCTTACATTTACACTCCATTATCAGTACTTTCTATTACTTACATTTACACTCCATTATCAGTACTTTCTACTCCTTACATTTACACTCCATTATCAGTACCTTCTACTCCTTACATTTACACTCCATTATCAGTACTTTCTACTCCTTACATTTACACTCCATTATCAGTACTTTCTACTCCTTACATTTACACTCCATTATCAGTACTTTCTACTCCTTACATTTTAAACATAGTCTCGTTACTTCTATTTCATTTCAGTTTGTTTTCATTCATGTACATTTACATTCCAGTAAAGATTATTGATAACATGACTTTGAAGTTTGATTTCATTACAATACTTATAGACAACTAGTCATCATATCTTCTGCTCCATGAAACACATGTTAATGTTCAGTAGTAACAGATATGCTTCTTTAATATATTTACATTGTACTAAACTACATTCATGTTTAATGGGTGTATATGAGCTGAAACAGGAAGCCTAGCACATCCCAAATTTATCAACATTAACATTTTAATATAACATTATAGTCATTATGGCTTTTAGAAGAATGGGGTTTTTGGGGAGGTGAGCTAGTGCACTATAGACCCCTGTGGTGCGGCCTAAGCTTTTGTTCTTAATGGTATTTTTACATTACTTTTACTTTTATACTTTAAGTAGTTCTGAAAGCAGTACTTTTACACTTTTACTGGAGTAAAAATCTTGAGTTGATACTTCAACTTCTACAGAAGTGTTTTTAAACCCTAGTATCTATACTACTACCTGAGTAATAAATGGGAATACTTTTGACACCTTTGATTATCAGTGCTTCAAACTGTACTGAGCTGCCACAATCTGTGTATTATATGCGTGTTACGCGTCACAAAGTGAAACCTTTTGGTAAATTTATGCCAAATTTAAATGAATTAATTTTATGCTCACTTGATCGCTCTTTCGAAAGCAAGTGGATTTGCATGAGATTTATTTTAAGATTATATTTATGCATTGCCATAAAGTGCAGACAGATATATAATAATGTTAATGTTTCATCGTTCTGCTGTGGACTGCTACATGTCACTTGCCTAATAGCATTGTTTCTTAAACTCTAACTGTGTAACATTGTTGATTTGTCAATAAACTCTAACGCCATTAACTTTTAATTCTTAGTGAGACTAAAATGAAAGCCTACTGCTATCTGTTGGGAAAAAGAGTCTTTTATTGATCTCTGATCAGCTAATATATATATATATATATATATATATATATATATATATATATATGGACATTATGAGTGTGTCTCAAATTCTAGTGAGTGTGTAAGTAGGCTGTCTAGGTAGTGAGTGTGTAAGTAGGCTGTCTAGGTAGCAGCTGTGTAAGTAGCAGCGTTCTCTCCTCATCTCTCCTCATCAAACAGATTACTGAGACGCTCTAGTTAGAGAGAGACTGCGTCACGGCTTGTTCCCGCCCACTGCAGCACGCCACCGGTGGTTTAGCTGGTTGCTAAGCTACCGGTCGGCATCCAAAACAATAGCCCGAGGCTTAAAAATCCGCTAGCATAAATGCTAATATCTGGAGTATAAAAGTGTAAATGGTGAAGGACTCGTTACAGAGTTGATAATAAAATACTGTTTTGTGTGATTATATGACCAGAAATACATTAAAACTCCAGAGAGAATCAAAATAACTCACATTTTAAAACCACTTCACTGCTCCTAGATTAGCCTGCGTTGCATCATGGGATTGTCTTAGCGGCTGAGGAAGAGTTCGATGCTTCCTTAAAATCAGGTCTAAATAAGGTTCCTCAGTAGACAGCATGTTTAAGGTAAGAATTGGGACAGTCTACATGTCGGGAGCGCATACTATGATGTTAAATGCTGCCTATGTAGGAGCTCACTAGGATTTGGGACAGACCCTATGTGTAATGTGTTTTTCTCCCCCACAGGTGTGAAGGGTTCAATGGTGATCACCTGGACAACCTTTATTGAGACAGACAGCGTGGTAGAGTATGGTCTATGGGGCGGAAAGCTTTTTAGTCAGGCTGCTAAAGGAAACTCCACTGTGTTTGTCGATGACGGCGCAGAGAAGAGAAAAATGTACATTCACAGAGTCACCCTGTCAGACCTGACGCCTGGCTCTGCATATGGTAAGCACAGGATGAGTCACAGGAGTGACAGAATACGTTTCATGTTACAACAAATATGTTGTTTATGTCTCACTGGATTGAGTGTTGTCTGATTAAGCTGATGGTCTTAGAGGTCTGATTAAGAAGGGATGGAAATAGCAGGTGGGGGGATATTGTGTTTAAGTCTCGAACAGGAGCTAATGACGTTTTCTGAACATAACACAGTAATTTTGTATACGTGTGTTTGTTTTACAGTCTATCACTGTGGCAGTGAGCTGGGCTGGAGCGATCTCTTCTTCTTTACGGCTCTAAATGAGAGCTCCAGCTTCAGCCCAAGGTTTGCGTTGTTTGGCGATATGGGTAACGAGAACCCCCAGTCGCTTGCGCGATTGCAGAAAGAGACCCAGGCTGGGATGTATGATGTTATCCTGCACATTGGTAAGTCTTGAAACAGCGCAATCACTTTTAGCTGCAAAATGTATTTAAGGAATACAGCAAAGCACCAACCTGCACAGAGAAAATAACCAGGATGTTTCAAGTAGTTAAACAGGTTTAAGTAAAAGTTGTTTGTATTTTTTGTAGCCCCCACTATCTGCGTAGTTTGACATCAATCAGACAGATATTTCTCTGAAATTCAAGATTTTTTAAAACAGTGAATATATATATATATATATATATATATATATATATATATATATATATATATATATATATATATATATATAGCCATCAGCAGCCATCAACTGCTGATCTTCAGATACTAAACTAACCTAGAATGTTGTTCCCTTTTATACTCACTTATTAGTAGAATGTTTTTCAGCTGTGATCACAATTGAGCAAGAGTGTCCTAACAACCAATTAGTCCAATAACATCCTTAACTTGGATTGGTGGCCGTACCAGGAGATTTAGACAGAGGACTGAGAATTGCTGATAATAGGACTATATGCTAAATAAGCCTCTATACAAAAATAGACTTTAATACAAACATTTTTATTCTTTAAAAATCATCTGATACACTTACATTCATTGTTTATGAATTGCATGAAAATTGCATGAAATAAAATTCTAAAGTGATCCTAAACTTTTAAGTGGAAGTATATATATATATATATATATATATATATATATATATATATATATATATATATATGTATGTATATATATATATATATATATATATTTACTTTCGACGTAAGTCAATGGAACCAGAATTTTTTCCAAGCTGTTTTGGAGACCCTCTATTTTTCCATTTATCATGAAATTTCCACACAATGTAAACAACCATTACTGTGTTCAGATGTGTTCAAAACTCAGGTCAGCAGCAGTTGGCAGTATACACTATTAAAAGTCCTCATACGCTACCAACACTAACAATATAAGGCTAAAAGAGAATAGAGGTAGACAGAAACAAACTCAATAAATAAAAACACAGTTATTAAAACAGTGCCCTAATAGTTGATGAAATGACACAAGATTGCTAACTTGGCTAACACGGAATCTAGCTCCAAATGCTGTGGCACACTATTAGCATGCATACTAAGTACAGAACAGGTGTATATTCCGCTTTATCCCGCTAGTCTGGGTCACGGGGTGGCTGGAGCCAATCCCAGCGTCATCAGGCAAAGGCCGATAAATAAATAGTGTGTACAAGTCACGTACTTCACACCTATATCAGTATATTACCTTATATCACCGTAATCACCTTTTGTTTTATAGCACATTTTGAAGCATGTAAAAATTCCCAATGAGTTCTATTTACACCAAAATATAGCCTTCGCATGTCGGGGTTACTTTTAAACAGTGGTACAATTAACCATCTATAATAAAACATATTGCACATGAAGTTAAAAGAGTGGTGTATGCACACACTCATCAGAAGGGTGTTTATAGGTCACATGGAAATAAAACGTAAATGTATTGTGCTGATTTTTATAGTGATAGATAGATAGATTTCAGTCCTATTTATTATGATTGTATGTAGAGCTGTGGAGGATTTCTGGCCCAAACACCTGTATTGAATTAATGATGTTTTGCATTGATTTACCAGACCTTTTGGAAAAATGTCACAATTAAGCTGCATATGGGTTTGATTTTAATGATTGCACTTGCTCTGCTTTCAGCCGAATTGTTTATAAATTGTAAATGCCTAGGGATAGATTTGTTCAAACACATCACTAACATTTGCTAAACATTAGTGTGTAACCTGAATTTGAGCACGTTTTATTGACTACCAGAACGTTTCAGTTCAGTCTCCTGATGTTTAAAGTGCTCCTCACAATTACAGGTCGCCCTTCATCAGCACAACCTGGCGCCCTCTGCTGGCCTAAACAGTTGTTGCTATTGGGATCAAAATTTAAAAGCATGTGCTGATTATTATTATTATTTTTATTATTTTTACCTGAACTGTTATAAATCACGATGCTGCACCACAATGTTCACAACACTATGTGTTTCATTAGTGTTTTCAAGGTTTCTTAAGATTTCTGGAAGCGCAGCCCCTACTTGATTTCATCAAGCAATCAATTTTCCATGCTAGGACTGTTTGTTTATGATCTGTTAATCACAGTTAAATTTTTTTGTTCTGTGTTTCATGTGCTTGATTTGAAGGGGACTTTGCGTACGACATGCATGAGGTAAAGTTACTATTTGTTTTAAATTGTTTTAATTAATTATGCTGTAATGTCTGGTTTCCACTTGTTTGTGTGCCATGTGTGATTTGTGCCCTTATTATTCTCTATTATTCCTAAAAGCTATTTGCGAGCTGCTAGCTTCTCTGAACAAACAAGCCCAGTCAGAACTGCCTGATTGTGTGGTTTAAGTGTACAATATGTGCTTGAATACTGCAGAACAGCTGTGCCTTGGCACGTGACATAATCTTAAATCTAGTCAGAATCTAGGTTACAGCATTGTTGCTTGAGGTCAGCAGCAGTTGGCATTATACTCTATTAAAGGTACTCATACGCTACCAAAGGTGTCAAAAGTATTCACAATAATTACTCAGGTAGAAGTATAGATACTAGGGTTTAAAAATACTTCTGTAGAAGTTGACTCAAGATTTTCACTCCAGTAAAAGTGTAAAAGTACTGCTTTCAGAACTACTTAAAGTATAAAAGTAAAAGTAATGTAAGAAAAAGTAAAATGCCATGAAGGACAAAAATGCTATTAAGGACAAAAGCTTAGGCCGCACCACAGGGGTCTATAGTGCACTAGCCCACCTCCACAAAAAACCCATTCTTCTAAAAGCCATAATGACTATAATGTTATATTAAAATGTTAATGTTGATAAATTTGGGATGCGCTAGGCTTCCTGTTTCAGCTCATATACGCCCATTGAACATGAATGTAGTTTAGTACAATGTAAATATATTAAAGAAGCATATCTGTTACTACTGAACATTAACATGTGTTTCATGGAGCAGAAGATATGATCACTAGTTGTCTATAAGTATTGTAATGAAGTCAAACTTCAAAGACATGTTATCAATAATCTTTACTGGAACGTAAATGTACATCAATGAAAACAAGCTGAAGTGAAATAGCAAACCTGCCAACCTGGGATTTTTTTTTTTTAAGTAGCAACTTCTTGCGTTTGGGTGGCGCAGCACATCATGGCACGGCGTGGCACAAGGTCAGGTACATTTGCACCCGGGCAATGGGAATCAGTGAATGCATGCTCATAAAAAACTGAACGACGAATCGTAGCAGTGTAGTTTGTTGTCTAAATGCAAATCTGTTACGCAAAATGCGTAAATGTTGGCAGGTCTTAAACAGGAGTAATGAGCCTGTTTTTAAAATGTAAGGAGTAGAAAGTACAGATAATGGTGTGTAATGTTCAGCTGAAAAATATTTACTCCAGTAAAGTATAAATAACCAAAATTTCTACTTAAGTAATGTAACAAAGTATTTGTACTTTGTTACTTGACACCTCTGTTCGCTACCAACACTAACAATATAAGGCTAAAAGAGAATAGAGGTAGACAGAAACAAACTCAATAATAATTAAAAAAAATTAAAACGGTGCCCTAATAGTCGATGGAGTGACACAAGATTGCCAAGTTGGCTAACACAAAAGCTAGCTCCAAATACACACTATTAGCATGCATACTAGATACAGGACGGGTAGTTTGGCTTGTCTTTTTACACTCTACAGCAGAAAATGTAGATTTTGCTTGACTCCACACATGATTCTGAGTAATTGTAGACTAGAGATCGATCAGCGTTTTTGAGGCCGATGAAACATGATCTAAACTGGTTTATTTCCATTTTTAACCAGCTCATATGAAACAGCATAATATTTTAACTAAATTATCAGTAAATAAACAAAGTAAATCAAACAAATATCCCCAATACTGCAATCATTACATTTAGACCCTTAATTTAAAACAAAAAAAGTTAAATAAATTAAATAAATACAGTAAAAACTGCAGTCATTAAACGCAGACTCTGTTATTTTAAACTAAATCTGTAATCATCAAATGTAGAATATTGAATTACTGCTGCTGTTCTGTTTGTACCGGTCAGATCTGGTCTGCATGATTTACTCAGTAAACAGGATACACCACTAAATCAGAACACACATTAGAAATGAATTCTTTATATATGTGCTGTCTATAAACTGCCTGACCCATTATTATTAGTTGTATTAGTATTAATACTGGTAATAGTAGTAGTAGTAGTAGTAGTACTAATACTGCTGCTGCTGCTGCTAGTTCCTATTTCTATTAGTAGTGGTATGAAATTTTGTGACAGATGCCTTGCAGCTGATGGTTGTTCAGCAAAATTAGGCTTGCCAAGTGTTGTTTACTTGTTTCGGAGTAAAATGTAGATATTTATAATTGAAGGATTGTTGGATATGTTTGACAAGCTAGCCTGACTTAGACATTATTTAGAATCTGTGTTTAGGCTAGCTGTCACTGAGAAATGTTGCTAACAGTCACTGCTTGTGGTGCTAGAAAGCACTGGTTGACATCTGCCAAGCCACCATCAGTGTTTTCCATTTGAATCTTTTACAAGTAGTTCATTACTGAGAGGTTTTGAACCCTCGTGTGATCACACATTCTTCTTTCTCCTGCTTCTGTCTACATTCAGTAAGAGAATCCACTCTCCAAATATGGTGTGCCATGATGCTAACCTTTATGTCATGATATATCTATTTCCCCTTAATATCATTCCTGGTCACGATTAGAGGTCTGAACACCGCAGTACATCCAGTTCTATGACCAGCACTATTCCACCACTCCCCAGATGTTCTAACTAGAAAAACAGAAAAGGAGCTGTCAGAAAACTTGTTAAGGGCCCTACAACTCTACAGCCCACCATAGTTTGTGCTGTTTTTATCCCACAGTTGCCCCCATTATAATATTTGTCGTAGCTGGTTCATATTTCATCAAGGCACATTTCCCCCCCCCCTTATTTTGTCTAATGATAGGGCATCTGGATAAGTTGCTTGGAAAATTGATTTAGCTTAATGGCAGCCCTAGCTTTTAGGGCCTTCTCTCTTGACTGCACTTAACTTGCATTCTGTCATTACTGAGGTTTCTCAGTCAAGTTTGCCGACTGTTCTGTGGCGTTCCCCCTAAGAAAAAAAGATTTTAGCCAAATTTATGGCTTATACTAGTAACATTAACGAGTGTAGCAGCATTTAGCCTGTCAGCATTCCTTAACACAGATTATAGTATTTAGCTAATTTCAAGGTGTTATGGATTTTCTGATTTATTTTTGCTCCCCCATGTTGGAAGTAATGTATTCACTCACAGTGCAGTCTCTTGGCTCTGTTTTATGTTATGTCTGTCTGTGTGAGTGTGTATTTTATCGACGTCTCTGTCTGTTTCAGGACAATGGCAGAATTGGGGATGAGTTTATGAAGCAGATTGAATCCATTGCTGCCTATGTGCCCTATATGACCTGCCCTGGTAATCATGAATGGGTCTAGTGAGTATTATAGATGATTTAGTTTTTTGTTGTTAGCTAGATTTAAGATCTTAGCAGAATGTGCTGAGATGTTTATGGGGCTCTTGAAAACAAGCATGTGGAATATTAACTAATATTAAATAATAATATTCAATATTAACAATGTGAATCGTGATCTATACTCTTATGCCAATAGAGATGCCACAGAGGGTTCTATGAGTGGTGCTATAGAACAGTGGTCGCCAACCCTGGTCTCAGCAGGTCCTGCAGGACAGGATTGGTGACCACTTTCGTGGACGAAGCATATTTAGGGTGTGTCTTAAACCCTAGTGAGTGTGTAAGTATCAGCGTTCTCTCCTCATCTCTCCTCATAAAACAGATTACTGAGACGCTCTAGTTAGAGAGAGACTGCGTCACGGCTTGTTCCCGCCCACTGCAGCACATGACCCGTGGTTTAGCTGGTTGCTAAGCTACCGGCCGGCTATTCATAATAATAGCCAGATGCTTAAACGTCCGCTAGCATAAATGCTAATGGTTCGAGTATAAAACTGCTAAATGGTGAAGGAGTTGATAATAAAATACTGTTTTGTGTGATTATATGACCAGAAACACATTAAAACTCCAGAGAATCAAAATAACTCACATTTTAAAACCACTTCACTGCTCCTAGATTAGCCTGTGTTGCATCATGGGATTGTCTTAGCGGCTGAGGAAGCGTTCGATGCTTCTTAAAATCAGGTGTAAGTAAGGTTCCTCAGTAGACAGTATGTTTAAGGTATGTAAGAATTGGGACAGTCTACATGTTGGGAGCGCATACTATGACGTAAAATGCTGCCTATGTAGGAGCTCACTAGGATTTGAGACACACCCTTAGTTTTCTAAATGATCATGTATGAAAAAAGAATTTGTTAGAGTCAAAAAAATTTTTTAAAAGGCCTATATATGACATTTATAACATTTCTGTGGTTTTGTGTCCCGACAGCTGTCCTAGTTCGTTTTTATTTGACTCCAAATTCAAAATTCTCTTTATCCCTGAGAATTAAACAGGCTCACATGATCACAGCAAACAGGTTTTGTGTGCATCTTGACAAATGACTTTTAAAGAAATATATCTTCAGCTTGAATAGTGGTGCTGAACTGCTGTGCCTTAATAGGTAGAGGTATTAGGGGCTGTGTTTACATCTTTGTATTTTATATATGGGCTTAGTGTTGGGACTTTAAATGATGTGGAGGTTCTTTAAACTTTCAAAAGCTTCTTTACTCTCATGCTGTTTACAACAACAGTTGTTTAAAGAATTATCCTTGCAGGTCTTAAACTAATCACAAGAGGGTTTCTATGGCAGTGCATAAAGAAAGCTTTTAGCAGTCTTATTTGAGAGGCTTTATGTATTAGTCTGAATGTCCCTAATGATTGTAAAAGTAAAAATTAGTAACATTATATAGTAAACACAGCTTCTCATTCATTCTATTCATTTATTTCCAATACTGTGGTATTTATTTTCATTCAGGATTTGTGAGGTGCAGATGATTAGTCTGCACAGCACAATATAAAGACCCATAGATAATACAGACAATATTGTTTTCTTATTAATTTCAAAGGTTTTTGGCTTGCTGTGATGACAGGGCCTCTGAAATACTCTTTCTTTGAATAAACAGTCAGTCTAAAGTCTAGACAATATCTTTTTTAGATCTGGCCCCCTTCTACTCGTCCTATTTTAGCTGCATTCCCGTCCACTCAACTCTCAATTGGTCTGTCATTAAAACGGTTTTTGGCAGGGCTTAAATGCATATTCCATAAACATATGAGAAGTTGTCGGTCTCAACTCTGACTCCTCTCATGGACCAGTGCTACTGTCTGGAGAGAGGAAGGAAAAACACCATTGTTGTCAGTGGAGATTCCAAAATTCAGAAAGATTTGCTTTGCTGTTGAATTCAAACATGAATCATTTTAAGGAACCGTAGCTGGCACTAACTGAAGAGTCACTCACCATATAACCAATCTAAACCGAGGATAGGAGAATGGGTCGTTTTCCTTCCATTTCAACACCAACAATGAAACGCTGCTAACTGGAGCAGAACATGGGAACAGTGGCAGTATGTCTATTTTTTTTTTTTTTTTTTTTTTTAATCTTTAAGAAATCCATTAAGACATTTGGTTAATGACTAATTAATTTGGTTGTGACTAATTAATAACATTACGTCTATGCTCTTGGTTGTTGTACCAGTCAGTAACACCAGTTTAAACCCTTTGCATTACTCAATCAGAATCTGGATCTTCTTTTCAGTGTGAGGTCTTTCGTTCACGTTTAGTATGTTTACCCCCTAAACTGCAGACAGCATGTTATTTTTACTACATTTGAAATATACATAGAGTATGTTCTTCTTTTCTTTTTTGTTGTATATGTATAATGCATATTCTTCTTTTGTATACATTTGGAATATACATACAGTATGTTTCTTTTTTGTTGTATATGTTTAATGTATGTGTGTTTTATGTCTGATGGACCCCAGGAAGAATAGCTGCTACCATTGTAGGAGCTAATGGGGATCCAAATAAAATAAACAAATAAACTTTGGCGACTGCTGTAAGTTAGCCAGTTTATCTCTTAATAGCAATCCATCTTGGTGACATGTTCAAATCTCTAAAATCACTAAAAGTAACAATTAGTGACAATTTTATATAAATTTTATCAAAACCAAAACCTCTGTGATCGCTTGCCTTGCTATTTATTTTTCCGTTTTAACAAACCGCCAGGCCAGTTGAATTTTTGCACATTATTTTGGTTCTAAAGCATGCGTTTTAGTTGTACTGCTCCATATATATAATATTCACATTTCTTTAATTCTGGTCATAAATTAACAATCGGCATTTGTTTGATGACTCCAGCGGCCGGTACCTCTGGTTTTGAATGTTGAAATGTAATCTATTAAATAGCTTTTGTTTTGGAATCTGTCTGTTACACTGCTTAGTCTGTTGAACGTGGTCTTGTTTAGTAGATATCGGCTCCAGCTCTGCAAATGATGCAGAAACCTGCAGGCCTCCATGCGCTGCTGTATTGGTTGTGTGGTTCTTGACTATTTACAACTTGATCTTGACTCTGTGTTTGGAAACTACTGCCTTTTCCACCGCATCTCCTCCTTAACCGTTGACCCCTGACCTAGTCTAGTCAAGCTAGTCAATTTCTGTAAGCCCACATTTGTCACTTTAACCCTTAAATGCCAGGATTTCAGTAGTCTCTCCGTGACGTTGAACTTCGAAGTTATTTTTATATTCCATGCTGTTTCCTGCTGTCAAACCCGTATCTCACAGAGACAGTACTCACTCATTTTTATGACCAAAGTGAAATTTCGGAAAAACAGGGGAAATTTAGTACCTCTGCTTGCTGCAGCGTTCCTAGAAAGCCATTTGTGTTCTAGTTTTAAGTCCAACTAAAATACTCAGCTAGGAGGTTGGCATGTGTTTGGCTAGGCATACCTCTCTCTAATCGAAAGCACAGATATTGGGTTTTATCGTGCACTTAAAAAGGTGTCTGGAGAGGTCAGTTGATATAGCAGTAATATATTTTTCTCTATTTTTTATTTTTCCAGCAACTTCTCACACTACAGGAGCCGCTTCAGCATGCCAGGGCAGACGGAGAATCTGTGGTACAGGTAGGAGCTTCGATTACCAGCTCGCTTCTTCTGTCCATCAGCTAGCTGTTGATGTTCTCCTCCAGGAGTTACATAAGAACGAGGGGTGACTCCAAACCAAATACCAAAGACCTGACGAACCAAAACAGTCACACTCTACCTCAAGCCCTGATCTCCACCCTGATCTCAAGCCCTGTGTTGGGTCTTGTGCTGCATGGTGGTAAGATGATCTGCTGCTAGACCGCAGGCCTGCAGTCATGTCTTCCTGTTTAGAGCGAGTGAGCACTTCTCAGGTCTCATCCATCACATAAGCTGGTCAGCCATCCACTCTGGTATGTTAGGAATGGAAACGTCTGATCAGTCACCACCAGCGTTCTATTTAGTCTGAAGGGCTTACCCAATCCTTCCTGGGAAGAGTATGTGAAGACTTCATTTTGATTGCTATCATTCCATTCACTGCGTCATGTACGTATCTCGATGGGGTTGAAAGCAAGCTTCTTGGTTTGGGATATTACACTAACTAAACCTGATTTCTGAGACACGTGGACTGCCGTGAGCAGTAGACGTTTGTTTATCTCTTGGTGGGCACAGGGCTATCTTTGATCTAGACTGGATGCAGATTTTAGGACCTTTGTTTCTTGTTATTCGTTTTCATTTTCCATTTTAGTCAAAACATAATAGCCTGTTCAGCTGTGTGTTTGGCTTCAGCTGAATTCTGGCAACGCTCTGAGTCTTTCAGATGGCTCTGATCAAACGTCCTCATGCGATAAAGTTAGATTACTGATTGAATCGGAAGTGCCAGGATTATCAGTCTCGACAATCATTTTAAATTATTTATTTTTTACTGCCTACTGTTAGTGTTTCTAAGACTATTAACCCTTGAGTACTCTTTGATCCTTCCAGAAATTAATCTACCTGCACACACATTACTATTATAAATACTTTGTGAAGTTTTTTAGGCACATTTAGCATGAGCCCACAATCAGTGAATTATATTGTACTTCCCGACTCAAACATCTTAGCTTGACTAAGCATTATAGTTTTGCTCTTGGGACACTGGAAAGATTGCTGAGGTTTAGCTTTAATGACATAGGAGCAGACATTTCCAGCTGTTCTCTGGAACAGCTTCTCTGGGATAATCACTTGTAAAAAAAAAAAATAATAAAAAAAAGGGGGGGTGGGGGTGGTTATAGCTATCGGAACACTGTGCTTGTTTGTTTAAAGCTATTTATGCTCACTGCTGCATTTTGATAATAGCTGAATGTGTTTATGTCTGCCTGTAGCTGGAACATAGGGTCGGCACACATCATCTCTTTCTCTACGGAGGTCTATTTCTACCTTGACTTTGGCTTGGGTCTTCTCTTTGAACAGTTTGAGTGGCTGAAGAGTGACCTGGAGGTATATATCATGGTGATATTGTTGTATTTAAGTTTAGGGATATATATTTTATATATATATGAAATTATGTATGTGCGAGGCATCAGATTGCACAAATCTAAATGTCTGTACTTCTGTTTGTTTGACCAGGAAGCGAACAAACCAGAGAACAGAGCAGTACGACCCTGGATCATCACCATGGCACATAGACCCATGTACTGCTCCGACGATGATCAAGATGACTGCACAAAGTTTGAGAGCTATGTAAGAATTTTTTTTTGGATCTCAAGGCTGGAATATGGGACGTTATTTGATTAATTATTATTAATGATTTCTTGAACGCATCTTCTGCATTTTACGTATGTATTGTCATGGGGAACGAGCCAAGGTACAAACTTCTCAATCAAATTGGATCTTAAATCATATCCAGTTTGCCTGTAGATTATAAATTTATCAGAGGCAACAGTCTAGTGTGCTAGGATAGCTTTGTGCTTTTTTCAGTGTGGTACAAAAACATATATCACAATAACTGGTCCCAAATGAGGGCCACCCTTGATGTGTTTAGTTTCAAGTCAAAACAGCTTTTAAGTTTATTACTTACTATTAAGTTCCTAATTTTTCTGAAATTCAGATCATTCTAAAAGTCAAAGTTGTTAAATTATATAGAAAAATTTTCCGTTCCGTCCATGTTTTGTATGCTAATCGAAGTAGTTTCATAATTGATAAAGATTTATATAGATGTAGATAAAGATATATATATATATATGTGTATAAAAATGTTCTATTGTATATTTTAGTATAGTATATTTATAGTATATTATTCTTTTTTAACATTTTAAATTTTGATATCTTCACTTCTTACTTAAAGTAAAAAGACCATAGTGATTTGATTTTTATTGTGATATATATCGATATCGACTGATAAGAAAAAATTATTGTGATAAGATTTTTTCCCATATCGCCCAGCCCTATTTCAAACTGTTGGATAAACAAATTTCTGGGGTTTTTTTCCACTGTGAGGAGATTATATGCAGTATTGTATTTAAAAAAAGAAGTGTAGCTGTAAGGAAGTCATTACTGAGCAAAGGAAACAGACAAAGAAAACTGCCTTGTCAAACAAAGAAACTGCTGATATTCTCAGAACAATATACTGGCTACCCCAGAGACCAGACCTCAGCATCATTAAATTTTTTGGGGAATTATTTTGATTGTGAGAAGCAAAAAACTGTTCCAGCTTCTAACGTTAGAGGTTTGGAAGAATATCCCTATCTATTTCTGAAAACCTGAAAGCAGGTATCTTGGAGAATAAATATAAAAGAATGGGAGCTGTAATAATAAGTTTATAATAAATGTATTTTTAGTTGTTGAAGCTTCTGAGAAGTTTTAAGTTAAAAAAAAAGTATTTTACCCTGAAAAATGTTTTGATAATAAATTAAAGGAGGGTGGTCAGTAGGTGTAGAACTGTAGGTGACATTTGGTTCAGGTCATTGGTGCAGCCAGTATTTTATCCAAAGCCTGACAGGATCCAGGGGTTAGAGAGGAGAGGAAAGGGGTCTTTAAGGGCACAAAGTTTTCTGCTTTGGCGCCAGACTTTGCTCTCTGTTGCCCACACTGGTGTAATTAAATCATAAATCCATGCTCTTATTACCTATCCTTACTACTGTTTAATAGTCAGTGTGTGTCTCCTAAATTCCGAATTGGAAAAAGATGTCCCAGGAACTTCAGCCTCTCGTAATTATGCTCTAATGTCTCTGCAGCTTCTAATAGTGTTTATTTATAGGGATGTTAATAATCTGACGTAACTCTGTAAACTGGCTGTATATTGGACTTGGGGGAGGTACTCAGTCATGCAGCATCTCAGGAGGCCTTCCTGTGTTTCGTAAGGGAAGTCTATTAGTGAGATTTGCACTGGGTACCGTTTGTGCTGCTTTAATGGCTTCTGAAAGCGACAATTTGGTCCAGAGCCGACTCGATGTCCTTTGCCGACTGCATTATATACTGCGGTTGTTATAAATTGGAGCTGATGTGCCTCTCTTCAACTGGTTTCTTCAAGTTACGCATAGTCTTAAATAAAGATCGACCGATATGGGTTTTTCTATAGCCGATGCTGATATGAGCTGCTGATGTTTTGAGCTGATTTCTAGAAGTTTTCTGTTTTATTTGCTGCTAAAATGTTACACTATTAATAAGAAGTGGATAAACAACATTTCTGAACTTAACATCATTTACTGAACACTGACTGAACAAGATAAACTAAATATTTTTATCTGCCCCCCAAAAAAATACAGTATGAACACCTTACTGCTGAAAGAGTGTAACACACATCTCTTCATACCCAAAACTAACCAGTTATTAAGAAGAGCACTGAAAGATACTTCCACACAGACCACATGTTCACTCAGTTACAGAGAGAGACTCACTTTATACTCAGGTTTTTATCACGCTGTAGTAAAACTACAGTTCTTTAAGGAGGATGAGTATGGAGAGAGATTAGTCTCAAAACACCTGACGAATGTGTAAAAGATAATTCACAAATTGCACACACGAGTTTCACTATTCACAAATAAATATATCCCAGTCTGGGTCTCACAGCTCGCTATTTGTACCAATTCTGTTAAATTTATAAATACATATTTTTGATTTTCATAAATGGATTATCAGTTGTTTGTGAAAATGAACACATTTGTCTGTATTTTCGTTGCATATTTTTGAAAAGGCGAGGTCTCAAATTTTAAATTTATTTATAAAGTGTTGAATCTGCATTTGTGGATCAAATGGATTTTGAGACAAATAGAAACAGCGAGCGTCGCGCGAGAGAGATGAAGACGCTGATCTGCTGTAATGACTCTCTTTACTCTTTCTTTAGTTCCTCGAGTGCTGGGAGCTGAGTAATGTCTGAGTAATGTCTGAGTAATATCTGAGTAATGTCTGAGTAATGTCTGAGTAATGTCTGAGTAATGTCTGAGTAATGTCTGAGTAATATCCAAGTAATGTCTGAGTAATGTCTGAGTAATGTCTGAGTAATGTCTGAGTAATGTCTGAGTAATGTCTGAGTAATATCTGGGAAGCTCTGGCTGCTCCGGAGAGACTCTCTGTGTAACAGTAGCGTGATATTGTGTGTATTACACTAGAGCAGTTAGCTTTAGCCCCGGAGCTAATGTGTGTATTACACTAGAGCAGTTAGCTTTAGCCCCGGAGCTAATGTGTGTATTACACTAGAGCAGTTAGCTTTAGCCCCGGAGCTAATGTGTGTATTACACTAGAGCAGTTAGCTTTAGCCCCGGAGCTAATGTGTGTATTACACTAGAGCAGTTAGCTTTAGCCCCGGAGCTAAGCAGTAAAACATCCGCTCTGGTTCACGTCTACGGCGGAACTAGAAACACGTAACCGCCTCATTATAAACCTCACTGTTCACTATTAATTATTCACTTTCACTTGTTTAGCTGAACAGTTCCAAAGGTTTCGGCTTGCGGTCCTTCACATGCGGTAGCAGCATGTTCCACCGCACCAATAACACGGGGCTGCCCGCGGACGTGCCTTTAAAACGGCGCTACCAAACACTGATATCGGCCGATGCTGATATATTAAAAATGCAAATATTGGTCGATCTCTAGTCTAAAATATGATGTGATGTGTGTCTAGTGTTCTAAATCACTGTGACTGTGGACTGTAAACAATGTAAATACAGTGTTTACGATCTTTAATCTTCCTGTTTTTCAGGTACGTCTTGGCCGCAATGACACAAAACCACCGGCGCCTGGTCTGGAGGATCTGTTCTATCAACACGGTATCCCTTCAGTAAAACAAAATACTGTTTGTCACAATGAGCTACACATGTGTACCAAATAGGAGCCAAATTCAGGTTCCTTTATCCTCAAGTGCCATGATAAATACTGGTTATTTATAAATACTTGCTGTCCAATCCTGCTTTAACAGGGGTGTTTAATTAGAGTCAGTAAGGTCCAGTTAGAGGAGATCTCCTCAGGCCAAGGTCTGGACCATCATCCTTCCTAATGTGTGTTCTGATTCAGTGGTGTATCCTGTTTACTGAAGTAGTCTAGTATCAGCATCTTATACCATCAGCTACTGAAACACCAACACATCACACATACCGTTCAGTATATTTCAGTATATTTACTGTTTAAATACTGAACTGAATAAATGCTTTTTTCATCACTTTAAGTAAAAACAAGACCTAGATTTAAAATGATTTTGATAAAAGTGCATCATAAAATGTTTATTTATAATATAAAGTAAATAAAATGTTTAGTCTTGTTAACTGAGTTTCACATCTTATCAGTTTCTCTCTCTCTTGTATTCCTCCACTCTTTCTCTTGGTCAGTGAGAGAAGTGAGCTCTTGGTTCTCCAGCCAGGACTTTAAATCTGGGCTGAAACTGTGTTAGGACCATTCTCACACACATATGAGATATCCGGAACCTTCTGTGTGGAGTGTGTATGTTCTCTCCGTGTTTGAGTGGGTTCCTCCGGGTACTCCGGTTTCCTCCCACAGTCCAAACACATGCATGTTAGGATCCTCACTCTAAACTGCCCGTAGGTGTGAGTGTGTGTCTGTGAATGTGTGTTGGCCATGCAATGGACTACACCGCCTTTGCCTGATGATGCTGGGATTGGCTCCAGCCCCCTCCATGACCCAGGCTAGCGGGATAAAGCGGAAGATGATTGATGGATGGATGAATAGATGGATGGATATGATGTACGTGGCTGCTTTTAATTTGCTCCACGGTCTCAGAACATATGAGATGTCTGTAGGAAGTATAAACATCTCTCCATTCCTGGTTAAAAAGTTGTTTTTCGCCATCGACTTTTCTTTTTTTAGAGCACGCCGTCTGACTCGCTTTATTCTCCCGAATATGCACAGATCTGATTGGCTGAGGAGCCTTGGGTGATTTTACTGTGCCGCATTGCCCATATACCGTAATAACAAGAAAAGTTGCGCCGCTTAAAACAAACATAGTCAGAATTAAATCCTTCTCAATAGATTTTCAGTTTTGGTCCACATTGGAATACGTCTAGGTCTGGGCCCGGACCGCGGCCCGCCTATTAGTGACCTCTGCTTCATAATCTTCTACATCACAACCATAGCCATATAAGCATTGGGCTTGTATGGACAGTATTAATGAACTCTTGCGTAACGAATGTGCCCTTGTAAAGCTCATGTTAAGCCTTGACTAATCAAGCTGCTGGTCATTATAGCTTTAACCTGACAATTGTAGGTATATTTTTTTAATTAAATGTAATTGGTAACTGTCAATCAAGGTATTAATAAAAGCAATGAAAACACAGAACCAGTTCTTTAAAAATGAGACCTCTGTCTAACCTCTATACATCTAAAGGCATGGAGTGTTACCCAAAACTGTAGTGACTTTCAGTGTGTACAGCCAAAGCAGCCCTTTGGTTTTGGCTGCAGTAAGCAGTATCTCCAATCTCACTAGCCTTCTCTGAATATCAAAAAAGTGTTTGTTTACAGTTGAAGGCAACTCTATCTTGCCGAGCAGGCAGTTATAGAAATCACTCTCCGCGTTCACCACAGCAACCTCAGAAGGTTTGGATCTCTTAGTGGAAGTTCCACAGAAATACTGTAATGTTTTGCAATATTTGGGGAAGGCCTCATGGCCCTAATGGATGTGGTTAGGTTGGATAGTCAGGTATGAGTACAGTTTGTTTCTCCTCTGTTTAACAAAATGTGAAGTCTATGTAAATAACTGGGTAGGGTTGATTTTGCGTATATGTTGTTGCAGGTGTAGATCTGGAGCTTTGGGCACATGAGCATACCTATGAGAGGCTTTGGCCGGTGTACAATTACAAGGTCAGTATTCGGAGTAGAGCACATCAGTCCAAAGCCAACTTATAACATAACAAGCTTAACTAATACAGATGTGGAGAATGCATTTAGATTAGCTAATGGTTACGCATAAGGCTAGGAGTTGTATAGATGCCGTGTAAAGAATGTGTGTTTTGGTGGTTTGCTTGTTTATCACAGGTGTATAATGGAAGTACTGATGAGCCGTACGTGAACCCAAAAGCACCTGTGCATATAATCACGGGCTCAGCTGTGAGTATCATCTGTTTTTTAAGGTGCAGTTTCTTTAGTTTATAGTTCTCATATTTATCCTACACTCCAACAAAATTCATCCACTCATTATTAACCTCACATACATATTATACTCTATATGCCGTAGAAAACTGCGGTTTAATAAACACCTGACTTAAGAATGATCCACTTCCCAAATAATTCCCGCCCTGTGGGGGTCCTGATCATTAAAGAACAGGGTAAAAGGGGGCTAAAAAAGTATACAGAGAAACAGAGTGACTGTAGTCTGTAATTGTAGAACCATACAGAAATTGCTTCTATATGGTACGTAGTGCTGGACGATATGGGCAAAATTTATATAACGATATATTCCTTAATTTCGGTCGATACAATATAATTCAAATATCGATATAAATAATTTAAAGGCCTCAGAAAAACTGCCAAGAATCCCTATTTTGGCCATATCGTCCAGCACTACGTACCATATAGAAACAATTACAGACGCTCTATATATATAAGAGAGAGAAACATTGTATTCAAAATATAAAACCACAAATGTACGGAATAATGAATAAGTACTAACTAATGAATTTAATTTTACTGTAACTGCAGCAGTACAAATGTTACAACGCACAAAAAAATTGGTCTGAGCATGAGCTGATACGCTGCTCACTAGATAATGTTCTGAAACTCAAAGTCAAACATTTGTAGACTAAAGTGAAGATGCTTACAAGAAATATAGCTCGTAAAAAACCACACGCGTTAATCAACTCTGCTCCATAACCCCTGGAAACGCAAGAACGTGATATAATTGGACGATGCAAGGAGCACCTTTGTTAACATGCGGCAGCTGAAGAGGGGAAGTGCGTTCAGGTTGGTTGGCGTGATGGAGCTTTTTTGATGTAGCCATCACTACATGCAGTTCTATAAATTCAGGAGTTCAGTCAGAAAAATAACGGCTTAAAGGCTCATTTATACTCAGCAATAAATTTGGAAAACTTTCTGTCCCCACTCTGTCTGCACGTTTTCAGAAGTCTTACTGATAGGGACGGGACGGAGCAATACCACTGCAGACTGTGGGGGCAGTGCAAGACGCTACCACTTCCATACAAACACAGTGAAGAATAAACAGCGAGACTTTTTTGGTTGTGCAAGTTGGTTAGAAATTTTAACCATAGTTTTTCATAGTTTCTGATGTAAATACAGAACTACGAGCTCATCCACCGCCACCATGTTTGATTTATTACGAACTGCCCGCTACTGGAAGTGTTACTCAGCAACCATGTTTATTTAACTTTGCCTCGTAACACTGCAGTGAAACATACTATCTTCAGTTACTGCTGCCACCGCCAGGTGAAAGGAACAATTGCAACATACTGACGGGCCATTAAGGGTGATTCAGCGGACCCTGCCATAAATAGTACATATCGAAATACCACCGTTATTGAAACATATCTTATTGCGGTAAATCCCGATATCAAATTATTGTCCAGGCCTAATCGTACATTTGGCTGATAAAATGGCCTATGAGTGTAGATACCATGAAGTATTTCTATTAATGTGATCAGTATATGTTCCATTAACAGTTTTAAAGATAAAACCTTCAGAACAGGTGGGGATTGCATGTTATAACTGCCGTAAATAAGTTTAAATTTGCCTAAAACTAAAGCCCATAACCTGCTTCTGAACGCTCTGAAAGAATTTAGTTCCTATTGGAGCCGTGGCCAGATCTTAAGGTCTTGCTCAGTAGGAGAGGGGAAAAACACAGTGAATTACTGGAGTCTTCCTGAAGTGTCCTAGAGTTTATGAGGCAAATGTTTTCTCTTTCTCAGGGTTGTCGAGAGAAGCATGATGGCTTTATTCCCAAACCGCGAGACTGGAGTGCTTTCAGATCCACTGATTATGGCTACACACGTATGCACCTGATCAACTCCACACACATCTACCTGGAGCAAGTTTCTGACGACCAGGTAAAGTCACACTCAGTCAGTAGGGTTGTATTCAGTTACACTGAACAATGGCATTTGTAGACATTAAACTGGAGATGAGTAAACTTAAAATGGCTAATAGACTAAAATAATTAAAATAATTGTGTTTAAATATTTTTTAAGCTCTTAACTAAAAGACTTCTCAAGGAACTCTTTAACTGAAATCAATGTTTCTATCCTCAGTCTGGCAAAGTAATAGACAGCTTCACGCTGGTAAAGAACGTTCATGGGCCCGAGGCTTGGCTTTGAAGACTCAGTGGCTCTGGGACGGTCACTGCAACCAACAACACACACTTTTTCTCAGGGAATTGCACTTTCAAAGCTCATCACTGGTGAGCTGCACATTAGCCTTTATCATAAGAACAAGTGTATGAAAATATAACCTGTTGATCGCTTTGAGGAGTATGCATAATTATACAGTTTAAAGTTTTGAAATGGAGATGGGCTTCAGATTTAGAGCACTAGTGTGTCAGATTTGCAGTGTTAGGGTTGGGCGGTATAACTGGTTAGACAGACAGACAGATCAGAAAGTCAAGGCATCCAGTAGCTATTCCACAAGTGTACAAGGTAACAGTACAGTCGTTGATCATTATGATATCAAATTTCCATTCCACGCCAGGCCTAATCAACACATTCCACTCCTTTATACCACTAGAGGCACTGATAGAATAAGGGTAAACAACTGTCAGGCATAATCTCTGAAAAACTAAGTTCCGAAATCGTCTACTTGTCTGAATACTCAGTAGTAAATCAGTAGGTGAGCGTGGCTAGTATGTCTGAATACTTAGTAGGAAATCAGTAGGCGAGCGTGGCTAGTATGTCTGAATACTCAGTAGTAAATCAGTAGGCCAGCGCGGCTAGTATGTCTGAATACTCAGTAGTAAATCAGTAGGCGAGCGTGGCTAGTATGTCTGAATACTCAGTAGTAAATCAGTAGGTGAGCGCGGGTAGTATGTCTGAATACTCAGTAGTGAAATCAGTAGGTGAGCGCGACTAGTATGTCTGAATACTCAGTAGTAAATCAGTAGGTGAGCGCGGCTAGTATGTCTGAATACTAAGTAGTAAATCAGTAGATGAGCGCGGCTAGTATGTCTGAATACTCAGTAGTAAATCAGTAGGCGAGTGTGGCTAGTATGTCTGAATACTCAGTAGGTATTGAGTAGTAGGTGAATGGTGCCCGGATGACCTCCTGAATCAGCAGCTATGTTTATGTAGGTGAACACAGCACACTGTGTATCCCATGATTCACCTGGAGTCGTGGATGAATTCAGAGTGGAGTAAATAAACGGTGTGAAGCTGAACGTCGGCTGTGTGTACGTAGCTACTGCTAGTGAACTGCTGCTACAGGAGTTAGCGCTACTGCTGAGATAAACAATGATTACATTCCTCCCGTTTCATCTTCTCTGATCTACAGCTCCACACCGTCTGATACATAATCAGACAAAAACACAGATCAGAGTCACTAAAAGATCTAAATCTGTCAGTAAATGAGATTTTAAGTGAACAGCAGTACTTTTGTGGTGGTGGTCTGACGTCTTGCGTCACAGGACGCTGGTAATATGGTGGACGTAGTACGTCTGAGATTGTGTGGTACTAAAACTCTCCTACTGAAATTACCTACTAGTCTGATGCTCGAGCAGTACGTACTGACTCTAATCTAGTATCTACTGACTAGTAGGAGATTTCGGACGCACACTTAGTTTGACATTCGCTATGTGACAGCTAAGAGCTACACACATACACTTACACCTCACATACAGCTTTCACTCTAACACTACTCTTTTAACTTTACACTCTCAGATAACCAGTGCTACGTTAGCATCAGTTAGCTGGAAACAGACCTGTGCTGTGTGGCACGTGAACTATAGTTGTATAGTAGCCAAAAAGCTACAGTCTGAAACACCACAGGACAGGTCAGATTTTAGTTTACGCTCTACCACCACAGTCCACTCTTACTCTCTCAGATATTAGAGCAGCAGGTGATCAGAATCAACTGTGTACTGTGGGGTGTGGCACTGTTATGGTCTGTAGCCTGCTCGCTAAGCTAGTGTTAACATGAGGCTACAGATCCAGACACCACAGAGCAGGTTCTTTCTCTTCAGTGCCAGTTGCTTGACAGTTGCTCCACTTCACTTCCTCAGATTTGAATCTTTATCCTGTGAACTGTTGTTGGAGCTAAAGTCTTAAATCAAACATGTTCTGTGGTGAGCAGAGCTGTCATCATGCTAGCTTAGCGAATACTCTCTCTCCTACTTAACAGTACTGTTTAAATTATAACTGTTAAATGGATGGTTTGACATTCTTTAGATAATGCTTTTAAAATCTTACATGTAAGAGCATGTAAGCGTTATTAGATTTTTTTTAAATAACGCAGGGTTAGATGCTTTTACATTACTGTGCTTTTACCCACCTCCTAATACCTTACACCACAGTACTGTTGGGGGAGCTTTGTTTTGTAGGTAAAAAACAGGTGGATACCGCTCAACCTAACATTTTGTACTTTTCTTTGAAACTGGCACCTCCTAAAACAAAACAGGATCAGGATATAATTTTTTTTACTTTGAAAAAAGTCTTAAAAAGTATTAAAATATAACCCTACAATATACTATGATTTGAGATTTTCCTTTACTCTCTTTTTATGTTTTTGAAAAAAATTATTCTAACCCTAAATGTAAATAGTCAAACACAACAGGAAAACCATATCCTGTATGCAATACTGTATGATCTCTAAAACTCTTTGATCTAATAAACATGCTGCTTTTAACTTACTATTGACGTGCAATAAATCCTTGCAAAGTCCTGCAAATGATGGACAGTCTTCATTCTCTCACAGTAGTCTATGTCTCTGTAATCCTTGCTTTGAGCCAAAGCTTGCATTGCTCAAGCCAAATGCCGGGCTTTTACTTGGCCTGCAGATGATAAGTGATCTGCTTTGACTAATTCTGCCACATGGGCCTAAAATATGCTTGGCAAGCAAAGCCCTCTTTTTTGGCTTTGAAAGGCGGCCAGCTCACGATGTATGTTACGTAACCTGGTCATATTTTTGGTCAGTTCAGATCTGCAAGATAAACCAACACGCTGCCCACAGAAGCCCCCACGTCCTTGATTGAATCACGTTGTTGTGAAGTTCATTTGGACTACACACTGATCGAGTAGCTAGCTGTGCCTTGATCCACATTAAACAGAACATGACTGACGTGTAGGCAGTACAGAGTACAGCTATGGGTCATGGTTTGTTTTGTTTGTTTAGTTTGTAGTTTTAATCATGATTTACACTAATTAAATTAAAAACTACATGTAAACATAAATGTAGTGTCCCAAATGTGCCTCTTTACAGCCCTCCACAATTATTGGCACCCCTTGTTAGGATGTGTTCTTAGGCTTTAAAGACTTGTGGAGGTGCTTTGACATTAAAACAGCTGAACAATATTGTATATATTCTATATATACACTACCGCTCAAAAGTTTGGGATCACAGTGAAATGTTCTTGTTTTAATGGAGTATCTTCTTCCTTTACACAACAATGGACTGACGGGTCTCTAAAGAAAGTTGTTTCTTTCTGGTCATTGTGAGTCGGTCAGCAAGCCATCAACTGCTGATGCTTCAGATACTAAACTAACCTAGAATGTTGTTCTCCCTTTTATACTCACTTATTAGTAGAATGTTTTTCAGCTGTGCATCACAATTGAGCAAGAGTGTCCTAACAACCAATTAGTCCAATAACATCCTTAACTTGGATTGGCGGTCGTACCAGGAGATTTAGACAGAGGACTGAGAATTACTGATATTAGAACTATATGCAAAATAAGCCTCTATACAAAAATAGACTTTAATACAAACATTTTTAGTTTTTAAAAATCATCTGATACACTTACATTAATTGTGAAATTGCATGAAAATTGCATGAAATGAAATTCTGAAGTGATCCTAAACTTTTGAGCGGTAGTGTATATATAGATACATTCTAAAAACAGCTTCTGTTTATAGAATATTCTGCTATATATTGGTTCTTCTTTATGTAATAACTAGACAATTGCCTGATCAGTGGTTTCTTGTCCTCTGTGTCATTATTTACATTATTACTTTTTTGCACAAGAATGCTAATAAAAGGTTTGGAGTTTATTCTACACACGGCACTTGGATTTATCTCCCAACTTGGGTACCAAAGAAACATTAGCTTGTGATAGAATGATGAAAAATGTAAAGAACAAGATCTCTTCAAGGCATAAAGCAAACACACATCATCTAGGAATTATGGAGAACTGGCCTGAGCATGTTTGAGTCCCAGTGAAACTGGCAAGATGAATTTTGGAAAGCATATTTACTGCTTCTGTCAGACCAAATTTCTTCAAACTGCAGATTTACTGAAATAAACTCGTCTATGGAGATTTTTTTCGGATGAGTTTGAACTGATAAAAGATGCTCAAACAAGCAGGAACTGAAGTAGCTGGTAGGAGAGCAGTAGAGAAGAGGAAGACCTAGTAATTCATTTTTGCCCTCTGGAGGGGACATGAGTCTCCCAAAGATATTCCGAAAACTAAATAAGGTACCGCTTGCTAAAATTGCTGTGCCATGTAGAGGACATCCTGGTCTGTATTATGTGTTGGTGTGTCATCCACAACAAAAGTTCTGCCTTTTTAAAATTGGCTGCCTCTCAGTAACCACATTTTTTGAGAGCAAGAGAGATAAGCTGTCAAATTATATAAATGTGTTATGCTTTTAAAACCTATAATTGATCTGGTTTTAAAAGCATAAAACTGTTATTGAGGTATAAAACTGTTGTAGCTAGATCTCAAAATTTTTATTGATATACACAAATATTTAACTACTAACAGCATACTTTTTTTGATGTCCTTCGTGGTGAACACTGGGACTAAATCTGGTTTTATATGAAATTAATGGAATTTGACTGAGACAGATAATTTTGCAACATGTAAGCTACTAATTAAATTTATTCCTAATTTATTAGAAAATGTTATATGAATTGTACATTTAAAAATGGAACATTAAAATGAAATGGTCTGTAAGAGAAGTTGGGTACTAGGTGTGGAAATTGTGAAACTTTGTTTTTTTATTTTAATTAAAGTAACAGTAACATTTGAAATGGGTTACTATTTGTTCCTGTTTAAGTTCATATACAGTGTATTTGAAATATGTCTTATGCTGACAAAAGTGGAAATAGTATAAAAAAGGTAAACAATGTTTGTTTACTCAGTTTTGCATGTACATTATTTTCTATGATTGAGTTGGTGCTGATGTTGTAGAAGGGTTTTTGGTCTGATGCAGATCAGGAACCAAGAAATATGTCATCAACAATGTCCTGTTGTCCACCATAAAGGACATTCCATAAAAAAATATTTAAAATGTTTTTGAAAAAAATCCCCACAGTGACATGTTTCTTTTTTTATCTAGTAGGCTTGTTATATGTTGAAATTACAGAAATTGTCAAACTTTAATTTTTTTTTTCATTAATTTAGTAAATACCCTCAAAACTAGGTAACATATCCCAACAGTCATGTTTAAAACAAACATAATGTACAAGAGTGATTATTATTATTTTTTGTTTTTCTTCTGCACCTGTAATTCCATTATTAATACACAATGCTGATAAATACATAGACACACAACTGGTGATTGATTGAGTGTTACTTCTCGATATGTTTTAACATTTTGAAAGCTTTCAAAAAACAGAGAGGGCAAGCCTTACCGCCTGCCACCTATTACCAGCAAACCCCCCGCACTGTTATTGTTGTAATTGTATCTTCACTTGCACAAACTCAGCCCTGCCAAATTCCTGACCTTTTAACCTTTCGTGTTTTCGGCTTGTTATCGTAAATTTCTGATGTTTCACTGGATGCTTTTCTGAACTGCACAGTGAGGAGGGCTGGCATTGGGGAGCAGATTTACCATTTTTGTATTTATTACTTGTCAAATTCCACTTTGAACGCTGCAGTTGGTAACCTCGCTATGAAGATATTTGTTTTTATGACTAACTGAGGCATTTTGCGATGTCAGGTCTTATGATCTGGTGCTGTTTTTGTAATATTTAAAAGACTAATAATGAGGTACCAAAAATAATAAATGAAAGTCATTATCAGTTTAAAAAATAGTTTAGATTAATTCAGGTACTGACCATAACTGATACTGAAAAAAGTTTTTTTTAATGGTCTGTTAAAGTTTTTAGGTGATCAGTTTGTCTTTAACTTACAATCAACTTACCCGCAATTAAATACAACCAAACATGAAGCTGAGCTTGGAAATTCTATTGAATCTAAATATCTAAATAACACAAAACCTAAATGTGATGGTGTAGATAATCAACTGAGCATCACTAAAAGGTTTGTTAATCATTTAAGTTCCTGTAGATTATCTATCTACCATGGAACCAGCTTGTCACAAGGGTCTCTTTATGACACTGAATAGATTGTTTTGTTTAAATAGTCTTTAAAGGATTTAAGAATCATATATAGCAGGAGTATTTAATTAGAGTCAGTAAGGTCCAGTTAGAGGAAATCTCCTCAGGCCAAGGTCCGGACCCTCATCATCTCTAACGTGTGTTCTGATTCAGTAGTGTATCCTGTTTACTGAAGTAGTCTAGTATCAGCATCTCATACCATCAGCTACTGAAACACCAACACATCACACATACCATTCAGTATATTTCAGTATATTTACTGTTTAAATACTGAACTGAATTAATTATAAATGACTTCAAATAAATGTTTTTTTCCTCACTTCAATAAAAACAAATAATAAACAGAATGCTTTTTAAAAAAGTGAATCTTAAAGTGTTTATTTATAGAAAAAGTAAATAAAACGTGTTTTTTTGTTAACTCAGTTTCACAAATTTCTCAGTTTCTCACTTTACTCTCTGACTCACTCACCTATTAGTCAGCCTGTTAGTGACCGCTGATATATATTATAAAATTCTGTCGTTGGGACGTGGAAAACATCCTTATGGCTCGTCTTTGACCTGCAGGCCAAACTTGGAGCAGCCCTGATCTGTAGCCTTTAGCTTGAAGCAGTGCTGTCCTTCATCTTATAGTTTGTGGGTCTTCTGTCCAGACAAGTTAGAAAGAATGATCAATGCAAGAGCATTTGAGTGATGATACTCAGACATGGGAGTCAACAGAGAGGGTAATGAATTCAGATTTTAAGTGATATCTTTTGGGGAAAAGAACAATAAACAGTTTTGGGATTTTTATGATTTGGCAGTGTTTGTGTTTTCTTTTGTACTAGTGTGTCTTTGACGTCAGAGTTGATATTCACTAATTATTGTGTTGTTCTGTGTGGAGTTGAGTTGATTGAGTTGATTTTGCTTTATTTTAGCTAATACACTCAATCATCTAATCTGGAAAATCCAAGAATCACATTAGAAGCACAGTTTAGGCCTGTTGACTTCATCATTTTGGATTTCTGTTGCTGCCTTTGTCACTTCACTCATTCTTGGACTGGTTTCATTAAAGTACGTTAGCACTACACCCACATAAAATATGATGATAATAGTAATGAATGAAAAACGTTATGAAAAACACAACATCTGTTTCATGCAGCCGATGTCTGCTCTGTCTCAAACCTCTAGTCACTGCAGTCTCTCTTTAAAAATCTACGAAAATCAATGCAGTTGGTCAGAATGTCTGTTTAGACATTTCAGTTAAAGATTAGAGCTAGTATTGGACAGTTTGGGCAAAGATTTATGTCACAGTATAATTCTAATTATTATAATAATTACTATAAATGAAATTTTTATATAAGTATACAATTGTATGTCATTTTATATAATACACACAGTAATGTGTATTGATAAATGTCTAATGAAACTCTTAGATTCTAAAGTAAACATATTTATGTAGAGTAACTGTTTTTATTATTATAGTATAAGAAGCATTTTTAATAATGAAAGTAAAATGTTGTTGTTTTTATTAATTTTTTTTCTTAACTTGGCAGCTTCTTGAATGTTAAAGCCACACACTTGTTAGTGCTACAGAAATAAGAGGCTAGCTTGAAGTTTCATGTGTCTCATGCTTGTGTCTCATATACTTCTGCCTATGGGTGGGCGATATGGCCCTACAATAATATCACAATATTTCATGGTATTTTTGCGATAACGATACTCTTGGTGATATGACAAAACATTGAATTAAAAAAAATAATTCAAGAATACACTACTGCAACAAAATGAAATGAAATGTTATTATTGCATACGATATGATATGGCACACCCCTAACTAAGATATTAAAAAATACAATAATTTTTATTAGATTGTAACAGAAGTCAATGTTCCAGAATGTCACGATACTAAATAATGCACTCCAAATATCTCCATAAATCCAGGACTGAAGTAAAGTGAATGATACTGGAGATAAAATCTGTATCTAGTAGATATATAATGGGAAATGAGAAAAGTGTGAATTTTTCTTTTGCTAAAAACAGTAAAAGTAGTACCTGATGTGATAATTAAGGATGGCTCGATATTTCAGGGTATAATATCGTATGTTATGGCACACCCCTACCTCTGCCTCTGACCATTAGACATGTAATAATATAATAATAATAATAATATAATAATAATATTTGGAAAATATTGCAGTCATTAATGCTGTCTGTACCAGACGGGAGACCATAATGCAGTCTGATGCAGTCCTCAACCATTCCTTGTTGATCTGGTGTCCATGTTAGCTAAGGCTAACCCCAAAAACTGGGCCTACTGTTACCATAGCACCGTCTGTACATTGTGTTCCCTGCACTTATTTACTTGCAAACAAGTGTGGAACGATCCTCTGTTACGAGAGACTTTAGTTAAAGTCCTTTGCAAGTCTTAGCTTAGCGTTCATTACCTTTAAATAAACACTATAGTCCACGAGTATTGCATAACAAGCAATAGCCGGCGTAAGACTGGGTAAAATAGGTGCCCCTCTTAAAGGAATCCCAAATTGTGTTTGGTTTTGCAAAGTGAACATCTTGAACCGTCAAAACAAACCTTAGCAGCACACACAGTGGCTCTGCGCTCAGACTGTGGTGGATATTTGAGTTGTTTGTATTATTTCTACTCTCCAGCGTTCCCTCCGCCAAAAACAAGCACTGGGTGGTATTTTCCCCCCGCCTCGTGCGATGAAAGCTGAAGTGTGCTTCACAGTATCCCTTCCAGTCATTCTATAAACCAGTTTGGTGGAGCCCAGATGGTCTGTGGTAGTTCCAATCCAGCCTGAAGCCAGTGTGCTTCCTTGAACCGCAGTGCCACTGTTCTGAAGCTAGATTTCCACCAGCTCACAACAAAGAGCCTCAGCTGCTACGCCGAGCACATCTCAAGATGTTCCTGCTGCGGAGCTCCACTTAATAACAATCCTGCCACCTTACAAGACTCCTGGAATGCAGTATCAACAGGAGGACTCCGCTTGCAGTCTTTGAAAAACACTGACGTAGTAAATGCGATGAAGCTCCACATCGAAACACAGCTAGGAATAAAGTGGAGACACTTACTGTGTTTTTAGATTTTCTCAATTGTGGAAAAAGACTATAAACATTTTGTTCTTAACGTGCAGCGGTGGATGGAAAGGATGGAACTATACTGGGGTCCTGAAATGTGAAGACTAGGAATTTTAATAAGGAATTTCACTTCCATTGGCACTTATTGACCACATAATCAGCTTCTAAAGTGAAAACCCTAAAGGGTTAATTGTTCATGTGTTCTTTTGAATTAATTAGTTGCTGGAAAAGCTAAACATGGCCTGTAAAAATAAGAAATATATATTTTAAGAATACAAAAAAAGGCTTTAAGTATACAGGCTATTGTTTCTAAACAGCTAATACTAGTTTCCTCTGCCTGAAAAGACTAATGACACTTAGTCTTATACCAGAAATATAAAGTTTTTAAGTTTTAAATGCTAAAAAGTTGCTCCTCATTTTATTGGCTGAGCTACAAAGACCTTTACAGCGCAAACGCCTTGTTTCCATCATGAAGGTTCACTGATATCTGCCATGTGCTAATGCTGTCACGGCCTTCATGCTGCCTCTGACAAAAGCTATGTGAAATGACGTGTTGTGACAGATTGCTGATTCTTTTATAACGTTTTTCTCCACAGGAACCCAGAAAAACAAGCTTCTGCACATTATTATTAATTATTTTTTATTTCTTGGCATTTAAACGGCCTCTCTTGGTCGTTCTCCTAGCCTAAAAAAGGTTAAACACAAGTTGATACATTCTTCCATTTCATATTTTCCAGCACGTTTGTGAATGGAGGAGAATTAAGGTGGTAGGGCGGGAGAGGGTGGGCAGTGTTTTTAATTTAGCTGCAACTAGGGGGCAGTGTTTCAACAGAATGCTTCTTGAAAGCAACAAGGGTTGGACTGGGAATGAGTGCGTTCTCCTGCAACCTCTTCACCTCTGAGCTGTTGTCTGGTGAAAGTAAATCTATGGGTCTTTGTGTGTTGACGGCCTTATTCAGAAGTCAGAACTTGCTTTTTTTGCATGGGAGTCGTAGCAACAGATGGTAGAGTGACTGTATTCAGTATTCCAGGTTAATCTACACTGCCGCTCAAAAGTTTGGGATCACAGTGAAATGTTCTTGTTTTAATGGAGTATCTTCTTCCTTAACACAACAATGGACTGACGGGTCTCTAAAGAAAGTTGTTTCTTTCTGGTCATTGTGAGTCGGTCAGCAATCCACCAACTGCTGATCTTCAGATTCTAAACTAACCTAGAATGTTGTTCTCCCTTTTATACTCACTTATTAGTAGAATGTTTTTCAGCTGTGATCACAATTGAGCAAGAGTGTCCTAACAACCAATTAGTCCAATAACATCCTTAACTTGGATTGGTGGTCGTACCAGGAGATTTAGACAGAGGACTGAGAATTGCTGATAATAGACTATATGCAAAATAAGCCTCTATACAAAAATAGACTTTAATACAAACATTTTAATTCTTTAAAAATCATCTGATACACTTACATTAATTGTGGACAATATTGTTTGTGAATTGCATGAAAATTGCATGAAATGAAATTCTAAAGTGATCCTAAACTTTTGAATGGTAGTGTATCTATCACAACCAAATACAAACCTTAACCCTGAAACCTAAACCAGCACTGCTACTAACACTGCTGAATTTCATGTATGTAGGTAATCTGTAGACGGCTAGATTATAAAATGGGATCAGTGTAAGTGTAATGCATTACCTGTTGTGTGCAATAGCAGAGGCTGTGCCACATCAATGAGCCAGTAAGTGTCACTGTTATTCCAAATGCAAGGAGTTGTAATGTTTGATTTGCAGCTATAGCATAAACAGCTTGTTTTATTATACACTTACTTAATATAGTTATCGAGGTGGTGGTTTGAGATTTTTAAACGTAGACAACAATTAATAGTCGTTTTCTTTAACCACGTGTGCTCCTGTGGACATTTTCGAGTGTCTAGCCTGCCTGTTGGTACGTCCATCATACTTCAGCTCAGGGCACCTGGGGTCATCTCTAGCACAAGTGCTAACAGACTCAGAACTTTAGCAGCTCTAAGACAAAATGCAGAAGGCGTACATCTAAATAAATGATTCTTTATTATTATTATTGAAAAATAAACTGAGGAAAGATGATCAGTGCAGACATAAGAAAACTGAGAACTGGCAATATGAATGGAAGTCAGTTTTAAACCCAAAAAAAAGAAAAAAAAGATTCTGGACATCATGAGGTCATCAGATGAGGTCTTCATGTTTTATGGATGAGCTGTGATGTCCTATACGCTAGAACTTTTACTCAGTTTTAATCAAACCATTTAAAAGACCTGCATTTTTCCTTACGCAGGACAGTTTAATCACCAGTCTGAACTTTTTATAGTCCTGTAGTCTGAACGATTTATTAGCCTGATTGGCAGCAGCTGAATTATGATAACTGATCTTAGCAATAAAATGGGATGAGTGTTACATGACTGTAATAAGGTAGGTCATCCTAACCTATCACCACCCTTAAACCCTAGTGAGTGTGTAGGTAGGCTGTCTAGGTAGTGAGTGTGTAAGTAGCAGCGTTCTCTCCTGACCAGAAACACATTAAAACTCCAGAGAGAATCAAAATAACTCACATTTTAAAACCACTTCACTGCTCCTAGATTAGCCTGTGGTGCACCATGGGATTGTCTTAGCGGCTGAGGAAGTGATCGATACTTTCTTAAAATCAGGTCTAAATAAGGTTCCTCAGTAGACAGCATGTTTAAGGTATGTAAGAATTGGGACAGTCTACATGTCAGGAGCGCATACTATGATGTAAAATGCTGCCTATGTAGGAGCTCAGTAGGATTTGAGACAGACCCAACAAACTTGAAACTGGTATCTACCTGTATCCTTAGGGAGTCGGCCACCCAGCTTTTATAGTCTGCACAGGACTTGGGAGAATCGCTGGTGCAGGGGGGATCCAGTGTACCTGTGAAAAGAAAAAAACATGTATTATGGTATTTTATGAAGTAATTAAAGTACTGTACTTACCTGTAACATCAGAGGACAATAGTGTGCTATAAAATATCAAGTTATGTATACATGTGGCTGTTTCTGTTATAAGTTTTAGGGGAAGATCTACCCTGTGCTGTGTGTGTGTGTGTATATATATATATATATATATATATATATATATATATATATATATATATATATATATATATATCCCTTTTGGTTTAGTCCAGACCGGCTTACAGGGTATATAAGGGGGTAGACTGTAATAATACAGAGGCTCGAAGACGTGAGAGTCTGAATGGGTATGAAAACTGTGTTGTGTTGGCCGAGTGATACGACTTGAGAGAAACTAAAAGCATAAATATGTTATTTTTGGTGTGAATAGTGTTTTTGTTTAATTTTTGGTTGTGCAAACGAATCAAGAACGCTCTCGCAGTTGCATGAATGCTTTATTCCCGCTGCCCCGCTATTTAAACAAGGAATTTCACGACCACCCGACCCACGCTACCACAATGACATCATGTACAGTTCTTTTTCAGTTCTTGTGCACATACCTTTAGATTCCTGGAGTGGGATTCAACAAGACTCCCCTTCCTATATCAAGTGGGGGCTCATTAGAATAATGCTAAATATGCTATGAGTGTCTCCTCCCACAGTTTTAGAGCTTCTTCTGCGTAGGTGCAGCATTTAGGCTCAGAAGCCGCTTGTATTATGTGGAATCTGAGACTGTGTTAGCTAACAGCTGAGCTAGTATATTAGAAATATAGAAAGTTCTCGGTGGAACTTGCTGCGCGATCCATAATAACGTTAATACTATTGTTTGTTAGTTAAATGTCTGTGAACGTTATCAACAGGTGAATAATGTAAGAGCAGACGTGTGGACTCGTGTCATATGACTTGGACTCAAGTCCAACTCGAGTCACTAAACTGATGACTTGTGACTTGACTTAGACTTTACTGACTTGGACTTGGAATCAGACTTGAGCTTTAAGACTTGAAAAGACTCTCCACCCTATTTTTACATAATAAATAAGAAACTTCAAATAACTGATAATTTAGTATTCAATGGTGCTGTAACGTAGGGAGCTGAGCTGCACAACTCAGTTTATCCGTAACCTAGCAACAAGTGAAGTTCTGCAGCCAATCACGGGAAGCTTTGGGGGGTGCCAGTGTTGAATTTGTGCGAAGACGAGGAGCAACATGCTCCCGAAAATAATCCTGTTCAGCTACAAAGATTCTGCTGCAGTAAATAAAAAAGAACTGAGACATGCAGGACACGCAGAGTGAAGATCACAGATGGAGCTTCAACCACTTCAAACTCTGTTCAACTTTAGAAACACGAAGAACAGGAAGTCTCTGATCTGTATATTTCACATACAGCAGTTAGCTAGCTAGCTGCTAACAAGCTAGCAAACTTAGTGACATAATGATAAACAGCAGCTAATGTGAAGGAAGCTCTCTCCCTCTGTTCCTCCTCCTAGATCTTCCACCGTCCACTGAGAACTTCACTGAAACATTAAAGAGTTTAGGAAGCTCAGCATCTCAGACAGGAAGTGATCCAGTAGAGCAGAACAGTACAAACACTGATCAGTCCATGCAGAGCTACTGCAGAGTCACACATACTGTTAGAACTGAAAGACCCGTCCAGATATTAATGGTTATGGTTTAGAATGTGATTATTAAGTTCCTGTAGGTGTAATGAGTACTAATACTTCATACAGTGCAGTGTTTCTCAGCCTCGGCCTTCGAGACCCACTGCCTCACATTTTAGTGTTTTTCTGCTTCAACGCCTATTTTAACTGGTAATGGACTGGTACTGAGGTGATTGGACTGGTAATGGACTGGTAATGGACTGGTAATGAGGTGATTGGACTGGTAATGGACTGGTACTGAGGTGATTGGACTGGTAATGGACTGGTAATGAGGTGATTGGACTGGTAATGGACTGGTAATGGACTGGTAATGAGGTGATTGGACTGGTGATGGACTGGTAATGAGGTGATTAGTGATTAGAACTGCTTGAAATGATCTAATTTCATATCAATTTTCATAATAAAATTGTTAATGTTATATTAATGTTAGTTTAATATTCTACTAATCAACTGCAACAGTTGTGTTAAATACTGAAATGATGTTACACCTGGTGACTTGACTAGGACTCCGAGTTTAAGACTTGGGACTTGACTCGAGACTTGCTTGTATTGACTTGGGACTCGATTGTCAAGACTTGAGACTTACTTGTTACTCGAAACTTAGTGTTTTGGTCCCAGGTCTGTGTAAGAGTATGGGGAGAGAGTGTATCTTGCCATGGTAGTGCCAAGCTGTATTCATGTCCACACACGGGGGCGAGGAGTGACCAGACGTCATCATTTAAAGGAGCAGGGCTGTTTAGACAGGTGAGATAGGCGCTGTGGTGCTTGAGTCTTGTGGAAATGTGACCAAGGCATGTCACAGACATTTCATTAAGACCCCAGGGAGTTGTGTTAACTTGTGGAAAAGGGGTGTAATAAATCTATAAGCTTCCCGGTTACACCTGAGCACTTCCACTGGCCTGAACGTTTCTCCTTCGCCTGATAATGGAAGTGGCGCTCCAAGACAGCGGTGCTCCATTTATTATTTGCAGTCAGTTGCCTCATGTGGGTCTCTCAGAGATTTGCCAGTGCCAGTGCCGTGAACCACGTCGTGTTTAGTTATTTAGAACTGCGCTGAGGAACCAACGTGATTAACAAGCTCGATTTCCTTCATATCCAGAAACGCCCCTCATTCCAACATGGAAACAGGATGGTTTTGATTAGAGAATGGGATAAGTGTGTTAGAGAGGGTGCTTAAAACCGGCATCAACCGTATAATTCTGTTCTGGGGTCAGTCATGGGTCAATGGGACCAATCAGTGGGCAGTTAAGTTTTGCCCATCTGACAACAACCATCAGCAGAGCCTCATTATCATTAGCTACACGCAATTAAACAGAGAAAACGTTCTCTTTGTTCTGCTTTGCTTTGTCTTTCTCTGGCCAACGTATTGCTAGGTTTAAGGTTTGATTTGATAATCAATCAATACAGCAACGTTTATTTTTACTCAGGAATACATTGAGGGAGACTCTCGTTTACAATGTGCCGAGCATTACAATTATTAAACAAAAAGGGATTGAAAATAAATTATAATGAATTTTAATGAGTACTTAAATGTAAAAGAAACAATAAGAATGGAGACAAAATTAAGTAAGACATAATGTATAAAAAACTAAAATCAGTAATAAGACAAAAAAGCCAATCAATTAGTCAATAAAAGTAGATATAAATAGAGTAGTAAAAGATAAAATAGAAAAAAAGTGAAGTAATAATAATAATAATAGAGTAATAAAATACAAGCTCACAGAATGGTAAAAGGAAATTAAAATGAAAATTAATTAAATAAATAAAAGAACAACTGAATATCAAAATCATAAAACTGTTAAATAAAATTAAATTAAACATTGACAGAGGTGTGGAAATGACTAAAAATTAAGAGTTTAAAGCGACTCAGTGACTCCAGCGAGCTGAGCTTTAGTGTTTTCTGCAGTGAGTTCCGGCTCGCTGGTGCTGCTGGAGCAGATTTTCCCAGTTCAGTAAAAGCTGTAGGTAATGGTGAGTACTGGTGGATACAGCTTTAAGGATATATTGTGTCAGTACTACATAATTTCAGCTCCACCATAAATATCATTCACGGCAGAGGTGCCAAGTAACCAAGTACAAATACTTTGTTACCTTACTTAAGTAGAAATGAGTACACTCCATTATCAGTACTTTCTACTCCTTACATTTACACTCCATTATCAGTACTTTCTACTCCTTACATTTACACTCCATTATCTGTACTTTCTACTCCTTACATTTACACTTCATTATCAGTACTTTCTACTCCTTACATTTACACTCCATTATCAGTACTTTCTACTCCTTACATTTACACTCCATTATCAGTACTTTCTACTCCTTACATTTACACTCCATTATCAGTACTTTCTACTCCTTACATTACACTCCATTATCTGTACTTTCTACTCCTTACATTACACTCCATTATCAGTACTTTCTACTCCTTATATTCACACTCCATTATCAGTACTTTCTACTCCTTATATTCACACTCCATTATCAGTACTTTCTACTCCTTACATTTACACTCCATTATCAGTACTTTCTACTCCTTACATTTACACTCATTATCAGTACTTTCTACTCCTTACATTTTAAACATAGCCTCGTTACTCTTATTTCATTTCAGCTTGTTTTCATTCATGTACATTTACATTCCAGTAAAGATTATTGATAACATGTCTTTGAAGTTTGACTTCATTACAATACTTATAGACAACTAGTCATCATATCTTCTGCTCCATGAAACACATGTTAATGTTCATGTAGTAACAGATATGCTTCTTTAATATATTTACATTGTACTAAACTACATTCATGTTCAATGGGCGTATATGAGCTGAAACAGGAAGCCTAGCGCATCCCAAATTTATCAACATTAACATTTTAATATAACATTATAGTCATTATGGCTTTTAGAAGAATGGGTTTTTTTGGGGAGGTGGGCTAGTGCACTATAGACCCCTGTGGTGCGACATTACTTTTACATTTATACTTTAAGTAGTTATAAAAGAACTACTTTTACACTTTTACTGGAGTAAAAAGATTGAGTTGATACTTCAACTTCTACAGAAGTATTTTAAACCCTAGTATCTATACTTAGTAATGAATGTGAATACTTTTGACACCTTTGTTCCATGGTCTCGTTATCAGCAGGGTTTAAAGTGAATACCCCCTGAACTTTGTTCTGCAAGTCATTCAGAAAGACAATGTGTAATATTACACCTTTGAGAAGATCAGTCCTGGAGACTGTCCTCTAAACCTAGGTGTGAGTCAGGCAGTGCTCTAAATCGCTCCAAGCTGAAGGGAAGACTACGCAATATGAGTTCTTCTCTCCAGTTTTTGATTAGACAGACCCCTACTAACACTAGACCTGGGGAAGTATCGTGCTGTTTTCACATAATATGAGATGTTGCTGGTGTGAACAATGCTGGACTTGTTGTTCCTTCAGTCTGTTCTGTTTTTCTGCCTCTGACTGGCAGGCTCTTGCTTTCCCACAGTGGGAATCTGGATGGAATGGTACTGGATACCTAAGCCATCAGGCGTGGCGTTCCAAAAGGGCTAGAACCCAGTGTGCCATGCACAATGGAATCGTTGATACCTGAGCTCAGATGCCTCAGCAAGTGAGTCTGTTTCCTCAGGAGAGCAGCAGGCCATGAGTGAGGAAATGGCTGTCTACGCAGGGTTCAGGTGTAAGCCTTCCTGTTATCTGCCACTGGGATCGCTTCACATTCCCCACTGGAAAGCTACAGTAGCTTCTACATCAGAGGACCTGATATTTTACCAGGATGGTTTCCATGAGTATCCCGTGTGGTCGAGCTTGATCGTGCAGGTCGAGAGGCCCAAATGGAGGCGCACGGAAGCTTAGGGTACATCATGTGCAGAGCGACTGAGCTGCGGGATTAACTCATCACTCCTCACAGGAAATAAAGGAATGCAGTGGGCAAAACCACATGCTTCTGGTGCTCAGAAGCTCATATTGAGGAGTGTCTGAGGCCTTCACGCTCAACATTATAGCGCCTGGATCTTCAACCTGAAGTATGTGACCAAAAGCAGCACGAAGGAAAGATCGTTCCGGACCAGATATTTATGAGCCGCATCTTTCAAGGGGTAAGAACATAGAGATCCTCTAAGGAACACAGATACTCCCTAATCATGGTAAGCCCTTTAGACAAATCCGTTAGGGCTTTGCTTTTTCCTCAAATGTCAAACAGAAGAGGAACCGTCCTCTCCCTGCTTACCAACAGTAATATATCTAGCACATTAGACTGTCACTGTAATCCCATGAACCAAGCTAAAGGAGGTATTCTCTTTCATATATATGACAGCAGTAATTATTATCCTCTCTGTTTTAGGAGGAATGTGATTCGGGCTTTAAAGGTTAAGCATTCTGTGAAAAGTGTCACCCAAATCAGTATCTTCATGCCAAAAGCTAAGAACATCAGGTTTTCTTTCTCATTCACAATTGCTTGACGAAAAGAGATGCTTGTTAGGGCTGACTGATATGTGGTGTTAAGCAAAGGTGTCAAAAGTATTAACATTCATTACTCAGGTAGAAGTATAGATACTAGAGTATAAAAATAAATACTTCTGTAGAAGTTGAAGTATCGACTGAAGCTTTTTACTCCAGTAAAAGTGTAAAAGTACTGATTTCAGAAATACTTAAAGTATAAAAGTAAAAGTAATGTAAGGGAAAAAATGCCATTAAGGACAAAAGCTTAGGCCGCACCACAGGGGTCTATAGTGCACTAGCCCACCTCCCCAAAAACCCCATTCTTCTAAAAGCCATTCAGTTCTCAGTGTAGTTCGGTTCTCTGTGTAGTTCAGTTCTCGGTGTAGTTTAGTTCTCTGTGTGGTTTATTTCTCTTTGTTGTTCAGTTCTCAGTGTAGTTCAGTTCTCTGTGTGGTTCAGTTCTCTGTGTAGTTCAGTTCTCGTTGTAGTTCAGTTCTCTGTGTGGTTCAGTTCTCTGTGTGGTTTAGTTCTCTGTGTGGTTTAGTTCTCTGTGTGGTTCAGCTTTCTGTGTTGTTTAGTTCTCTGTGTGGTTCAGTTCTCTGTGTGGTTCAGTTCTCTGTGTAGTTCAGTTCTCGTTGTAGTTCAGTTCTCTGTGTGGTTTAGTTCTCTGTGTGGTTCAGTTCTCTGTGTTGTTTAGTTCTCTGTGTGGTTCAGTTCTCTGTGTGGTTCAGTTCTCTGTGTAGTTCAGTTCTCTGTGTTGTTCAGTTCTCTGTGTAGTTCAGTTCTCGTTGTAGTTAAGTTCTCTGTGTGGTTTAGTTCTCTGTGTGGTTTAGTTCTCTGTGTGGTTTAGTTCTCTGTGTGGTTTAGTTCTCTGTGTTGTTTAGTTCTCTGTGTGGTTCAGTTCTCGGTGTAGTTTAGTTCTCTGTGTGGTTTAGTTCTCTGTGTGGTTTAGTTCTCGGTGTGGTTCAGTTCTCGGTGTAGTTCAGTTCTCGGTGTGGTTTAGTTCTCTGTGTGGTTTAGTTCTCGGTGTGGTTCAGTTCTCGGTGTGGTTCAGTTCTCTGTGTAGTTTAGTTCTCTGTGTGGTTTATTTCTCTGTGTAGTTCAGTTCTCAGTGTAGTTCAGTTCTCTGTGTAGTTCAGTTCTCGTTGTAGTTCAGTTCCCTGTGTGGTTCAGTTCTCTGTGTAGTTCAGTTCTCGGTGTAGTTTAGTTCTCTGTGTGGTTTATTTCTCTGTGTTGTTCAGTTCTCAGTGTAGTTCAGTTCTCAGTGTAGTTCTGTTCTCTGTGTAGTTTAGTTCTCTGTGTGGTTCAGTTCTCTGTGTAGTTCAGTTCTCTGTGTAGTTTAGTTCTCTGTGTGGTTCAGTTCTCTGTGTAGTTCAGTTCTCTGTGTGGTTTATTTCTCTGTGTTGTTCAGTTCTCGGTGTAGTTCAGTTCTCAGTGTAGTTCTGTTCTCTGTGTAGTTTAGTTCTCTGTGTAGTTTAGTTCTCTGTGTGGTTCAGTTCTCTGTGTGGTTCAGTTCTCTGTGTTGTTCAGTTCTCGGTGTAGTTCAGTTCTCGGTGTGGTTTATTTCTCTGTGTGGTTCAGTTCTCTGTGTAGTTCAGTTCTCTGTGTAGTTCAGTTCTCTGTGTAGTTTAGTTCTCTGTGTGGTTTATTTCTCTGTGTAGTTCAGTTCTCTGTGTAGTTCAGTTCTCTGTGTAGTTCAGTTCTCTGTGTGGTTCAGTTCTCTGTGTGGTTCAGTTCTCGGTGTGGTTCAGTTCTCGGTGTGGTTCAGTTCTCTGTGTGGTTCAGTTCTCTGTGTGGTTCAGTTCTCTGTGTGGTTCAGTTCTCAGTGTAGTTCAGTTTTCTGTGTAGTTCAGCTCTCGGTGTGGTTCAGTTCTCTGTGTAGTTCAGTTCTCTGTGTGGTTCAGTTCTCTGTGTGGTTCAGTTCTCTGTGTGGTTCAGTTCTCTGTGTAGTTCAGTTCTCTGTGTAGTTCAGCTCTCGGTGTGGTTCAGTTCTCTGTGTGGTTCAGTTCTCTGTGTGGTTTAGTTCGTTGTGTAGTTCAGTTCTCTGTGTGGTTTAGTTCTCTGTGTGGTTCAGTTCTCTGTGTGGTTCAGTTCTCTGTGTGGTTCAGTTCTCGATGTGGTTCAGTTCTTTGTGTAGTTCAGTTCTCTGTGTGGTTCAGTTCTCTGTGTAGTTCAGTTCTCTGTGTGGTTCAGTTCTCTGTGTGGTTCAGTTCTCGGTGTAGTTCAGTTCTCTGTGTAGTTCGGTTCTCTGTGTATTTGTGATTTCTTTCTTCATATTGTAGGATTCCTAGAGCCCAGTAGCTCCCTTGTCTCCCTGTGACTTCTGCAGATCAACAGTACAAAGCTCTCTTTATGAAGAGTCTTCTAAGCTCTGTGGGAACGAGAGGCACGAGTCTCAGATGTACCTGCGTCCCCCTGTTTCGCTCCTCATGCCAGCGAGGAATCTATTTAAAAAATGTCCAATAACACATGTGCTTTCTTCATCACTGCATACCCTCAGACGACAGGATGATGGTCCTTGCTCACGTGTCGTTGTCGGCTATATTTAGCCCGGGACATTTTTCACATTATTTACCAAGACCACCCATTTACAGGTGTGCTGGTTTATGTCAAGTTCAAGATCCAATTTGATTACTTAAGATCTTAAGATGGCACATAGTTTTGTTGTTCTTTGGAGACTTTGTACAAATGAATTGTGCCTTCAAATCAATGTTACATCCCTCAGAATGTGTATATATATATTTATACAGGGGTTGGACAATGAAACTGACCACAATAATTTATTAGTATGGTGTAGGGCCTCCTTTTGCGGCCAATACAGCGTCAGTTGGTCTTGGGAATGACATATACAAGTCCTGCTCAGTGGTCAGAGGGATTTTAAGCTATTCTTCTTGCAGGACAGTGGTCAGGTCACTACGTGATGCTGGTGGAGAAAAACGTTTCCTGACTCGCTCCTCCAAAACACCCCAAAGTGGCTCAATAATATTTAGATCTGGTGACTGTGCAGGCCATGGGAGATGTTCAACTTCACTTTCATGTTCATCAAACCATCTTTCTCCAGTCTTGCTGTGTGTATTGGAGCATTGTCATCCTGATACACGGCACCGCCTTCAGAATGGTTCAGTAGTCCTTGGCAGTGACGCGCCCATCTAGCACAAGTATTGGGCCAAAACCATCACTGATCCAACCCCATGCTTCACAACAGTCTGGGTGGTATGCTTCTTTGAGGCTTCTCCACACCGTAACTGGTGCAATGTGCAATTAATGAAAATTGGCCACCAGACTGGTCCAATTTAGCCATGAAACCTCCTACAGTAAAATGACAGTTGTTTCAGTTTTATTGTCCAACCCTTGTAGGTAAGGGCAGAAACATAACCAATTCAAAATGGAGATGTTATTAACATGGTATGACATGGTAATAAGTAACTGAACTAGTTTTATTCATCACAAAAATGTTTGACTAATTGATTCTTGCAATCAAAGTAGGGTTTGAGTTCAATGGTTGCAATATCGTCATGTTTTAACAGCAAAGCACCTTTTACAGTGTAGGTTGGTGAAGATGGAGGCGCCGTGGTGTAGTGGTTAGTATGGTGGTGTAGTGGTTAGTATGGTGGTGTAGTGGTCAGTACGGTGGTGTAGTGGTCAGTATGGTGGTGTAGTGGTCAGTATGGTGGTGTAGTGGTTAGTACGGTGGTGTAGTGGTCAGTACGGTGGTGTAGTGGTCAGTATGGTGGTGTAGTGGTCAGTATGGTGGTGTAGTGGTCAGTACGGTGGTGTAGTGGTTAGTATGGTGGTGTAGTGGTTAGTACGGTGGTGTAGTGGTCAGTATGGTGGTGTAGTGGTCAGCACTGTCTCCTCACAGTAAGATGATCTGGGTTGGTTTCCCGGTCCGGGTGGTTCTGTGTGGAGTGTGTATGTTCTCTCTGTGTTTGAGTGGGTTCCTCCGGGTACTCCGGTTTCCTCCCACAGTCCAAACACATGCATGTTAGGTTGATCACTCTAAACTCCCGCTACCTCGACTAGTGGGATGTAGCAGAAGATAATGGATAGATGGATGAATGGATGGATGTAAATATAAAAGTGAAATCGTTACATGTAATCAAAGTCAATTCCTTCAATCGCCATTTAAAATATAGTTGGTGCTCCAGTCTCCCTCACCGCTATATGAACCACTAACGTGGAGCTAAAGGTAACATAAAGGAATAATGTAGTTAAATAGGTTTGAGTAAAGCATGTTTCTCACCAGCTTCTCATACGCCACAGCAAGTTCATCTGTCAACTATGTCAGCAAACACTTTGAAGCCTGTCACATATATGAAAGCCTACTGAGTTGAGGGTCTTGGAACCTATATTATTTTAATCCCCGACTTATTTAGAAGAATGTAAATAACTCACACTGACAGTTAGTTTAGGCCACTGTACAGCCTTCCTATAGCAGTCTTAGCCAACTGAGCTCCCCAATGAAAACAATGAAAGAAGCTCATATTCTCTAAAATAGCCTCTTTGGATGATTTTATACACATATTACAAATAGAGGTCATTTTAATTTGATTGTGTTAACTTTTGGTTAACACAATATACTTAATGGTTGAGTATACATTTGCCAACAAATCTATCTGAATGTTTGCTGATCATATATATTTGAATGCAGATATTTATTTATTTTGAATACCTCGTCTGGTTGAAACAAAAAAGAGCTGATTTTTATTTACTACACTTTTAGTGAGTGTGTTTACATGCAGTTAATAATCCAATCTGCAGTTGCCTGATTATTTAGCAACACGATAGCACAAATAAGCTAGAACAATTTAATACAGCAACAGCAAGATGGCAACGCTTTTAGAGTGACGCTACAACCAACTACATGCTTGATAAAATGATGGACTGCAAAAAATGCTGCTGATGTAGACCCATTATCAGGTAGTCTGATTGTCACTTAATTGGATTTTCTGATATGATCAGATTATTCAGTGCTTGTAAACACATTCACTGTTACAATAACCTTTTACAGAAATGTGTGTTTGGTTGACCTGTTTATAAACTGTATATCAAGCAAACCTTATGTTTTTTATTTGTAAAATTAATAAACAAACAATACTATGGGATACCATAGTACCAGCCTTGCAACACCTTGGCAACTGCCTGGGATACCATAGCACCAGCTTTGCAACACTGTAGCAATCACCTGGGATACAGGATAGCAGTAGCCTAACAACACCCTGGAAACCATCTGGGATACCATAGTATCAGCCTAGCAAAACCATGGCAACCACCTGGGATACCATAGTAACAGCCTAGCAATACCTTGGCAACTGCCTGGGATACTATAGTAACAGCCTAGCAACACCTTGGAAACCACCTGGGATACCATAGTACCAGCCTTGCAACACCTTGGCAACTGCCTGGGATACCATAGCACCAGCTTTGCAACACTGTAGCAATCACCTGGGATACAATAGCAGTATCCTAGCAACACCCTGGAAACCTTCTGGGATACCATAGTAACAGGCTAGCAACACCTTGGCAACTGCCTGGGATACCATAGCACCAGCCTAGCAATACCGTAGCAACCACCTGGGATACAACAGCATAGAATTTTATAGCAAAAGACAAGGGTTGTTTAGGAATGTTTGTCTTCTAGTTTATGATATTTAATCTTTGATCTAATGATATTTTTATCATTACCACCTGCTAATTTAACTGGTGATGCTGTGAGAAATATCAGCTTTTATTCTACACGTCAGGTGGAGACGGACCGGTTCGAGGCGGTTTTGGACAGATTTTTTTTTGGAGCCCGGGTCAGTTTCACATTGTTGCTGGCAATACGGGGAGTACAGGAAAGCGGCTGTGTAAAGCAGAAGTTTGAGAGTTTGTGTTTAGTCTGTTGCCAGAAAAATAAACTTGAATGAAAGGTTTACTGACAAATGATCTAATTTTAGGAGTCAGTGTTCTTTCTTAAGCTTTTCTGGTTGGACATGATACAGACCAGACAAATTGATGGTGTGGTCAGGCTTGACCAGGCGTGCTGGTTCGCTGTCAAAACCTGCTGAGCTGCTTTATATGTTTGTGTGTTTGTATGTGTGCACAGAACTTGTGTGTGTGGCCTTATGAAGTCAGAAAATCTAACCAACGATTTATTGAGTGGCTGTACTTTAAGTAGCAGTAGTTTTTTGTGGGTTGTGCTTTCAGGTCTGTAGACGGCAGCGCAGGTGTAAAGCTGAATGGCAGGTCTGGCTGGGAAACAACTGTAAGAGAAAGTTCTATTAGATGTAAATGTAATAAGCATTAAAATGTTCCTGTTCTGGTTCCAAATATAAGCAGCACCAGGAGACTTTGAATGAGAGTAGAACAGACTGGAGTAGAGTTCTTAGTACAGTACAGTTCATTTTCCAAACTTTCTAATGTCCTGTACAGTTTCAGCCTAATACAGTCACAGAATCTCTATCAACAATTACTGTCTGGACCTGGGATACCACAGTAACAGCCTAGTAACTTCCTAGCAATCACCTGGGATACCATAGTAACAGCCTAGCAACTTCCTAGCAATCACCTGGGATACCATACTATCAGCCTAGCAACACCTTGGAAACCACCTGGGATACCATAGTATCAGCCTAGCAAAACCATGGCAACCACCTGGGATACCATAGTAACAGCCTAGCAATACCTTGGCAGCTGCCTGGAATACTATAGTAACAGCCTAGTAACACCTTGGAAACCACCTGGGATACCATAATAACAGCCTAGCAACACCTTGGCAACTGCCTGGGATACCATAGTACCAGCCTAGCAAAAACTTGGCAACCACTTAGGATACCACAGTAACAGCCTAGCAATATTTTGGCAACTGCCTGAGATATCACATTAACAGCCTAGTAACACCTTGGAAACCACCTAGTATACCATAGTAACAGCCTAGTAACACCCTGGAAACCACCTGGGATACCATAGCACCAGCCTAGCAACACCTTGGCAACTGCCTGGGATACCATAGTACCAGCCTAGCAAAACCTTGGCAACCACTTGGGATACCACAATAACAGCCTAGCAATATCTTGGCAACTGCCTGGGATATCATAGTAACAGCCTAGTAACACCTTGGAAACCACCTGGTATACCATAGTTACAGCCTAGTAACACCCTGGAAACCACCTGGGATACCATAATAACAGCCTAGCAACACCTTGGCAACTGCCTGGAATACCATAGCACCAGCCTAGCCACACCGTAGCAACCACCTGGGATACAACAGCAGTGGCCTAGCAACACCTTAGCAACCAATTGGAATGTTATAGCAAAAGACAAGGGTTGTTTAGGAATGTTTCTCTTATGATATCTTATCTTTTGCTAATTTAACTGGTGATGCTGTGAGAAATATCAGGTTTTATTCTACACGTCAGGTGGAGACGGACCGGTTTGAGGCGGTTTTGTACAGATTTTCTGGAGCCCGGGTCAGTTTCACATTGTTGCTGGCAATACGGGGAGTACAGGAAAGCGGCTGTGTAAAGCAGAAGTTTGAGAGTTTGTGTTTAGTCTGTTGCCAGAAAAATAAACTTGAATGAAAGGTTTACTGACAAATGATCTAATTTTAGGAGTCAGTGTTCTTTCTTAAGCTTTTCTGGTTGGACATGATACAGACCAGACAAATTGATGGTGTGGTCAGGCTTGACCAGGCGTGCTGGTTCGCTGTCAAAACCTGCTGAGCTGCTTTATATGTTTGTGTGTTTGTATGTGTGCACAGAACTTGTGTGTGTGGCCTTATGAAGTCAGAAAATCTAACCAACGATTTATTGAGTGGCTGTACTTTAAGTATCAGTAGTTTTTTGTGGGTTGTGCTTTCAGGTCTGTAGACGGCAGCGCAGGTGTAAAGCTGAATGGCAGGTCTGGCTGAGAAACAACTGTAAGAGAAAGTTCTATTTGATGTAAATGTAATAAGCATTGAAATGTTCCTGTTCTGGTTCCAAATATAAGCAGCACCAGGAGACTTTGAATGAGGGTAAAGCAGTTCTTCAGTTCCAGTGTACTAACAGTTTGTCCTCGTCATCTCGCAGCCTTGTGGCACTCATGCACATCGTTAGTACAGTACAGTTTGTTTTCCAAACTTTCTAATGTCCTGTACAGTTTCAGCCTAATACAGTCACAGAATCTCTATCAACAATTACTGTCTGGACCTGGGATACCACAGTATCAGCCTAGCAACTCTCTAGCAATCATCTGGGATACCATAGTATCAGCCTAGGAACACTTTGGCAACCACCTGGGATACCATAGTATCAGACTAGCAAAACCATGGCAACCACCTAGGATACAATAGCAGTAGCCTAGCAAAAGCTTGGCAACCACTTGGGATACCATAGTAACAGTCTAGCAATACCTTGCCAACCACCTGGGATACCATAATAACAGCCTAGCAACACCTTAGCAACCACCTGGGATACCATAGTAACAGCCTAGCAACACCTTGGCAACTGCCTGGGATACCATAGCACCAGCCTAGCAACACCGTAGCAACCACTTGGGATACCATAGCGCCAGCCTAGCAACACCGTAGCAACCACCTGGGATACAATAGCACCAGCCTAGCAAAACCTTGGCAACCACTTGGGATACCACATTAACAGCCTAGCAAAACCTTGACAACGACCTGGAATACTATAGTAACAGCCTAGTAACTCCTTGGAAACCACCTCGGATACTCTGCACCTGCTGGAACCTGTGACAAATGCTTTCTGTTATCACATCTTTGTAGAGGGGTGATCAGTACGGTACTTAGAGAAAAGAAAACACAAAGAAAAAAACTGACAAAAGAAACAATAATAAAAGATAATAAGAGAAAGAAAAGCCTAAACAGTTCTGTGATCAAAGAGAAATAAATAAACAGAGCCTGTTGCTGCTCTGTTGTTTTTTTTTTGTTTTGTTTTGTACAAGCCAGGTTCTGTCTTTTCCCTCAGTCTAGAGGAAAACACAAAGCTATAGTTTAAGGTTTAAAGGCTCATTTATTCTTCCTCTACGTGCAGAAATGTCTGCACACTGCCTACATACATTCTCTGCGTCAGCTCCGTTGACATGGTTGCTGAGCAACACTTCCAGTAGAGGGCAGTTTGGAGTAAATCAAACATGGCGGTGGTGGAGGAGCTCGTAGTTCTGTATTTACTTAAAAAAACAACGAAAAATGACTGTTTATCTCTGCGCCGCGGCGAAGTTACATCATGGTTAAAATTTATAACCAACTCGCAACCAATCTTCAAAAAGTCCCACCGTTTCTTCTTCTCTGTGTTCGTATGGAAGTGGTGGCGTCCTTCACTGACCCCACGGTCTGCAGTGGTATTGCTCTGTCCTGTCCGTATCAGTAAACTTTCCAAAAACGCAGAGTACGGACAGAAAGCTCCTAGCATATCCATATTCGTATTTAATGTTGTGTATAAATGAGCCTTAAGCCTTCGTTGGTTATGCTGATTCGCACACTTGGGGTCTGTCTCAAATCCTAGTGAGTGTCTAAGTAGGCTGTCTAGGTAGCAGCTGTGTAAGTAGCAGCGTTCTCTCCTCATCTCTCCTCATAAAACAGATTACTGAGACGCTCTAGTTAGAGAGAGACTGCGTCACGGCTTGTTCCCGCTGGTTGCTAAGCTACCGGCCGGCATCCAAAACAATAGCCCGAGGCTTAAAAATCCGCTAGCATAAATGCTAATGTCTGGAGTATAAAGTGTAAATGGTGAAGGACTCGTTACAGAGTTGATAATAAAATACTGTTTTGTGTGATTATATGACCAGAAACACATTAAAACTCCAGAAAGAATCAAAATAACTCACATTTTAAAACCACTTCACTGCTCGTAGATTAGCCTGCGGTGCATCATGGGATTGTCTTAGCGGCTGAGGGAGTGATTGATGCTTCTTAAAATCAGGTCTAAATAAGGTTCCTCAGTAGACAGCATGTTTAAGGTATGTAAGTATTGGGACAGACTACATGTCAGGAGTACATACTATGACGTAAAAGGCTGCCTATGTAGGAGCTCACTAGGATTTGAGACAGACCCTTCATCATCACTGAATGTGAACCAGGTGACTGGGAAGGTGGAATTTGTTCTAGAGTCTCTGATTGTGTCTTTAATCCTTCACCGTTTAACAGCAGATAAATGCTACTTATGTAAGCAGATCTAGCCGAAAAAACATTTGTGTTCCGGTGATAAAACAAGCACATGTTTGCTATTTAAGGTTGGTTCATTTCCCCGCAAAGAAAAACTATTTCAGTGTTTTATAAGATTTTTCTTCCAAAGAAAGAAACAGATTGCAAAATATCTGCCCACGTCAAAGGTTTAATGATCTCTTAGTTAAGAAGACTCAACTGGTGTTGATTAGCACTAAATTACGGTCACTGGTCATACGAGACATGGCATACGAGACTCCGTTCGGCCTGTTAGACGCTGCTGTGGTGGACGGCAGCTGTTGTGAAGGGTCTCGACTCAGGGGGATGGAATGTCCACAGCTGTTAAGGAAATAAGTTTTTTATTCTTGTTTATTGTTGGCAGGTTTAACTTCTTTTCATGTTTTAAGCCGTCTATTGAATGCAGAACAAGACTATTATAAAATAACATTTCTACCAAATCTCAGAAAAAATGGGGGGGTGTTGGTACAGACAAAGCAAGAGCTTTTAACTTCTTATTCCAGCCTTTTGTATTCAGGAGTGGATGTGAAGGAATGTGAGTTTGATTTTGGGCTTATGGTGTTTATTGTTTTATTGTTTTAGTTAATGATGTGATCCATGTGCATGAAAAAAAAACAGAAAGAATGCAGTACAGCTCAAGCACAAGGCTGAAGTTGGATCTGCTGGGTTAAAGGCCTTGTCAACATGTTTGCAGTGTTCACAATTTTGCTTTAATAGTAAAGATATTCTGCAGGAAATATATTTAATTTTCCACAGACTGACTAAAGCAGCGGCTTCACAGTTTAAGTGTTCACCGAATGTGCGGAAAGAAAACATCGACCGTCTGGCAGTTTGTGACCGTATGTGACTCAGACTCATCCAGAGCAGTTTATAACATCTATACAATTAATAAAATCAGCGTCTCTCGCAGAGAACCAAAACAAAGACATTTAACACACTAATCTGATACACACTTCAGAGACACCACACAGCTGAACACAGTGAGTATCAGTAAACAGTAGAGCTAGAACACACAGCTACCACAAAACAAACAACCCAGAACACCTACAGACCAGATCTGACCGGTACGAACAGAACAGCAGCAGAAACAGCCAGAGAGCTAAAGAACCACAGCCAGAGTGATTGAGTTTATAGTTCTAGATAAGCAGCTCTTCTCGGCTGTAGAAGACGTTCATTCTGCTGCTTAATGTTCCACCTGGATCTACGCTCTGCTGTTCCTATTAGAGATACTTTTCAGATGTGGCTCTTCCGGAGCTTATCAAGCGGTTCACGCCCACGCCCACGCCCAACTTCTAATTTAGTTTAAAAAAAAAAAAAAATTATGCTGTTTCATATGAGCTCGTTAAAATTTGTAATGAACCAGTTTAGACCATGTTTCATGACTTGCTTGCGCTAATAACTATATGTCGCCCTGCCCTGGCATATAGCCCCGCCATCGATCGGCGATCGGAATCTAATATACACACATATATATCGTCACTGTCCGAAGAAAAACATGCATCACGATTTTGAGTTTTCTACATCATTTGAACTCGCCAATAGTTGTTTACATTGTGTGAACATTTCAGGGTGAATGGACCAATAGAAGTGCTCTGAAATAGCTTGTTAAAAATTCTGGTTCCATAGACTTACATTGAAAGTAAAGTATGTTTTTGGTCTCTCCTGTAAAGTTGCAATTTTGGAGATACTTTTTTTTTATTGGACAGCAATAATATAAAAGAATGCAATGTAACAGTAGATAAATGCTTCTGATGTCTACTCAGAACTGTGTGGGTGCGTTGATGAACCACTTTGTTCCTCTTGACTTCTCTCTGAAATGTGAGTGAAGATAATATTCATTGTATGACGTGTAGATTGCAAACATAGGGTGTGTCTCAAATCCTACTGAGCTCCTACATAGGCAGCATTTTACATCATAGTATGCGCTCCGACATGTAGACTGTCCCAATTCTTACATACCTTAAACATGCTGTTTACTGAGGAACCTTATTTAGACCTGATTTTAAGAAGCATCGAACTCTTCCTCAGCCACTAAGACAATCCCATGATGCAACACAGGCTAATCTAGGAGCAGTGAAGTGGTTTTAAAATGTGAGTTATTTTGATTCTCTCTGGAGTTTTAATGTGTTTCTGGTCATATAATCACACAAAACAGTATTTTATTATCAACTCTGCAACGAGTCTCAGACCATTTACACTTTTATACTCCAGACATTAGCATTTATGCTAGCGGATTTTTAAGCCTCGGGCTATTGTTTTGGATGCCGGCCGGTAGCTTAGCAACCAGCTAAACCACCGGTGGCGTGCTGCAGTGGGGGGAACAAGCCGTGACGCAGTCTCTCTCTAACTAGAGCGTCTCAGTAATCTGTTTTATGAGGAGAGATGAGGAGAGAACGCTGCTACTTACACAGCTGCTACCTAGACAGCCTACTTACACACTCACTACCTAGACAGCCTACTTACACACTCACTAGGGTTTGAGACAGACCCCATAGTGTAAACACTAAGAAGCTCTAACGATATATCTCTAACCTGCTTCTGAAACTGAACTCACATAAGCTCCTGTTGTGAGTCAGCATGGATTCCAGCATGCATTCCGTGTTGGTCTAAGCTGGTCTGCGCCGGTTTAGTGCTCATTTGGTGCTGGTTTGGCTGGTCACCCAGTATGGTGATTCAGGGATCTGGCATACCGGCATCCAAAACAAAACACATGCTGGATTTGCTGCTGACCAAGTATGCTGGTCTGTGTTGGTGTATGCGGCAGGCTGATGATTGAGAGGAGAGGCTACCGTAATAACCAGCATATGTGTTTCGGATGCTGGTATGACGTGTATAACATAAATGAAGCTCTTATAAATCATGTTAAACGCTGTTATAGCATTGTGCAATAAGTAGCTAGCAAACCTAGGAAGCAAAAACCTACTGAGCTCCTACATAGGCAGCATTTTACGTCATAGTATGCACTCCCAACATGTAGACTGTCCCAATTCTTACATACCTTAAACATGCTGTGGTGTAGTGGTCAGTATGGTGGTGTAGTGGTCAGTATGGTGGTGTAGTGGTCAGTATGGTGGTGTAGTGGTTAGTACGGTGATGTAGTGGTTAGTATGGTGGTGTAGTGGTTAGTATTTTGGTGTAGTGGTTAGTATGGTGGTGTAGTGGTCAGTACGGTGCTGTTGTGGTTAGTATGGTGGTGTAGTGGTCAGTACGGTGGTGTAGTGGTTAGTATGTTGGTGTAGTGGTTAGTATGTTGGTGTAGTGGTTAGTATGGTGGTGTAGTGGTTAGTATGGTGGTGTAGTGGTTAGTATGTTGGTGTAGTGGTTAGTATGGTGGTGTAGTGGTCAGTATGGTGGTGTAGTGGTCAGTATGGTGGTGTAGTGGTTAGTACGGTGATGTAGTGGTCAGTATGGTGGTGTAGTGGTCAGTATGGTGGTGTAGTGGTTAGTATGGTGGTGTAGTGGTTAGTATGTTGGTGTAGTGGTTAGTATGGTGGTGTAGTGGTCAGTATGGTGGTGTAGTGGTTAGTATGGTGGTGTAGTGGTTAGTACGGTGATGTAGTGGTCAGTATGGTGGTGTAGTGGTCAGTATGGTGGTGTAGTGGTCAGTATGGTGGTGTAGTGGTTAGTATGGTGGTGTAGTGGTTAGTACGGTGGTGTAGTGGTTAGTATGGTGGTGTAGTGGTCAGTATGGTGGTGTAGTGGTCAGTATGGTGGTGTAGTGGTTAGTACGGTGGTGTAGTGGTTAGTACGGTGGTGTAGTGGTTAGTATGGTGGTGTAGTGGTTAGTATGGTGGTGTAGTAGTTAGTATGGTGGTGTAGTGGTTAGTACGGTGGTGTAGTGGTTAGTATGGTGGTGTAGTGGTCAGTATGGTGGTGTAGTGGTTAGTATGGTGGTGTAGTGGTTAGTATGGTGGTGTAGTGGTCAGTATGGTGGTGTAGTGGTTAGTATGGTGGTGTAGTGGTTAGTATGGTGGTGTAGTGGTCAGTACGATGGTGTAGTGTTCAGCACTGTCTCCTCACAGTAAGATGATCTGGGTTGGATTCCTGGTCTGGGTGGTTCTGTGTGGAGTGTGTAGGTCTCTCTGTGTTTGAGTGGGTTCCTCCGGGTACTCCGGTTTCCTCCCACAGTCCAAACACATGCAGGTTAGGATCTAAACTGATCGTAGGTTTGAGTGTGTGTAAGTGTAAATGTGTGTTGGCCGTGTGATGGACTGGCGAACTGTCCATGATGTACCCCGTCTTCGCCCGATGATGCTGGGATTGGCTCCAGCCCCTCTGTGACCCCGACTAGCGGAATAAAGTGGCAGATAATGGATAGATGGATTATTATTATAAAAGCAACCAATTAATGATTTAATCTACTGAACTTTCTTCTTAAAAAATACTTTTTCAGCACCTCAACGCTTGAACATTACTATCCTACATCTGGGCTCTCTGAGCTTTTATGTCAAAGCTAGAAAAAACTATTTGTTGCAAATATATCTCTCTATACAGCCTCAACATTTCCATTACAGTACTTAAATTCATCAGTACTTTGTTTGCATCTTAAACTTCAGCCTTTAAATATTTTTCCTTAAATACAGATGGTAAAGTTCTGTATTTATATGTACATATACATATAAATAGTATATTTTATTGATTGATTTTTTTTCCAATATGCAGAAATAAAAGAACACTTTGTTTCACCATCCCAAAGGCCTGATTATGGAGAGAGGTAATGAAAGCTAATTATCTTGTGAAATGCCATGACGGAAGAGTTTTCTACAGAAACTGTTTTAACGATTTCTTACTTTTTATATATTCATGAGAACCAATAAACATATTTGGTAATGATTCATCTCCAATGGCTGTAAACTGCACGCTTTTATTGCTTGGAATTAGAAAAATTCTGTCTAGACCCATAATTTAGTGGAAACTATTCCAGTCATAAAGGCCCGTGTGGCACAGAGGCAGCAGGATGACGAAGAGGCCCTCTTCGCTAGCATTATTCCTAAAATGCCGTTTTCACCTGTTTTTGCTGGCTTTTCTCTCCGATAGTGTTCAGCTAGAAACGAAGAAACAGTTCAAGAGTTAAACAGTAGACTCCAACAATGTCTTCACTAATATTTACATTGTTATAAATCTTAACAAACACAAGGTTTTCAGTAACATACTTCTAAAAGCAATGTGTTCAAATCTATTTGATACCAGTATGAAAACCTGGATAGTCAAGTTTATTTGTGAGACACTTTTTACAACAATGTTGTCACAAAGCAGCTCTACAGGAGTTTAAAAGCATGAAAACACTTTATCCACTGTGAGTGAGCCAGAGGCGACAGTGGCAACAACAACTCCCTCAACTGGAGGAAGAAACGTTGGGAGGAACCAGACTCACACGCAGAGACCCCTCCTCCTCTGGTGGAACAGTATTTACAGTTTATTAAACTAAAGCTGAGTCTGATGGTAAGAGCTTTAGAAGCTGCACAGGTGCTACATCAGGTGGGTGATACAGTGATGAAGTCAAGGATGGAGCAGATGGCACAAATGGAGAGGAGAGCTGGTTGGTGCCGGGTGACAGGGGGGCCCTGGTGGTCAGTCCTTTAACAGTATTTATACAGTATACATACCCTTTCATTTTCCACAGACTGACTAAAGCAGCAGGCCTCGCTAGAAAAGCCTGCGCTTATAGAAAGCATGTCGTTCGTCTGGCAGTGTTTACCGTATGTGATGCAGACTCATCCAGGGCTTTTTTTAAATCTGTAAAATCAACGTGTCTCGTGGTCGAACTTAAGACAAAAACATTTAACTCTACTAATCTGATACAGCACTTCAGAGACACCACACAGCTGAATACAGTGAGTATCAGTAAACAGCAGAGCTAGCACACACAGCTAACACAAAACTAATAACCCAGAAACCCGTACAGACCAGATCTGACCGGTACGAACAGAACAGCAGCAGTAATTCAATATTCTACATTTAATAATTACAGATTGTCGTTTATAATAAACAAAGTCTGCGTTTAATGACTGCAGTTTTTACTGTATTTATTTAATTAGCTTGTTTTGTTTTAAACTGGGGCTCTAAATGTAATGATTACAGTATTTGGAGATATCTGTTTGATTTACTTTGTTTATTTACTGTTAATTTTGTTAAAAATATTATACTGTTTCATATGAGCTCGTTAAAAATGGTAATAAACTAGTTTAGATCATGTTTTATGGCTTGCTTGCGCTAATAACTACATTTAGCCCTGCTATGGCATATAGCCCCGCCCTCAATCAGTATCAGCTATCAGCCATTCGCGCTGAAAGGTGATCTGCAATCGGAACCAGCCTCAAAAAACACTGATCGGTCCATCTCTATACAAAAGTCATACATGAAGGAGTGTGATTATATACGATGATGCTAATTGTAAACGCTGCTATGTTTCATTTCTAAATCCCACCCTTTTCCCACCACACTGGCTGCCAACCTTTCCGCATTTTGCGTAGCAGATACGTACTTAGACATCAAACTACACTGCTACGATTCGTCACTTCAAAATACGAGAAAAGCCATCGCTGGCTTTGAGTTCAACTGTCTGTGCATTCGCGCACTAGGCAACTTCTATCTATAGGTGTAACCGCATTGGGAAGCAACTTGTAGAGAAAAGAAAACTTTGACCAATCATAGTGCTAGATTTAAACACTTTAAACTCTAGTGCTAGTTTTAAACTCTTCTAACAGGCTACGAGCGGACAGCCGGAGAGCCATCATAATAAAAGTAACGGAATTGGGTTTCATTCCTTTCAGTCCGTCTTCATACTGGGACTGGTTTTAAAGAGAGGACAGTGCTAAACGCAGTTTCAAAGGTAACTGGCAGGTGTGATGGCACTGTGCCATCAGAGATTGCCTCAGTCAGAGACTGCCTCAGTCAGAGACTGCCTCTACCTGTGCAGCTTCTAAAGCTTTGCTATCCAGATTTCAAACAGAGACTCTTTTCTTTGGTGTTTAGTTTATTAAACTGTAAATACTGTTTGATCAGAGGAGGACGGGTCTCCCCTTGTGAGTCTGGTTCCTCCCAAGGTTTCTTCCTCCAGTCTGAGGGAGGTGTTCTTCCCACTGTTGCCTCTGGCTTGTTCACTGGGGGGTATATGTTGTAACTGTCTGTTTTCAAAACTCTGTAAAGCTGCTTTGAGACAACATCGTTGTAAAAAGCGCTGCACAAATAAACTTGACTTGACTTGGGAATTGTGAATTGTCAATATCAAAACTAGGCGACTCAAAAACTTGCCTGTGTAAATAGCGGGAGCATAAATGTAAAGCTTGTGAGCAAAGAAAGAAGTCCTGACTGCGTGTTTATCATCATATCAACTCAAACCGTTGTCCACGCGCGCCATGTGAATCACCTTCGACTGCTTTCTGTGCTCAAGTGAATTTCTTTGTGCTCGATTGTGGGATTGTGGGTGGTTTAGTTTTTTTATGAGCGTTCACTGATTCTCGTTGCCCACTTGCCTGTTCCCCCATCAACTTTAAACTCCAGTTAAGCCGGCCATTGCACGTTCAGACCTGAGAAAAGCCTTTAGTGAAGTGAAGTGATTTCAAAGTAGTTTCAAAGTAAATGGCATCCAATATCACCACCATTTATTCAGGCAATAGTTTAATTTAATATTAATCACAAACTGTTTGTTTTTTTTTTGTTGCCAATGGTTAATGCAACAAGTACTGTTTTTGAAAGTCTGTATGAATGTTTTAGAGTAACAGGGCATACCTAGATTAAAATATAGCAATGCATTGACTATAGACTGCAGGATTATTTTAATCAAATAATGTACATTGAGACAGGTTTTGAGACAGACCCTCAATGTACATTCATTTGACTTTGCTCTTATTTGTCTTTAACTTTCAGTAACTTTTCAGTAACTTTCAGTACTTCGTTCACTTTCACATGCTCCAGTGTTTCTGTCTGCTTTCCCTTCACTGTTCATGTGATTGACTGGAAGCAACGTGTACAATCCACCAGTGAACTGCACGCCAAATGCAAACATGTCAAGGCTCGGCAGTGGTTTATTTTTCCTCTCTTGTGCATACAAAAGATTCACTTGAAATTTTTTAAACTTCAGAGCTTATGCAAGTCTGCCTGGGTGTTCCCGAAGAGGCCGAGGAGCTCAAATGATGCTAGTGGATCCATAAATCTCAGCTTAAGCGGCGAGCCAGGCCTGTGGACTTAGGAAATGAAGTTAGAAGAGAACACACAGACACTTACATCTCTATTCGTTTACCCACTTAGGCTCTTAAAAGAGTTTTAGAATAAAGGGATATGGGCTCAACTCTACAGGTCATCGCACAGATCTGAAGGGCTATTCTTCTTCAATCCATAGTCCTTTTGAAGAGAGCGGTTTAAAAATATTAAGATAGAAACATTTACTCCCTCCACACTTCATATTCCTCCTAAATATTCTTCAGAGAGCAGCCAGAGACAGCTGTGAACACAAGGGTCGGCACCGGCCTCGATATGTCGCTTCATTCTCACTGAGGCCGGAAGGAGTGAATAGACAAGAGGAGCCAAAAGCAACAAGGACCGGCCTGCGACGGAGTTCTTTGGAGAAAATGAAAGAAAAGTGAAAAGTAGGGAAGAGAAAATATGACTCTGCAAATCCAAGTCACTTCTGTTTGTAATTTAAGACTTCCCTGTCTGCACATTTCCCAGGGAGGCAAATATTTGAAGCAGCTGGAGCTGCAAGGCAGAGGGATTGAAGGCCTTTTGAGGTGCCTGCTACGCCGTCTCTTTTCGTCTGGGTTATTGTCTACATGTGAAGACACTGAGAGCTTCCACTTAAAGTGGCTTTTACACGTGAGTGAAGTTCCTGTTGCTGTGCAGATTCTCAATTTAAGCTGCAGTCACTCCAGATGGAAAATATAAAGGACAGTGGTACAGTGTATTCCCAATACTGTATATCATCGCTGTCCAACAAAAACATCTCATTTTTTTCGATTTCTAGTTTTCTCTTTTGAACACAGTTGGTGCCCTTTATACTGTGTGAAAGATTTCATTACGGACCAATAGAAATACTTCAAAATTCATTAACTTTACATGAACCAGTTCAGAACTAGTTTCATGTGAATTTCCTATTTTGAAGAAGGTTGTTTTTCTCTGATCAGCAACAATACAGGACTGTGCAAAATGGCATCTGAAGAAAAGACATGCAAAGACATTTAAAGGGGCAGAGTGCAAGGCATAGGGGGAGCAATAATAGCAAACCAGTGGTGGCTGGTGCTAACACAATTAAGGGGGTGCAAACAAACCAACAAATTAAAAACAAACAAATAAAACATTAAAAAACATGAAATTTTTTGGACATGAATTTTGACCTCCTTTCCTTCTGGCTTGCAAATTTCTTAATTACATTCTTGTTGAAATTAGTAATCTCTGTGACTGTGATGGCTATGTATCGGTATCGGACGTTTTTTTTAAGCAAAATATTTGGGAGCACATACTATGACGTAAAATGCTGCCTATGTAGGAGATCAAGTTTCAAGTTTCAAGTTTATTTGTCATTTGTACATCATGTCAGGACATAACATGCATTGAAATGCTTGTGATGAGGCTCAGATATAACTCTACAGCAGGGCAGCGTTATATATGTAAAACAGTGCAAACATACAATAAATAGACAATATCAAAGTAAAAATAAACTATAATATTTACATATAGTTATAACTGAAATATATAAAGAACTATACAAAACGTACACAAGATATACAGGAGGACATATGTAAAAACTTTTGCATAGGCAGGTTATCTTAGAAGATACATCTATTTAAAGTGACTTGGTGATATTGTCCAAAGCAGCGATATCAGAATAAATAATATAAAAGTGTAACAATGTAATATAGCAGGGGCCGAGTGAACGGTATTGGGGTCTTTCAGCCTCACAGTTTGAAAAGCCTGTGGGTAGAAGCTGTTCAGTAGTCGGGTTGTTCTGGCCTGGATGCTGCGGAATTTATCAGCAGCATAAAACTCTAAACTAGGATGTGTTGATGGTTTAAAACTCTTCAGATGAAAATAGTATCAGCATCAAAACAACGAGGCTGGAACCAACTTCCTATTTCGATCTGTACATTCTTTCACTCATAGCATTGAGTTGTCTTTACAGTGGATGGAAGGATGGATGGATGGATAAAAACACCTGTGGATTTTTTTGAGATCTGAGTGAAGAGTTGAACTTGATTTTCTCCTCTTTCTCACCGATTAAAGCTTTGAGAACTGTTTATCTGATGTGGACAGTTTTGGTGGTCTATCAGGTCTTGCGCCATTTTCAGACATCCTATTTTCTCTATTTTATTTATCATTTATCACACTCCAGTTTTGGAAACTCTTGTTCTTTCCACTTATTTTAGGTCAACTTTCCACAAAAATGACTCCTGCAAGATTTATAACTTGATGAAAGATGGTCTTTGACTTTCCTGAATTAAATCTGGTGGTCCTGCTGGAGGGAATATGCCTGTTGCTGTATCCTTCACACTGGATTCCCTTGATTTGAGTAGACAAGAGTGGGCTGAGATACTCTACGCCCATTTACATGTGTACAGCTAGCCATAGGTCACTCAGTACAAAAGCGAGTCGTTGTTTCATCAGGAAAGTCCCTCACTGTTCTCCATCCCTGCTCAGCTATCACGGATTGTCAGATGATGAGTTGCCAGTTTGAACACAGGCCATGGGAGAGTATGTGTGTCCTAAGTACAGAGTGGAGATGGAGCCAGAATTTATTTCCTAATCAAACACTTGAAAAAAAGAAGGAAAAGGGAGTTCATGGTAATGTGGTTCTTATTATTGTGGTTTAGAAAGTTTAGAAAGAGTTTTTGTCCTGTTACTGTGTATGCGCTAGGTTTACATTCATGTGATATCCAGACTGTTAGTCAAAATAGCTGCAGTGTTTGACTCAGTAGTGTCAGTAAGAATAAACCAAAAAAAATCCAGTGCTTGCCGCAGTGTTGGGTTAAGTGTGGCTCACCATCATCAGCATCCACTAATGTCACAAGTCAGATAAGATCAACTCCTATAAGTTAGGTACCTAAATGGATTTTGACTTGGAAGCATGGCTCTGGGAAATGTTTTTTATAAACATTAACCTAAAATTCTAAAATAATTTTTACATTGAATTTACAATTTTAAAAAAGTGCAATTTTCAAATTGCTAGAACTGAAATGTATGTGTTGCCTATTTCATTTTATTAATGTTGTGTTACGTTTTAAGTGGGGAAATTCAACTTATTAACATTCAATTCAATTTATTTGTTTAGCGCTTTTTACAATGATGTTTTCACAAAGCAGCTTTACAGAAGTTTTGCAGGTTGTCTGTCTGTTCCAAAATTCAGACTGGTCACTGTTGGGGGGAGAGCTTTCAGTGTCGCGGCCCCCAAACTGTAGAACACATTACCACAATCTCTTCGTGACTGTCACTCACTCTCCTCATTCAAAGCTCAACCTAAAACGTACCTCTTTTCTCAGTACTCTCTCTCTGCTGCTCGCTGATTATTTCTTTTTCTCTCTCTCTCTGGATGTAAAGAGTCCTTGGGTATAAGAAAGGCGCCATATCAATTGAAATTATTATAATTATTATTATTAAGTTTTGAAAACGGTATTTACAGTTTAATAAACTAAATAAGAAAAAAGTCTCTGTTTGAAATCTGTATAGCAAAGCTTTAAAGCTGCACAAGTTGTGAACTGCCTGTAGATGAGATAAACCAATCAGAAGCAACCATATGCTGTGTCTAACCCAAACAATTAATTGTCGTTCTGGGTCAATGTTTAAACTTGTAGAAATTGTAGATATTCTGAACAAAACAACAGCAAAATAACCTGGAAATGAACCTGTAGAAATATTTACAATTCAAATTGCAGTCACAATGTGCTCAGCAAAATTCCCCAACTACCCCATTCTCCCAAATGTGTTCAAACTGCAGTTCCACAATAATAATAATAAATACATCACTAATTTCAACAATAATGAATTATTTAGATCTTAGATATTTACATGGATCATGGTTTTAATCTATTTAAACCCAAGACAAGACAGTAATAAGCTAAATGTACAGTATACTAAATTAGCATTATATGGTACTTTCTATTGGGAGGTGTCTTTAAAGTTCAACTTGAAATTGAAATATTTCAACATTTGTTTTAAGTGAAGATCTAGATTTTTTGTAATTTTAATTAAAAACAAACATACAAACCCGGCAGTCAGTTTGCAGTGTGTGTAGATATGATATATATCCAGCACTGCTTCAGCAGACCACATATACACAGCGTACTATATACAAACACACTTAAACACTACACACTTACAAAAAATAGATTTTTTTCTGTGTAATGTAATATGCAGTATTTTTTATTAGCCCTGTGCAATTAAGAAGCAACATACAGTCTCAAGAGTTCTTGACTTTTATTTATTTATATTGTATATACTGTACTGTCCCTTTGCTGCTGTAACACAGTGAATTTCCCCCACTGTGGGACTAATAAAGAATTATCTTACATCTTATTTTTATTTTTATATATTAAAAAAGTGTCCCAAAATCTGAAAACCAGTGTTAAGGACTGCCATTATTAAAACACATATTTTCTGCAACTTTTTGTTTGTGTTTTTGTAAATATGATTTTAAGTTTGTAAACTGTTTACAGCTGTGTTAGTTGGCCATGTACTGGTTAGTGAGTTTCTGAGTTCTGCTTAAAAGTAGCTTTATTGTCACTACTGAAGCGGTCACTACTGAATCATTTGGTAAGGTGTTTAATGTCATTTGTAATTAATGGTCACTCAAAGCAAAAGGATTAAAGTCAGTTAAAAGTCCAATTTATTTCCTAAAAATATTCATATTTAATTAAATATACAGACAGGAATGAAGAATACACTGTGTCAGTGTGTTAGCTCAACCCCTTCCAAAGTTCTCCTCAAGGAAATCCAATATTTAGAGTTACAGTCTAATACCTACTTCAGCTAATCAAGTCTTTATTTCATTAAACCATGTTTTGCTGATGGATTTGAACAAACCCATAGACTGACTTCTAAATGTTTTTATCATATTAATAAATTATGTCTGAATCTGTTGCCAAGATTTTTCCTGATTCTGTTTTCTCCATTTTGTACTTTTACTGATGATATCCAGACTCTGGCAGTTCACTGTATTGTATGTCATTAATCTATAAAAATTAAATAAATAGTAATAGTTCTTTGATTATTAATTATATTACTATAAGCATAGTTTAAGAAAAAAAATGCAATAAAAATGCAATCAAAACAAGCTGTTTTGGTACTGACTTTTATCAGTATCACCAACTACTATGGTAGGGGTTCCTCTACCACTGTGTTATAGAACTCCAGTGCTGGAGATCTACTGCCCTAGAGAGTTTAGTTCCAGTACACATAATCCAGATGCTCCTGAAGGCCTTGATTAACCCCTTTTCACAGTAGTTCTAAATGTCTTCCTGTTATGGAGGTCCTTCAGATGAACCATGCCATATCTGATAGAATATATCAAAGGCGACATGATTTTCGAATGATTTACGAAACTAGAAGTGAACTTGATTCACAACGAAGTCAACGGTTATGAGATTATGGTTTTAACTTCACTCCCCAGAGCTGTAGTTTACATAGAGTGAACTACAGCACCCCTGCTATAGAACCTTTACATTACATGAAGAATCTTTGGACTTCCAAACGGTTCTATACACTCATACATCTCATTTATGGTGGAATGGAACTTTCTTCCATGGCATCACTCCAAAGAGTGTGCACTACGCTTGCAAGAAGATTAAAAAAAACTTTGAGGTCAAAAAGCAATCCATGGGTCAAGCTAGACCACATCAGCTTCTTGCATAGCTTGATAAAAGGAATGGTTTTAACATTAGCAGGAACTGATATTTCCCAGAACCATACTGCTGCTCACCTGCCAACAGTTGCTAATGTTTGTGGTCATGATCAAAGCAGCAACCTGTGCTTTGTACAAACAGGCGGCTATTTAAATCCCCTTCACTGACCTCGTCCACGCATGCCTGCAAAAATCACACGGCCGCAAGGAGCAATGCTTCATTTGTGAAGTCAGTCCTAATTTACCTTGTATTGCATGGAGCTACACAAAGTTACTCACTTGACTCTGCGGACCACGTCTGTACAAAATCATTAAATTGGACACGTCCCATCTCTCTGTCTGTCTGTCTCTCTCCCTCTTTCTCTCTCTCCCTTTCTTTTTTCCCAGCCCAAGTTGTACCATAGCATGACAAACTGCAATAGGGCCCGTCCCAGAAAACAGATGGGTTTCTTGGCTTTTTGACTAAATGCATGTTCAAAGGTTTGCCTCATGTCGCACCCCGAGCCAAGCCGCGCTGGACATCAGAATTGACCTAAAGGAAGGGCCGAAGCCTTCCTGTCCCCGAGAGGAATCTCAGGCACCTCAGTCTCCCACAAAACCCACAGCGCTGGACCATAAAGCCAACTTTATGTGGACCAGATGTTGCTGATCATAAACTTTAGTCTTCTAAAACAATGAACTGTGGAGTTCAATCTGCCAACTCAGACAGCGCTGCTGGTGTCTTCAGTCGTAAAGAATTCTTCATGAATGACAAAAGGGAGGAGGTCGATATTATACTGTACAATAGCTCCAATGCTGCGTTTGGACAAGTGCAACCAATTACATCCAAACATTTGCTCTAATGCTTTTTTCACTTAGCAGGACACCAACACTTCAGACCAGGGTCTAGTTAAGGAGAAATTTATAGTCTTATTGTTGACACCTAATCGCACTCGAGTGTGCACAAACATGGGAGGGGTACAGAGAGTAATGGTAAACAATATCCTGGCAATGCTGCATGGACAATCAGAGCGTGCAAAGGCTGCATTTAAAATGTACTCTGTCTTAGTTAGCCTGAGTAATCCTCCAGATTATTTTAATGATTTTAATAATTTACATTTTTAATCAGGTAATCAGGGCCCTGCACTACAACCAGTGGTGCACATAGCACTGAAAAAATGTATTCAAGTTGAAGTGTTTCAGTCACATCATTGATAACAGGTGCAGGTCGCAGTCTCCGGAATACTAGGTAGCACCGGACACACCAATATCGTAGATCTACAGCCGGGGGCGTTCCTGTTCATAGTTCATCCCCTCATTTTCATTGGCTAAAATATAAACGTCCTCGCTTTTTCATTTGCTTCAACACAGAACCGCCCCTCTTCGTCATTGGCTACAGCAGGATCTATCTGTTCCTCGTTTTTACTGGTTCTGCTTTCCTGTAGTTTCTCACTTTGCCATCCGAAAATGTAATTCGTCACAGTAAAAGTGCGCCCCCTACAGTCCAGTTTGTTTTATTCATTTGGCCATATCTGAGAGTCTACCTATCTGGACAAGGTGCAGTCCGTCACGTTCAGACGTTCGACAAATCATCACCTTTTAAAAAAAAACTGTAGTGTTGATTTATGATTGATTTATTTATTTAGTTACGTTTTATTTTCAAAGTTAATCATAAGCGGCATGACTGACATGTTCCAGTCCTTCCAAGGTCGGTTAATATTCGATTAATTTCACATTACCTTTGATTGTATTAAGGTAAACTGAATTTTTGAATTATAAAACAAAGTAACCGTGATGTATGTGTAATATAGTTTCTGGAACAGTAGGTGGCACTACTGCTCACAAGCGCACAACACACCCACATGTAATCTACAGTGAAGCAGCTAGTAAAGAGAACTGAAGAGCAGCCTACTCTGGTGTTCGTCTGTACCTGTGTGTTGCCATGCCTACAAACACTGATTTAACGGGGCTGGGGCGATAAAACGATAACGTTAATTATCGTGAAATAACGTTTCCTCAATAGAACTATAAGACGTAGTCGATAAAAAGTGGATAGAATTAAGTTCCGTCCATGTTTTGAGAGACAACATAAATAGCCAATGAGAATGAGAATAGCGCTGCCCCAAACCAATCAGGTACAAGTAATCTGGTTACTGCAGGCGTCACAGTCGAGCAGAGAGAATAAAATAAGAGAAAATAACAGAAAATGTTAAACTACTACTGAAAGAAACATGATACACGTGTTAATAATCTATAAATAATCTATAAAATAAGATAAACAGGTAAACAGGTGCTGTCCTGCTGCTGTGTTGATGAAGCTCTACGGGATGTTTGGTCTTCAAGGTCTCGTGTATAGCAGTTGTGCTGTTGTGATCATCTCCACTGTGCAGAGCTGACAGAGCACCACACTGTTGTGTTTCTGTGTGAAACACTCCCACAACGTCAGATGAACGCTCCGGATAAATCCATGCTTTTACTAGGCAAGGCCATCTTTGTGACGCATCGAGGCACATTATGCTAATTGGCGTAGTTTTGTAATCTGTAAAGATAAATATGTATATTGTAGGAGTTCGAGTGAGAACGCTGTTAACTTTATAACCAAAAATCTCGAGTAGGGGAACCAACTCCCCATTCGGTCCTCAAGGGACTCTTGAAACTACGCTTCTGTTCTTACGCTTCCCCCTACGTGTTCTTACGCTTCCCCCGGGAACGGAGGGAGTGGTGTCAGCCCCCACAGGGATCCTCTCCTGGTGCGCTCCGGAACTACGCAAGGACTAACCTCTGTTTGTTTGAACTGTCCAGACAGGCCTAGCTCCTGGTTTTCTCTCCAGCACTCAAGGAGCTACTCTGTCTTCCACTGCTTAGACGGGAGAACCACTCCTAGGGTCCTCGAGGCTAAGTGTCTAACACCAGCGGCTACCCCGACACTAACCATCTCACCTGCTTCAGTAGCCGCTTCCCCTGGCTGTCTCGGACCCCAGCTCTCCCAGTCTCCTTAGTGGGCTCAGCTCTGTGTTTTCTGTTCACATTTTCAGCCCTTGTTTGAGTTAATAAAGCCTTGCACATGAATCGTAAAGTCATGTCCGAGTCTGAATTGTTACAATAGCAAAGCAGTCTCCTTAGATAAACATTGGCGGAATGGGCCAGTCTGAGGTGCTCAGTGAAACGTCTGTAAACGTGGACTGTCGTAGGACGCCACTTTAGCCACATTTCTGCCCAGTTAGATCTGCCACTGTGAACTGAATGTTCAATTATTATGTTAACATGACGTTGTCTTGTAGCAACAGTAGCTCAGGTCTAAAGCACTTCAGCACATAAATGCACAGAGCAGGACTGGTGAGATCTTAAGCATATTAAAAAACACCTGCCCTCTTTTGCACTGCCCGTTACAGAGTTCTTGATGCAACCTCAGTACAAGAATGGGAACAGGGATGAAATGGGTTTATGGTCCAGCAGCTGCACACAAGCCTAAGATGCCCAATACCAAGCGTCAGCTGGAGTGGTTGTGAAGATCGCCACCATCTCTGTTCTCTGGAGTTCGTGCACTACTCGATCTAGAAGTTTGTTGAACTAATCTAGGTTCAGTGAATGTCAGGAGAACACTATAGAGAACACCAGTAAGCATAGTGAAACGTGTAAAGTTTGGTGGAGGAGGGATAATCCACCAGCGAAGGGTGATGTTAATGCTACAGCATACAAAGATGTTTTATCTTCTATATATATATGCTTCCAACTCTGTAGCAACTGTTTGAGGAAGGTCTTTGTAAATATGTAAAGGAACACCAGTGTCCTGTATAGGTCTCTGACCTCAAACCCTTTGAACACCTACTCATCTAACATGAGTGTCTGTTGACTGAATTAGCACAAATCTGATGGACACACTTTAAAAAATCTTAAGGAAGGCCCACCCTGAAGAATGGAGGCTTTTATGATTAGATAAATATATTAGAATATTAGAATGGGATATCCAATAAGGCTATATAGATGTGATGACCAGGTGTCCACATACTTTTGGCCGTATAGTGTACGTCAGAGGAAAAAGTACATAGTACCCACACAAAAAAAAAGATAATTCTGATAAGGTGCTTTGTTACCATTACCTCATCTGAAAAAAGAGGAACAAATAATTGAAACTGTGCTCTTAGATAAAGGATCTATCACTTATAAATATTCTAACCTATGAATCATTAAGCACACTCAGTCACTAAAACACAAAACATCACATACTTCTTTCCATCCCAAAGGTCCAAATAAACCTCCACTTGAAACGAACTGATCAAATCTGACCTTGTGTGGTCCTAGCAACAGATTAGTTAGTTGTTTGGTTCCAGTAAGAATAATAAAGGACTGTGTATCTGTGGCCACTGAGCTTAGGAGGTCATTACTGCATTACAAGCTTTTTGGTCTTCATCCATTGCTCAGATCAGGTTTTATGTCACTTTAATTGACTACAAACAGACTTCCTACACTCTGAGAAATAACAGATGAAAAACTCAGAATAAACTGGGATTTAAAAGGCAGTAGGAGTTTAGTAGGACTTCTCTTTTCAGGAGGGATTCAGATTATGATGATACTTGAGTGATTGTAATGTGTTACTATGCTGAAGTATTATTTTTGGAGACTTGTACTTAATTAAAGTACTGAAGAACAATGAGATGAATAATGACAGCAATTAAACTGGACCATTTTCCTTAGAGATGGAAGGATCGATCGGCCATGTATCGGTATCGGCCAATTTTTAATCAAAATACAAGATCGGCCAATATTTCCCCAATTTAGATGATCAATGACGTTAAACAAATGAGCCTAATTTCTGTTTTTCCAGCTAGCGTTTCATCCAGGAAGATGAGCCCTCCGGCCAGCTCCCTGCAATTACTATCTGAACCACTAGGTGGAAATATACATACTTTCATTTTCCACAGACTGACTAAAGCAGCCGCCCTACGAGAACAGTTTACGGCGTTTACCGCATACGGATAGAAAACATGTCGTCTGTCTGTGTATGAGACTCAGACTCATCCAGGTCAGTTTGTAACATCTGTAAAATTAGTAACATCAGCATCTCTCACGGCAACCAAGACAAAGACATTTAACACACTAATCTGATACACACTTCAGAGACACCACACAGCTGAACACAGTGAGTATCAGTAAACAGCAGAGCTAGAACACACAGCTAACACAAAACTAATAACCCAGAACACCTACAGACCAGATCTGACCGGTACGAACAGAACAGCAGCAGAAACAGCCAGAGAGCTAAAGAACCACAGCCAGAGTGATTGAGTTTATAGTTCTAGATAAGCAGCTCTTCTCGGCTGTAGAAGACGTTCATTCTGCTGCTTAATGTTCCACCTGGATCCACGCTCTGCTGTTCCTAGTAGAGATACTTTTCAGATGTTGCTCTTCCGGAGCTTATCAAGCAGTTTACTCCCACATAGACCAACTTCTAATTTAGTTAAAAAATTATACTGTTTCATATGAGCTCGTTAAAAATGGTAATAAACCAGTTTAGACCATGTTTCATGACTTACTTGCACTTATAACCACATAAAGCCCTGCCATGGCATGTAGCCCCGCCCTCAATTGGTATCGGCTATTGGCCAATCGCGTTGAAAGGTGATCGGCAATTGGAATCGCCTTAAAAACGCTGATTAATCCATCTCTAATTTTACTACCTATTTCATATTCTTCTAGTTTCCTTTATTTAGACTATATAAACATAACAGTTCATCACAAGCATCTTTTTTCTAGTTTTCTAAATTAAACATATTTTTAAGTTCAGGTTATATTTCTAACCACTTAATTATGTTAAAACATTGAACCTAATTCTTATCATTGTACCATCAAACTTCCCACAACTACACTAGTCATCACCACAGCAGCACATACAACCACACAAAAATGCTTACTTTTTAAGTTATTAAATATGTTGTAATTAGAATATTCCAATAAACAATGAACAATTTGCCAAACAAAGCACAACAAGGAAGTTAGAATATAAAGAGTAATATATTTGGACCTTAAATATAGCAAAGATGTATAAAATATAAAAAAATAACAATTACAGAAAAAATATTTAATTATAGACAAAAATTAAAATGCATTATTATTAATATTATTTATTTTACAGAAATTATAAACTGCCCATGCACAGTGTTGTTATTCTCCTCTATGAGCCTGTGAGTGAATCTGCCAAAGCACTTTGTTTGCGGAAAACATAGTAGGTAACATAGTCACTTACTGAGGAGACTGAGGTCATTTGGAGATGACACTACACACTGCTCCCAGCAGACCACATACACACAGCGGACTATATACACACACACTTAAACACTACACACTGCTCCCAGCAGACCACATACACACAGCGGACTATATACACACACACTTAAACTCTACACACTGCTCCCAGCAGACCACACATACACACACACTTAAACACTACACACTGCTCCCAGCAGACCACATACACACAGCGGACTATATACACACACACTTAAACACTACACACTGCTCCCAGCAGACCACATACACACAGCGGACTATATACACACACACTTAAACACTACACACTGCTCCCAGCAGACCACATACACACAGCGGACTATATACACACACACTTAAACTCTACACACTGCTCCCAGCAGACCACACATACACACACACTTAAACACTACACACTGCTCCCAGCAGACCAAATATACACAGCATACTATATACACACACACTTAAACTCTACACACTGCTCCCAGCAGACCACATATACACAGCAGACTATATACACACACACTTAAACACTACACACTGCTTCCAGCAGACCACATACACACAGCGGACTATATACACACACACTTAAACACTACACACTGCTCCCAGCAGACCACATACACACAGCGGACTATATACACACACACTTAAACACTACACACTGCTCCCAGCAGACCACATACACACAGCAGACTATATACACACACACTTAAACTCTACACACTGCTCCCAGCAGACCACATATACACAGCATACTATATACACACACACTTAAACTCTACACACTGCTCCCAGCAGACCACATACACACAGCAGACTATATACACACACACTTAAACACTACACACTGCTTCCAGCAGACCACATACACACAGCGGACTATATATACACACATTTAAACAATACACACTGCTCCCAACAGACCAAACATACACACACACAAACACTACACACTGCTCCCAGCAGACCACACATACACACACACTTAAACACTACACACTGCTCCCAGCAGACCACATATACACACACTTACACTCTACACACTGCTCCCAGCAGACCACATATACACAGCAGACTATACACACACACACACACTCCTAAACACTACACTCTGCTCCCAGCAGACCACATATACACAGTGGACTACATACACACACACACTTAAACACTACACACTGATCCCAGCAGACCACATACACAGAAAACTATATACACACACACTTAAACTCTACACACTGCTCCCAGCAGACCACATACACACAGAAAACTATATACACACACACTTAAACTCTACACACTGCTCCCAGCAGACCACATACACACAGTAGACTGTATAAACACACACTTAAACACTACACACTTACAGAAAATAGAATTTTTTAGTGTAACAATGTGCTAATAATATTTTGTATTCCCCCTGTGCAATTAAGAAGCAACATTCAATTATTTATAAAAACAATCTTAAGAGTTCTGTGCTGTTTTATTTATATATTATTTGTACTGAGTGCTTTGCTATCCCTTTACTGCTGTAACTGTGAATTTCCACTGTGGGACTAATAAAGGATTATCTTATCTTCGTGATATGTGTCTTGGGATAAGCAAAGATGTTTTTATGGATAACCAGTAAATCTGTTGCAACACATCTTCAGAGTGGTAGATCTGCAGGACCAAACTGAGCGACACAAACAGAGATACAGAGTTGTGTTCCACTAGTAACGATTATGTGAATATCAAAATGATGACTGATGCTGTTTAGCCTGAATTCCCAGCAGCAGAAGAAAACAAGCCAAGTCTGTACCGTGTGCCCTCACAGTATTCCCTCACATCCTAAAATATCTGAGAACAGACCGGGATCCCCACAAACGGCTGCCTTTCCGCTCGCCGAGGATGTCTATAGAAGGAAGGGACGGAAGTCGTCGTGCTAATGGGAGGAGAATTCCCGCAGAATTACGAGAGACATGGCGGCTGAGAAGCTCCAGCTGCTGAGTCACTGAGTCATGGTCTGTGAGGAGGAGACACTGAGCGCATTTCTCACTCCCACTCTCACGCCGACTCTAACCGGATACAGCATTGAGCTGGACGCGGCGCAGGGCCAGCCAGTCCACATTTCGCTGCATTGAATCAGTTAGCGCTGCATTAGTCTGGGCTGCTGCCCATGGGCCTCCCTGATAAGCCGCTATCTGAACTGAACGGGAGGAATGTCAGAGAAAAAAAAAATGAAAGACTTGAAAAAAAAAGGGATGGAAAAAAGTAGAGAGCATGAAAAGAAAGTGCCATATGGGAATGGAAAGTTGTGTTCAGGTTTCTGGTCAGCTCCGTGTGCTATAACAGAGCTTAGCAAAGAAAATCTATACAAGAACTTTATGTGGTGAGCGAGTATAGGAAAGAATGTTACAGCACATAGTAGCCAAGGTAGAAGGACAGATGTTGTTAAAAAGGGTCTGCCTAACCGAGGTCTGCTCCACAGTAGCCTGACTGGTTCGAGTATGTGTGGTTAGATGAAGAAGAACACATAAGAAGAAAAATAGAGAATAACACTATATAACACTATTATATTGCAAATATTGTAAGCAGACCAAAAACAAGACATGAAGATCTACAAAACATTAAAAGAAGAAAAACTGGTCTGGCCCTTCCTCCAGGACAATCAGGCTGATTTTAACAGAGGTGTTAAATACTTAAGTAGAAATGTTGGTTATTTATACTTTACTGGAGTAATTATTGTTCAGCTGACTTTTACTACTACTCCTTACATTTACACTCCATTATCAGTACTTTCTACTCCTTACATTTACACTCCATTATCAGTACTTTCTACTCCTTACATTTACACACCATTATCAGTACTTTCTACTCCTTACATTTACACTCCATTATCTGTACTTTCTACTCCTTACATTTACACTCCATTATCAGTACTTTCTATTCCTTACATTTACACTCCATTATCAGTACTTTCTACTCCTTACATTTACACTCCATTATCAGTACTTTCTACTCCTTACATTTACACTCCATTATCAGTACCTTTTACTCCTTACATTTACACTCCATTATCAGTACTTACTACTCCTTACATTTACACTCCATTATCAGTACTTTCTACTCCTTACATTTACACTCCATTATCAGTACTTTCTACTCCTTACATTTACACTCCATTATCAGTACCTTCTACTCCTTACATTTACACTCCATTATCAGTACTTTCTACTCCTTACATTTACACTCCATTATCAGTACCTTCTACTCCTTACATTTACACTCCATTATCAGTACTTACTACTCCTTACATTTACACTCCATTATCATTACTTTCTACTCCTTACATTTACACTCCATTATCAGTACTTTCTACTCCTTACATTTACACTCCATTATCAGTACTTTCTACTCCTTACATTTACACTCCATTATCAGTACTTTCTACTCCTTACATTTACACTCTATTATCAGTACTTTCTACTCCTTACATTTACACTCCATTATCAGTACTTTCTACTTCTTACATTTACACTCTGTTATCAGTACTTTCTACTCCTTACATTTACACTCCATTATCAGTACTTTCTACTCCTTACATTTACACTCTATTATCAGTACTTTCTACTCCTTACATTTACACTCCATTATCAGTACTTTCTACTCCTTACATTTTAAACATAGTCTCGTTACTCCTATTTAATTACAGCTTGTTTTCATTCATGTACATTTACATTCCAGTACAGATTATTGATAACATGTCTTTGAAGTTTGACTTCATTACAATACTTATAGACAACTAGTCATCATATCTTCTGCTCCATGAAACACATGTTAATGTTTAGTAGTAACAGATATGCTTCTTTAATATATTTACATTGTACTAAACTACATTCATGTTTAATGGGCGTATATGAGCTGAAACAGGAAGCCTAGCGCATCCCAAATTTATCAACATTAACATTTTAATATAACATTATAGTCATTATGGCTTTTAGAAGAATGGGGTTTTTGGGGAGGTGGGCTAGTGCACTATAGACCCCTGTGGTGCGGACTAAGCCTTCGTTATTAATGGTATTTTTTTCTTACATTACTTTTACTTTTATACTTTAAGTAGTTCTTAAAGCAGTACTTTTACACTTTTACTGGAGTAAAAAAAGCTTCAGTTGATACTTTAACTTCTACAGAAGTATTTTAAACCCTAGTATCTATACTCATACCTAAGTAATGAATGTGAATACTTTTGACGCCTTTGGATTTTGAAATCGGTTTGCTTCACTCGTCAATCACAAAAGGTCTCTGGATATCAGGGGCTTGGGTTACGTTAGACTGACAGCCCTAATCCAATCTTTGGCATATCCAGATTGTATCCAGATTGATTAGTAGGTTCTGCAAAAATCACATAAAATCAGATTTTTGCAAATTGGAATCAAACCACAGCATTTGAAATGCAATTCCTGTCACATTTTTATAGACGTGTCTCTGTCTGGATGCTCTGGACGCCCAGATTACATTTTAAAGTGTCTTTTGTGACACCACACAACAATATCAAATCGTGATGGATGTGATGGAAGAGCTAGGATGCAAGAAGAGCGCCAATGGGTTGCAAACTGTGATTGTTTGGAGGGTGAAATGATGCATTCCTGTATAAAAGCCAGCATAGTTACAGATGCCTAGGTTGTTAGCACAGCAACTCAAGCCAGTGAGGTTGTTGTGTCTGGACACACAAATCCCCTTAAATCATTACCAGAAGGGGAACTAAAGGTAACATTGAATATTGACAAAGAAAAAACTGAACAAGTGAAAGAAGTACAACTATTGGGTGTTATAACTGAAAATAGATTATCATGGAGGAAACATATAAAAAAAATCAATAAAAATGGGGAGAAGTTTATCTATAATAAGAAGATGTTCAGGATTTTTTCCACAGGAGGCTTTAAAACTAGTAACACAGTCATTAGTACTATCTAATATAGAGTACTGTGCAGCAGTGTGGTCGAATGCAGAGAAAAAACAAAGAATAAAACAACAGATTTTACAGAATCAAGCAGCGAGAATAATATTACGATGCCTGTACAGAACCAGCATCGACAAAATGCATAAACAACTAGATTGGCTAAAGGTTGAAGACAGGTTTAAGACAAACCTAGTGGGACTCATAAAGAATACATATGAGTTAAAATATCCAAAGAGCCTTTATGATCAGTTAGAACAGATAAAAGAGAGAGAAACCAATATGACAAGATATTCAACTAAGAATTATTTTAAATTACAGAGAGTTAAAACTAACCACATGTGCAGAACAGTGATTTACAGAGATATTAAAGAGTGGAACTCCTTACCTGACTCACTGCTCAACACTGATGATACAATACAGTTTAAAAAACTACTAAAAAAACACTACCTAACTGATTTCTGATCATAAAAGTAAATAAATAAAGTTAAAAGTAGATTAGGGAAATTTGTTTCAAGGGGAATAGCGAGGTTATTGGAATTAAAATGACACATTTTTTTTCTATTTCTTACTTGTTTTTTCTTACTTATCTATTTTTATTACTTCTTCTTTTGTATACAGTTGAAATATACATAGAGCATTTTCTTCTTTTCTTTTCTTATTTGTTGTATATGGATAATGTATATTCTTCTTTTATATACATTTAGAATATACATAGAGTATGTTCTTCTTCTCTTTTTTGTTGTACATGTATAATGTTTATGTGTGTTTTATGTCTGATGGACCCAGGAAAAATGGCTGTTATGATTATAGGAGCTAATGAGGATCCAAATAAAATAAAATGTAATCAAATAAATCTGATTTGATCACTTATAAATAACAGTGCGGACATTAATCTTAGAAGATTTGATTTGAGAAACAAATCCAATGTGTCTGAACAATAAACCCTGATGTTCTCAGATCACCCTGTGGTGTGGGGTGTGGTGAAATCCAATCTTTACTCCTCCAATCTACTCCCAGTCCTGTTGGGGTCACCCTGTTTGTGAATCATAAATATTAGACATGTTTAATATTTACGACTCAGTATGATAAAATGAGGTGGACGCTGATTCCCTGGTGGTTCATGCCTGGAAGACTGTAAACCAGTGAAGACCATGTTAAACAGAGCACTTGACTTTGTAGGGAAGTAATAATTGTAAGCATTGTGGCTTGTAAGTTATGGACTTGGGTGAAGGAGAAGGAGGAGATGGAGGATTTATGCCAGTTGCATGAATGTGTGCTGTAAAACATACCACAACTGAAGTCGAGCGCTTGGCTTTCTCTGTGCAGAACCCAGCATAGCAGCCGCCCCACAGTCAGCTACCATGTTTGTTTAGATATAAAGTCACATTAGTTTGTATGTAGTGGTTAGCGAGAAAGTCCTACGAGGTTTTGAGAACCGGAACTGTTGGTCAGGACTCTTGTTTGTGTGTGGTTTTTCATTCAGGGTAGATTGTGTGATGTGGGGACTTTGATGGTAACAATGATCTTGGACAAAGAAACCATTGTGGGGTCTCTCAGGTTTTTAACATCGGGATAAGACTTCCTGTAGTGTGGGCCAGGAATAACTTGAATGAGAAGATAATGTAACCACCAAAGGTGTCAGAAGTATTCACATTCATTACTCAAGTAAAAGTATAGATACTAGGGTTTAAAAATACTTCTGTAGAAGTTGAAGTATCAACTGAAGTTTTTTACTCCAGTAAAAGTGTAAAAGTACTGCTTTCAGAACTACTTAAAGTATAGTAGTAAAAGTAATGTAAGAAAATAAAATGCCATTAAAGACAAAAGCTTAGTCCGCACCACAGGGGTCTGTAGCGCACTAGCCCACCTCCCCAAAAACCCCATTCTTTTAAAAGCCATAATGACTATAATGTTATATTAAAATGTTAATGTTGATAAATTTGGGATGCGCTAGGCTTCCTGTTTCAGCTCATATACACCAATTGAACATGAATTTAGTTCAGTACAATGTAAATATATTAAAGAAGCATATCTGTGTACTAGGGGTGTGTATTGTCAAGAACCTGACGATACAATACATATCATGATACAGCGGTCACGATTCAATATATCACAATATATTGCTAAATTGCAAGCAGAGTGATATATTGCTATTTTTCAAGTCCTACTATTAAAACCCACCACTATATGAACAGGTTTGTCTATGCTTACAATAGCGTTGCACTCTTGTGCTGCTTGTTAATGTTGGAGTGGAGCTGAAAATGGATTGCAACACTGCCATCTAGTGGTCAGAGGTCTAAACACAACACACAATGATTCACTGTCTGCCAGGAATCTGTGTATCGATACTGTGTTTTTGAGAATCGATACAGTATCTCTAAACATAGCCTGATATTCGATATTTATATTTTCTTACACCCCTAATGTGTACTACTGAGCATTAACATGTGTTTTATGGAGCAGAAGATATGATGACTGGTACAAAAAGTCAAACTTCAAAGTCATGTTATCAATAATCTTTACTGGAATGTAAATGTACATGAATGAAAACAAACTGAAATAAAATATGAGTAACGAGACTATGTTTAAAATGTAAGGAGTAGAAAGTACTGATAATGGAGTGTAAATGTAAGGAGTAGAAAGTACTGATAATGGAGTGTAAATGTAAGGAGTAGAAAGTACTGATAATGGAGTGTAAATGTAAGGAGTAGAAAGTACAGATAATGGAGTGTAAATGTAAGGAGTAGAAAGTACTGATAATGGAGTGTAAATGTAAGGAGTAGAAAGTACTGATAATGGAGTGTAAATGTAAGGAGCAGAAAGTACTGATAATGGAGTGTAAATGTAAGGAGTAGAAAGTACTGATAATGGAGTGTAAATGTAAGGAGTAGAAAGTACAGATAATGGAGTGTAAATGTAAGGAGTAGAAAGTACTGATAATGGAGTGTAAATGTAAGGAGTAGAAAGTACTGATAATGGAGTGTACATGTAAGGAGTAGAAAGTACTAATAATGGAGTGTAAATGTAAGGAGTAGAAAGTACTGATAATGGAGTGTAAATGTAAGGAGTAGAAAGTACTGATAATGGAGTGTAAATGTAAGGAGTAGAAAGTACTGATAATGGAGTGTAAATGTAAGGAGTAGAAAGTACTGATAATGGAGTGTAAATGTAAGGAGTAGAAAGTACTGATAATGGAGTGTACATGTAAGGAGTAGAAAGTACTGATAATGGAGTGTAAATGTAAGCAGTAGAAAGTACTGATAATGGAGTGTAAATGTAAGTAGTAGAAAGTACTGATAATGGAGTGTAAATGTAAGGTGTAGTAGTAAAAAGTCAGCTGAAAATGAATTTACTTCAGTATAAATAACCTACATTTCTATAAAGAATTCGTACTTCATTACTTGAAACCTCTGATAACCACATTCTGCTCTTATTTTCCAGTAATGCATATATGCATATAAGAAATGCAGGATCACGCTGTCTGTTACAGCCTCTTACGTTCTAGGTATTAACCAAGTACCAACTCCAAGGTACTAGATCATTTCTTTCGGTACCATCCAATAAAGAAGGTACAGGCTTGATTGTGGTCATTCCTTTTTAAGTGATGGAAATCTGATATTTATATTTAACGTAATCATATAAAATACATATCTCGTAACTCTGGTCTCAGATCAGCTAGGACACTGTTGGCTCCTTGTATTTGAATCAAGCAGTTTAGTCACATACAAGCACTTCTCCACAAAACAAAAGTAACTTCACCTTATCACCATATCACCTTCATACCCAAATATGAACATTCAGTTGGCTTCCAGTTTGTAAATCTTTCAGTTTGTAAATATATTCCCATCTAAAAATATTCCAGAAATGAAAGGAAAAAAATAAACTGCATCATTTAAACAAGGGACCGCCAGAACAGGGAGAAAGTTGTTCTGGCCACTAAATAATACTTAAAATAATAATTATGACATATTATATATATGATTATGTATTATTTAAGCTGACTATCTTTAGATAAGCTTGCTATCATGTGGCACAAATTCATAAATAATCTGGTTAACACCTAGAACTTAAGCTTTTACCAAATATCGATCAATCTGTATCAGTTCAAGTAACAAGTACTTCACCCTAATGAATCCAGAACAACAACACTTAATGCTTATTTCTCATGTACTATATCTTGTTGGACTTTTTTAGTAATTAACCATGAAAGACCAGCTTTCCTGAAATCACTATTTCAACTCTACTACTGAACATCCATTACGTCTGAAAACAGCAAACTGCCAGAACACCTTATGGGAAAAACCTCAGCGTGTTTAAAAGCCAGTGGGAATGTCATCAGAGACGTACCGTCCACTGCCGGCCTCAGACAGATCAGGAAGCGCCTAAAGCTGGCTCTGAAGTCCTTATATGGTTGTGAGCATCTGCACTTCTGGTTTTCTGCACCGCCTGATAGGGCAGTCGGGAGCGAGGAGGGGAAAGACATTCATTACATAAGCAGCTCAATTTAACCAGGATCAGGCTTGAACCTTGAACTCTGGGATTTGTCAGCAATGTTTCCTGGGAATGCGTGGAATGTTTTGAGCCTGCTTCCCCCAATTCGTTGCCACAAGAACAAGCTGGAGTTTGTCCTTCAATACACTAACAATCCTTCATTGTTTGCTTACCAGAGGACCTACGCACCACGTCATGGGTAGAAGATGATGATTCCGCTGGGAGTGGTGTTGGGATAGAAACATATTTTAAACTGTGTGCGGGGGTATTTGTGAAAAGGGACAATTACTAGGTGGTTCCTGTACAGCAGTTATCAACGGGATCCTGGATGATTTGAACTAATGCTCCATCTAATGCCCCAAAACATTCTAAGACCATCATACTCATCATAAAGTAGCCCATGAAATCAATACCACCCCCACTATAAGACTATATATTCTTCAACAAATGTCACTCCATCCAGACGTCTTTAACTGAACTGCAATTACTAGTAATGTTACTTAGGCTACTGTTTGTAAACCGTATGATTGCTTTTAAAACCATTTTCCCTGTGAAGTACTAATGAATCATTCGCACCTTAATTTAGCTATGCTAAAGCTAATTTGTAAACTAGTAGTGAATGGCAAGACATTAACAAAACACTGTCAGTACAAGTGATAAGATCAAAGATGCTCAATGATTAGCACTATAATTACCAGAAATATCATTCTTTAAACTATGTTTGAACCATTTAACATTTATTTCCAAAAGCAGACTAAACAGCTTCTAAGCAACACCGTGTTCAGCTGTAGTAATTTTCAAGAAGTCTGTACATGAACAGCGGGACCACCAATCACCGACATTCTGCAGAGACACCACAGTCCTTATAGGGGGAGACACAGACTCACAGGCTTCCACTTAACCCCTCACGCTCCAACACAGACTGAATAGACACGATTGAATAATTTATTTGCTGATATTTTTATAATTGTTTAGATGCTGATTGTCAAACTGTAAGTAAATAAAATAAAATTATATATGTGTGTGTGTGTGTGTGTGTGTGTGTGTGTGTGTGTGTGTGTGTGTGTGTGTGTTAAGAATATTTTAGGCCCTCTGAGAGGGCGTCGAGGGCCATGACGGTTCCCCACTGGTTCTGCCACTGAAATACAAAATAAAAATCTCAAATAGAACTAATTAGAAGGATCTAAGTTATAAAAGCTCAAAGTACACGTCAGAGGGAGAAACTCTCTTTCACAGAAAACACTTTTCCCAGTTGCCTGAAACCCCTCATTGGAATTCCAGCTCATTTCTCTGTTACATGGCGATGTCATCTTGTAACAATTTTTTTCTTTTTTTTCTTTTTGCCTGCCTACCAGCAAGAACTAGCAGGGTACTGGTCTTGTGGTTGGCCAGTTAGAACAGAGTGGGCAAGCTGACCAATCAGGGCATACTGGGCTCATCAGAAGGTGTGGCTTAAAGACACAGGAGCTCTGACAGAACGTTTCAGACAGAGAGTGAATGAGAGTGAATGAGAGAAATATATTATTTTGGGAAAATTGAAATTTATATCTTATATGATACTTCAACTTCTACAGAAGTATTTTTAAACCCTAGTATCTATACTACTACCTGAGTAATGCATGTAAATACTTCTGACACCTTTACCCATGTGAATGCCTTGATATCATTGAAACACCACAGAAATTCATCAGTGAACGATCAGGTTGGTCTGCAGTATTAATACTCCGAAGGCTAATATGACAGTAACAGTTAAAGAACAAATCACTGAGCAGCCCTGGTGCATTAGGGCTCGATCTTGGATGCACCGTTTGTGTCAGCTCTCAGAGAAGGCCTCCGACTGTGCATGCACGCTAACTGCCTGCGCTTTTCCAAGCATCAGACTAAACAAACCCAACTAGCTCAAAGTTCATGTCTTTGATTAGCTGCGGGTAGAACAACACACACACACACACACACACACACACACACACACACACACACACACACACACACACACATGCGCTCGACACAGGGGAAGGAAAATAAATTACACATGAGTCAGGGCATTGAAACTGATTTGAGGAAAACAAAGAGGCTGTTCTTAATTATGTAATTTGGAGCATGGCTCATTTGTCGGTAATCACTTGGCTCATGGTAGCAGACACACATGCATTCAAGAAACATGCTTAATCCTTGTTGAAGGCATCAAATGCTTGTCATTGGACCAGCAATAGTCATGATCCAGGACACAGAGTGATTTACTGTGTGTACCGATCTCGGAATGACAGGAGTCGGATTTTGGAGAGGACATTGTGTGTCTACAGAGCCGCTGTATCAATCAGAAAAAGCTGTTGTGCACAGAAAGGAATGGCTGCCATGCAATGTACCCTGATACTGCTCGCATCACAGACTGGCATCTGTAAACACTTAGGCAAATGCAATCCAGCAGTGGTGGGCTTGCACTGCACTGCGAGTATTGGGGCAAGTTTTTTTACTATGTTATGAAGACAAATGATTTTTAAGAAAAACATATTTACATTTGCTCGACATTTAAGCCTCATGTTTGCAGAAGCACTTCATTTATGCAGGATGAATGACTGACGTGCATTATTGATATAGTTGTTCAGCAAACCATAGTAGCATGCACTGGACCCAGGGTTGAAATTAGTTGGAGTGTGGTGCCGTTCTGATAATAAATACTGATTACATTATTCATTAAGCAGTTTATTAGATTAAGTAACACAGGCTACCATTATTCATATTTCTTGTGATTATAGGACTAAACAACACATCAACATAAGCATATCAATTAATTAAACAGAAAAATGTTCTGTGTTATTAGCGAGTTAGATTTTTATTCACTGTGGTCCATTAAAACACAAATGCTCATGTTTTTGCTGTGTATTTGAGAGTATTTCAATACTGCTATGGTGTGTTATTCCTATCTATTATGCAAACACTTGCAAATTATTGTTTGTATAGTGAGTTCAAATGGAATTCAAAGATTTATATACATTCACATTGAATAGAAATTAATGGGCCAAGATTTTTTGTCATTTTGAATCTTTTCTGTTAATCCAGTCATCATGAAATTAGATCACATTATAAAGGCCAGCTGGATTTTTGGAATTGTATGAAAATATTAAAAGCATTATTTAAAAATGTTATAACATGTAGTTGCAGATAAAAGGTCTTTCATTATGAATCCTAATATACATTACTTGATTTATGCCAATTAGTTGATGTGCTGTGAAAACAGATGCTAACTGGTAACAATGGCTGCCACGAGTGTAACTAATGTAAAACGCTGACTAATTTGTCTATTATTGAATGTCTGCTTGGGTTTACATCCTCTATGTAGATCAACTACTTCTTTTGGTTTAGGTTCATGAATACAGTTACATACCGTCATATGCAAATGGTTGAACAATCTCAGTAAAATTATGTTTGGCTAATTTTTAAATGAGGATAGGTGTACACATGCTGTACAGTGAACATTCCTAAAATGTTTGCATTGTTTTGAAAATTTTACTGCACAATTTCCATCCATCTTTTTCTTAGGTTTAATCAGTAATGTAGTGTACCACACACTTTCCCTCCACATCCTACACGTCTCCTCTTCTGTCTTTTGTATATGGAAATGGCTAAAATTTCACTTCCCGTCTCTGAACTCTTGAGATATCATTTATTCAAATTTCAAATGTTTTCATTAACTTGTAGCATGCAGCCCAAAAACAGTACCGGCCCACCAGGATTTCTCCCAACTCTCCCAAATACTCACTTGGGTGTTGGGTGTAGATAGTTATGCCCTATCTAGTGATATATTTTTATCAATATACTCCATATGTGATTCCACATTTTCACCTACACTCTCGTTACTTATTTATGTTTATTTTTCTGTTTATTTATGTTTAACATATTGAAAAACATCATATCTGCCACATGGTCAGCACAGCACAGTTTTATGTTTACCACTATGTAAAATGCAGACACTGGACATTCACATGTACTTATTTTCACTTAGAAAACTAACAACACACGCCGTTTAGCCAGAACCATTCAGATTTTTGCCCATGACTGTAGAATCTTGTAATTTTCTTACCTTGGTTTTTACAAATATTTCTAATTATGACCCACAAAAGTGATATACTGAACAAAATATAGATTTAAGCATGTTCACCCAATACATTACACACTACACTGATTTTCCAGTGTATGTTTTCTCTAAAGTTGAACAACGACTCTTTGTGTCCTGATGGGTTTAGCAAAGCAGGCCCTGCTCTTTGGACCGGTGTTTAACAACAGTGGTCAGCGAACATTTATTACATACAAGGAAGATGGAATCCACCTGGAGATGTACAAATGTTTGGCAAAGGCGAGCTTGAGAGTGGAACCTTTTTTTCCTGGAAAAGCTTTTGTTCCGTTTTCAAGCAAGAGACAAAACCTATGAACCAGGACACAGAACGTACTAGTGTTCTTAATGTGTGCTTAGGAATAACCTGTCAAACCATTTAGACACACAGATTTTAAAGTCTGTTGGAACTGAAAAAAAATTATTAAATATGTACTAAAACTGAAAGAAGTGGTGAGAATGTACTGTACCCTGTAGACGGAAATCACTGCTACGTGAGAGCCAGCCACAGCGGAGAGCGCAAATGATCTTATTTCTCTCCTGCTGTGTTTTGGGCACGATGGTACAACAACATTTAGGTTTACACAAACCACTTAGCTTAAACCAGAGACAACCCTTCCTTCGCCAAGTTACATCACAATAACACCACTGCCAAGATTCCACGCAATCTAAACCTAGTGGCCATCATAGCTTGATTTCATTACAACTCAAGTCAGTTACTGAGCTGAACACAAGTCAGGCCAATAAATTTATTAGTATATAGATAGATTTGTTTAAAAAAATCAATGTATAACCACTATGTATATAAACACATGGGTTCTAGACGTCACTCAAGAGCACTTCCTTGGAAGAAAGTGTGGCTGCTATGACGGAATTCCACACCTGTTGCTCATCTGCTCTGCTCAACTGTTTTCTCATTGGACAACATATTTAACACAGATCCTTAAAAGCAGCTGTGATTCCTGTGTTTACAAAGCAGTGGAGTGACCAATGAGATGGGTTCATATGTCATTGTAGTCTTAAAAACTGCTATAATATATATATATATATATATATATATATATATATATATATATATATATATATATATATATATATATATATATATATATATATATACTAAAGGCAAGTAACACCAACCAAACACTATGTAAAATATACTTCGAGCGTCATGATATATACTCTATTTCAAAGTATGAAATTAATTAATTCATTGATTCAAGACATTTTTAGATTTTTAATTTTTCTGTCAGTGATAAACAAAACTAATCCTCATCTAATAATTCTCTTCATCTCCTTTCCATCTCTCCATCCATTCCATTTACTCCATATCTCCATTTACACAATCTACTACATCTACTCTACCGACTTCATCTCTCTATGTAAACCATCTATCCTCTCCACCTCTCCATGTACTCCATCTGTCCATCCACTCCATCTCTCTATCTACTTCAGCTATCCATGTACTCTATGTACTCCATCTATCCTTGACCTCTACATCCATTTAATCTCTCCATTTCTCAATCCACTCCATCTTTCAGTCCACTGCACCTAGTTTTTGTACTCCATCTCTCTGTGTACTTCCATCTGTCCACCCACTTTATCTCTCTATCTGCTTCAGCTATCCATGTACTCTATGTACTCCATCTCTTCACTTAATGCATCTCTACATTTGTTCTACATACTTAATCTCTTGATGTACTCCATCTATCCTCTTCCATCCACTCCATCTTTCAGTCCACTGCACCTAGTTTTGTACTCCATCTCTGTCCATCAACTTCATCTCGCCACCTACATTAGCTCTCCAACTATTTCATCTTTCATAATCTATCCTCGCCACCTACTCCGTCTCTACATCATTGCATCCAGTCCATCTCTAATCTACTCTATCTACTCTATGTACTCCATCTCCTTAGTTATTGTATCTATGATTCTATCATCTCTCCATATTTTTGCCTACTCTGTCTATCCAATTTTTTAATCTCTCCACACATTCCTTGTACATCACCTCTCTATTTACTCCATCTCCTCTTACAACCTGTTGTACATTGTTGAAAACAATGATCCCTAAAGTTTAAACAATGATTTTAAAATTTCAGTGGTAGTGTATAACCTTGAAAGTAGAAATGGAAAACATTGCGACAGTATAGTACTTTCTAATTTTTGTTGAGTAGTGTATTCTTTAAACTGTGACTGTTACTGTCTACATTACCAATGTGTCACTGATCATCTGTTTAGTATAAAACATTCATAACCCAAACTTTTAGAGGTCCATCTAAAAGAAAAACACAAGTTCAATGCGTGGTGTCAGACACTTTAATGGTTGCTGGTGGCTTTTATATTAAACATACAGACATTTCTTCTCTCTTAACCACAGAGAGCTGAATTTAGACAGAGGGATTTGTTTACATTCGGCGTTCCATCTGTTTCCATAGCTGTGGGATGCCGCAGACTCATGCTCTTACTGGAAATATCACATTGGGAATACCTGATAATACCCCTCAACCAAATGGAAAATAGGGCGTATTCACAGGTACAGTTACTGCAAAGATGAAAACAGTATGCTGCCCAGTGTAAACACAGGCAACCACCGTTTCTTTAAAGATGTATTGACTGGACGTGCTCCTGTTCAGTGCATTGTAAAGGAAAATTCCATAAAAAGGTGTTGCAGTTTTCTCCAAGTTAATGGGTGTTTAGTATATGTACGCTTTTCCTAAACACAAAAACGTCCTCCCTGGTTTTCTCTATAGCAGAGACCAGGAGTTCAGGATCGTAATTTAATATTCTTCTGCAGTTTTCCAACATCTGTAATCTGTAATCTTGGGCAGAGGAACACAGGTAACTAAAGCTAGGACAGCCAAAAGGTTAGCTATCACATATATGAACCATTGCAAAACACATGGGCTTGTGTGGGACAACCCTGGGCATAAATTAAGGGCAATTCCACATATTTTCAAAATTGCATAATTCAGTCATTTAGATGTAAACAAAGTTGTTTAGAATGGATTGATGCGAAATCCACCATTCTAGTGAGACTTGGTTAGAACTGTTCACACCACTGTATCACAGGTGGTGATAGGAACCACACACCTGAAGTGTTTACTGCCTCTAAGAGCTAAGTTATTATAGTTATATTGAATTTACCACTATTTTATCAAACAGAGGGCTTGTGTAGGTTTACTGGTCACTTAAGATAGCAAACAGAATGACTTTATATGTGTTGTAGACGTCGTGATCACTGATTACTTCGACTCCGATGCACCATTTCACATGAAAAAAAATTTACTATTTATTTTATGAAAAATCTCAATTTCTTTTTTTTAAGGAAAGACTTTAAGCATCAACATTTACTGTATATCGTTGCTGTTCAAAGGAAAACATTTATTTATTTATTTATTTTTTTTTTATTATTTGAACATCACAGCTGCCATTTACATTGTTTGGGAATTTTGTGATGAATAGACCAATAGAAATGCTCCAATATAATTTGGAAAAAATTCTGGTTCCATTAACTTCTATTACAAGTAAAGAAGGAAAGAAGTAAAGTCCTCTCCTGTAAAGTTGGCATTTTTTAGATACTTGTTTTCTTTGGACAGTGATGATATGTATGTTGGACTGTTCTCAGCCTATGCATACTTCTGACAAAGATAAGGACCAATAAAATCCATATGGACAGAAGATGGTGCACATTGTATACTTGCACTTGACTGTATGACACAGACTTGCACAGTCACCGCACACTCACCATTGTGGCTTAAAGAGATTGTAAAGTTTGCCAGTAGACTCATGTGATAACATGAGTCAGCATCTTACTACGGGACACCAGAAGCTTGGCCAGCTACTACAAGCTTCGCTTAAATTCTAGGTGTGACAGATCTTTATAGACTGATGCAGCATTTTATCATTGTTCAAAACAAGAGGACACCTCTTCCTGAAATACGTCACTCACTTAACTGGGTGTGCTCAACTTGATGATCCATCTCCATTTATATCTGCATTTTGCAAAGCAACTTAATTACCTGGTGTTTTTGGCCAGTTTAATGCTATCGAAATAAAAAATAGATTTTTTTTTTATTTGAACCAGTGTTGGTAAAATCACTGGACACATGCATCCACATCAGTCAGCATATAAAGAGTGAAGCAGAGGGCTCCAAGCATTTTCCTTCATCACATATAGATTTAAAAAATAGCCATTTGTCTTTGAAGTGTTTTCATTCGGGTAAAACTGCACCACCTCCGCATGACCTGCCAGTGTTTTATTTAATTTTACTTAACAGTTTTATGATTTTGATATTCAGTTTATTTATTTATTTATATTTCCTTTTACCATTCGTTTATTCGATTTGTTTATTACTTTATTATTATTAATATTATTATTTTATCATTTTTTTATTATTTCTTTTACTATGTTTTACTTGTATATATATATTTTTACTTTATTGACTTATTTTTGTCTTATTCTTGGTTTTAGTCTTATTCAGTTTTTATTTTGTCTCTGTTTTTATTGTTTCTTTTACATTTTAAGTACTTATTAAAATTCATTTAAATATATTTTTTAGTCCCTTTTTGTTTAATAATTGTAATGCTCAGTGACATTGTAAATGAGGGTCTCCCTCAATGTATTTTCGAGTAAAAAATAAAGGTTGATTGATTGATTAATTGAACTTTACACATTCTGCAGGTCTACACTGTGACCTGACCTGGTTGGTAAGGTAGCATCACAGCAATACTTGATCAGTTACGCCTAATTCAACTTCTCTGTTTAATGGGAGAAGTAGTAGGTGTCCCTGTAGAACCAGAGCTGAAAGCTCTCTGCCTTGGGGTTTTTGATTGGACAGCTTGAGCCAAAGTGTGAAATAACGAGCTCCCCTGGTTTTTCCCGATCAGTAAGTCAGACTTATTAGCTGTATTTACAGAAGTTCATTTATTTATTTGTTTATTTAGTGCATGCCCAAAAAGCAAGTGGTTAGTCCCACAGTGTGGAAATCCACAGTGTTACAGCAGCAAAGGGATAGCAATGCACTCAGTACCAACAATAGATAAATCACTTGTAGAATCGACTGGCCTCGGAGAGCCATAAGACCAGAAAAATTCTCTCAGAGGTCCAGTAATGCTAATGGCACATCCTAAACCCTTTTTGCCAAAAGACTACACGTGCAGCGCCATCTTTTCATCTCCTTTGAGTGGAAACTTCATAGATATTTTTGTAAAGCTTGCTAAAAAGACTAGCTTTTATACAGACTAGACAGATGGTAGGTTTTTCGGGATATGGTTGGAGGCAGGCAAACTACTGATTCCTCTCTCTATGATGTAAAAATCAGGTAGGATGGCATGTGGGGAGGGGTCTCATCTCATTCGAGAACTCTTTGATTGTTCCGTCTAAAGATGCAAGAAACCTTGGGGTGACTCTGGATGACCAGTTTTCGTTCTCAGCCCATATTACGAACCTGACTCAGTCATGCAGATACATTCTCCACAACATCAGACGCATCTGACCCTTCCTCTCTCAGGAGGCCTCCCAGGTGCTCAACCAGTCTCTTGTCATTTCAAGGCTCGTCTACTGCAACTCGCTCCTGGCTGGTCTTCCTCTGCAGACCATCAGGCCCTTCAACTGATCCAGAATGCAGCAGCACGGCTCGTCTTCAATCTCCTCAGTTCACTCATGTCACTCCACTGCTGCGCTCCCTTCACTGGCTTCCTGTAGCTGCTCACATTCAGTTTAAAGTTCTGATGCCTACAAAGCCAAGAATGGACCAGCTCCTCCTGACCTTACAGCAATGATCAAAAGTTGATCTGCACCTCGAGCCCTTCGCGCTTCAAATACGGCTCGGCTTGACCCGCCATCACTCAAGATTCATGGAAGACATGAACAAGACGCTTCTCTGTCCTGGAGCCCAGATGGTGGAACGAACTTCCACTGGCTGTCCGAACAGCGAACTCTCTCACGGTCTTCGAACGCAGACTAAAGACCACACCCTCTTTGTGAACTTATAAGCACTGATCTACTGAAGCATTGGTAGAAACCATAACTGCACTTAATCTTCTAGGAGCTCTGGATAAGCACTGCACTGATACTGTATGTAGTTTGTATTGATTCTCTTCTCTGTAGGTGTTCCAGTCTTGCTAGGTGTTGCTCTGTGTCTAATCTTATATTTTGTTATCTTCTTTCTAGGTATCAGCACTGGCACTTGTTTATATCAGTGTTAGAGTATGAGAGTAGTTTGGACTTAAACCTGTTTGTACTAGATATTGATACTTATACTCTGACTGAACACATAGCACTTCTGTAAGTTGCTCTGGATAAGAGCGTCTACTAAATGACGTAAATGTAAATGTAGAAGCCTGCATGCTGAAGGAAGAACTTAGGAGGACCAGGCAGAAAGTTCTACCCAGAGTGAAATACTGTTCAATTAACAGACATAGTCAATAGACGACAGTGCTTCATGTGGTCTACTGAGTGACACATATTCTCCAGAAACAGCTGAAATATTACAGAAAGGCACACCAGTACTGACTGCGACTGGAATTCATAATATTGGTTTAGGCTGCCTTTTTGACAGATTTATGACACCAATATTAGAAAGAAATATCTTCTATCGCTCGCTTGACATTCTGGGAAATGTTTTGGATTGCTAATAGAGCGGTATATGACAAAATGTCCTATGAAAGAAAAAAAAAAAGTTTATTTCTTTCTTTATACAAGGGGGCAGCAGCTGGTACCGTTGTGTTAGTTGCTTGGCAGCAGAGCGGACCCACCACGTATTAGGATTCCACATTGTATCAGCCGCTGGGATATTAGTTTTGGGCTCTCCAAGGAGGAAGTTAGAACTTGTGAATCTGAAGGACAATTCCATAGAGTCGGCCAGTTTACTGCATTTTATTACTGCATTCATTTTATTACACTGGTTGCGGTCAGGACAAAGACTCCAAAATGGCAAAATTTTATAGGAGAAACTAAAAATAGAAGTTAATGGAAAGATACTTCTCAAGAATCACAATTTCTATTGGTCCTATTGGTCTAAGAGTTATTTAAAAGTTATTTAAAAATAACCATTTAAAAAAATGGTGCTAGAATGTTTTGACCAGACAGCAATGATAAGTTACCTTGGCACAAGGAAGCAGCTTACGCATGCAGAAAGTTTAGAAGTGTAAATAGCAGGGAATGTGACGGAGGCTGGGTTTGGAAAAGGCTTATAAAGTCTTATGTTTGGGTGGTTAGTTTTAAGCACCTGCTGTACTATATTTGGTCACACCACAAAGTCTTAAAGTCATTTGATAGCTGGTAAGATCTGTACGCAACATGTTCCGAAGCAGCTATTAAACCTTCTGCCATGAAAACATTGCAACTTCCATTACAAGTAAAGAAGGATTAGAATGGATTGATGTGAAGCACATTATTCTAGTGAGACTTACTGGGTTAGAACTGATCACACCACTGTAGGTTTGCTGCCTCTAAGAGCTAACATGGTGTTTTTTTATAACTAAGTTATTATAGTTATATTGAATTTACCACTATTTTATCAACCAGAAGACTTGTGTAGGTTTAGTGGTCACTTTAGGTAGCAAACAGAATGACTTTATATTTGTTGTAGACATCATGATTACTGATTACTATGAATAATATGAATATTTGATGAAAAATCTGTAATTTATTTTTCTTTAAGGAAAGACTATAAGCATCAACACATATTGTATATCATCTCTGTCCAAAGAAACATTTTTATCAATTTTTATTTTTATTTTTTTATTTATTATTTAAACATCACAGCTGACATTTACATTGTTTGGAAATTTCTAGATAAATGAACCAATAGAAATGCTCCAATATCACTTGGAAAAAAAATTTGGTTCCATTAACTTCCATTACAAGTAAAGAAAGTTTTTGTCCTCTCCTGTAAAGTTGCCATTTTTTAGATACTTGTTTTTCTTTGGACAGTGGACTGTTCTCAGCCTATGCATACTTCGGATACTTTATAGCTCTGTCAGGAAATATCTGCATTTTGCAAAGCAACTTAATTGTTTTTGGCCACTATCAAAATAAAGGACTAGAACCAGTGTTGGTAAAATCACTGGACACATGCATCCACCATCAGTCAGCATTCTGGTGATACAAAGAGTGAAGCAGAGGGCTCCAAGCATTCTCCTTCATCACATATAGATCTAACAAATAGCCATTTGTCTTTGCAGTGTTTTCATACAGGTAGGTATTTCAGAACTTTTACACATCCTGCAGGTCTACACTGTGACCTGACCTGGTTGGTAAGGTAGCATCACAGCCATACTTGATCAGGTACGCCTGAATCAACTGATTTTAATGGCAGAAGTAGTAAATGTTTTTTTTTTTTCACTCGTATAATCACCATTCTGCAAGTTTCAAGTTCCAAGTTTGTCATTTGCGCATCATGTCAGGATAACATGCATTTAAATGTTTGTGATGAGGCTCAGATACAACTCTACAGCAGGGCAGCATTATATATGTAAAAACAGTGCAAACATACAATAAATAGACAATACTGAAGTAAGAATAGGCTAGAATATATATATTTAGTTATAACTGAAATATATAAAGGACTATACAAAACATACACAAGATATATGCATTGCACTGGACACTGGCTCTGTAGGACCAGAGCTGAATGCTCCCTGCCTTAGGGTTTTTGATTGGACAGCAAGAGGACACCTCTTCCTGAAATATGTCACTCACTTAACTGGGGTGTGCTCAACTTGATAATCCATGGCCTCAAATTAAGATGTCTAGCATCTGTACTCAACATGTTCAGAGGCAGCCAATAAACCTTCTGCCATCAAAACATTGCAGCAACTTGTGCAGACTTTTTGCAAACCATGGAAAAATACCCTGTATAGTGTAAAACAATACATATCCACTTATAGTTTGGTATATTTTGGTTCTTTTTAAAATGGAATAAAACTCAATATCTGTACTCACAGCATGTTTGTTCGTCCTTTCATATTTCCTCACCACAATGGTTTGTTTCCAAGCAGCAGCGCCAGTCTAGACCTTTCAGCAGCTGCTGCATCTCAATAAACTGGAACTATGAATGTTGATCTCATGTTTGGAAGTGACCACCAGGCTGAGAGAGCATTTCAGGTTGCTTAATTATAACCAGAAAAGCGAAAAAAAGATGTTATACTTTGTGTTGGTTTACCCAAACCCTCCATCTGTAAACATTAGTAGATAAGCTTCATGTAAAAACTAGTTTGTGTTGTAAATCTTTGCTATAGTAATGTGTAAGGCTGAACTGAACACTTACATTATGGCTGGCCTATGTTTGAACTTGCATACAGCTGGTGCAGCCGGCCCCGATACCACAAGAAGTGGGATTTGTTGTCCTGTGCAGTGTTGAAGCTCGTCATACCTTTTCCCAGCTGAGTGCACTGAAGTCCGTTAGACCTCTGTTACTGTCATCTGTGCTGTGTTGTTCCACTCCAGAGATGATTTGTAGGTGTGTTTGAACGCACGCCTGCATGTTTGTGGGTTCTCGTCATTGTCTTCCAGACCCACGATTCTCAAAATAAAACTTTCTTTCAGTTCTTCCTGTCCTCAAAGTGGGATACAGTGATGCGGACCAAAACAATAAAGTCTGTATCGGCAAAAAAAAACACAAGCTCAGCAAATCAGTCTGCAAAAAGTGGACTGCACGTTCATAACCGTTGTCACAGTTCTGCACAACAGAGAAGCATTCACTGCTTCACTGTCCACTGCCTTTAAACAAATAAATCTCTTTTTAAACTTATTTTGGAATAAATAAGAGAATTCTACAAAAAAAATCAACTGTTCTCATAACATAAACCTCGCCATTTTCTGTTTTACTGCAGATTCAAACTAGCTGAGTAAGGCTTAGTGGAAAGGCTGAGACCTGCTTGTAAAAAGGTCTGCTGATATTAAAGACAAGGCATGATTTTCACCAATTAGTACAAATTAGAGCGGCATGGTGGTGTAGTGGTTAGTATGGTGGTGTAGTGGTTAGTACGGTGGTGTAGTGGTCAGTATGGTGGTGTAGTGGTCAGTATGGTGGTGTAGTGGTCAGTACGGTGGTGTAGTGGTTAGTATGGTGGTGTAGTGGTCAGTATGGGGGTGTAGTGGTCAGTATGGTGGTGTAGTGGTTAGTAAGGTGGTGTAGTGGTTAGTATGGTGGTGTAGTGGTCAGTATGGTGGTGTAGTGGTTAGTATGGTGGTGTGGTGGTCAGTATGGTGGTGTAGTGGTTAGTATGGTGGTGTAGTGGTTAGTATGGTGGGGTAGTGGTCAGAACGGTGTTGTAGTGGTTAGTACGGTGGTGTAGTGGTCAGTATGGTGGTGTAGTGGTTAGTACGGTGGTGTAGTGGTCAGAACGGTGTTGTAGTGGTCAGCAAGGTGGTGTAGTGGTTAGTACGGTGGTGTAGTGGTCAGTATGGTGGTGTAGTGGTTAGTATGGTGGTGTAGTGGTCAGAACGGTGTTGTAGTGGTTAGTACGGTGGTGTAGTGGTTAGTATAGTGGTGTAGTGGTTAGTATGGTGGTGTAGTGGTTAGTATGGTGGTGTAGTGGTTAGTATGGTGGTGAAGTGGTTAGTACGGTGGTGTAGTGGTTAGTATGGTGGTGTAGTGGTTAGTACGGTGGTGTAGTGGTTAGTATGGTGGTGTAGTGGTCAGTATGTTGGTGTAGTGGTTAGTACGGTGGTGTAGTGGTTAGTACGGTGTTGTAGTGGTTAGTACGGTGGTGTAGTGGTTAGTATAGTGGTGTAGTGGTTAGTATGGTGGTGTAGTGGTTAGTATGGTGGTGTAGTGGTTAGTATGGTGGTGAAGTGGTTAGTACGGTGGTGCAGTGGTTAGTATGGTGGTGTAGTGGTTAGTACGGTGGTGTAGTGGTTAGTATGGTGGTGTAGTGGTTAGTATGGTGGTGAAGTGGTTAGTACGGTGGTGTAGTGGTTAGTATGGTGGTGTAGTGGTTAGTACGGTGGTGTAGTGGTTAGTATGGTGGTGTAGTGGTTAGTATGTTGGTGTAGTGGTTAGTACGGTGGTGTAGTGGTTAGTACGGTGGTGTAGTGGTCAGTATGGTGGTGTAGTGGTTAGTACGGTGGTGTAGTGGTCAGCAAGGTGGTGTAGTGGTCAGCAAGGTGGTGTAGTGGTTAGCACTGGCTCCTCACAGCAAGACGATTGGAGTTGGTCCGGGCCATTCTGTGCGGAGTTTACATGTTCTCCTCCTGCTTGAGTGTAGTGTTGTGTCGTTCGAATAAACAAATCATTTGAGTGAACGTGCTAAATCGAAACACTTCCTCAGCTGATTCGTTCCTTTCTCAGTTCAGTAGTTGAGCTCAGCAGCGACCGTGCAGGCCGGCAGAGGAACTGCTGTGTGGGCTGTGAATCACTGAATCACCCGCGAATCTGGTGCCGGACACTCTCATTGCAAGGAAACTGTGCTTGCTCAGTGATTCGTTCACTGAACTGAGGGCTCCTGTTCACTTACTGATTCGTTCACTGAACTGAGGGCTCCGGTTCACTTACTGATTCGTTCACTGAACTGAGGGCTCCGGTTCACTTACTGATTCGTTCACTGAACTGAGGGCTCCGGTTCACTTACTGATTCGTTCACTGAACTGAGGGCTCCTGTTCACTTACTGATTCGTTCACTGAACTGAGGGCTCCTGTTCTGATTCGTTCACTGAACTGAGGGCTCCTGTTCACTTACTGATTCGTTCACTGAACTGAGGGACTCACGTTCACTCACTGATTCGTTCACTGAACTGAGGACTCCCGTTCACTCACTGATTCGTTCACTGAACTGAGGGCTCCGGTTCACTCACTGATTCGTTCACTGAACTGAGGGCTCCTGTTCACTCACTGATTCGTTCACTGAACTGAGGGCTCCTGTTCACTCACTGATTCGTTCACTGAACGATCATTGTGTGTTGTGTTTAAACCTCTGACCACTAGATAATTGCAGTGTTGTAATCCATTTTCAGCTCCACTCCAACATTAACAAGCAGCACAAGAGCGCAATGCTATTGTAAGCACTGACGAACCTGTTCATATAGTGGTGTGTTTTAATAATAGGACTTAAAAATTGCAATATATCACTTTGCTTGCAATATTGCGATGTATTGTGATCACAGTATCATGATGTGTATTGTATCGCCAGGTTCTTGCCAATACACAGCCCTAGTACACAGATATGCTTCTTTAATATATTTACATTGTACTAAACTACATTCATGTTCAATGGGCATATATGAGCTGAAACAGGAAGCCTAGCGCATCCCAAATTTATCAACATTAACATTTTAATATAACATTATAGTCATTATGGCTTTTAGAAGAATGGGGTTTCTGGGGAGGTGGGCTAGTGCACTATAGACCCCTGTGGTGCAGCCTAAGCTTTTGTCCTTAATGCCATTTTTCCCTTACATTACTTTTACTTATACTTTAAGTAGTTCTGAAATCAGTACTTTTACACTGTTACTGGAGTAAAAAGCTTCAGTTGATACTTCAACTTCTACAGAAGTATTATAAACTCTAGTATCTATACTTCTACCTGAGTAATGAATGTGAACACTTTTGACACCTTTGCTCAAAAGGAACAACAGTGGTTTTGAGGTTCAACTGTTAATTATGCTTTTAAACACCTTTTTAAAGCTTTTAAACCCCTTAACAATAAGATGACAGTCAAACAATAATATACACTGGCTTAGTAATTAGCTGACAAGTTGAATGAGGTGTGTTGGAGGAGAGAAAACACTCTCCTGCACTCAATGACCACGAGAAACAATTAGTGAAAGGTGAAGAGACATGCCAGAAGACTTCTTCATTCAGTAAAAAGTTGTCATTGGATTACGCTTTTGTATGACACGGTATGTACCAATAAAAATGAATATAAAACATCCAGTCTTTTGCACAGCGATGTGTTTTATCTGTCTCATGCTAACTTTAGTCCTTCTGAATGGAAAAACGGCTCATAAACTAAAGGTAAAAGGCAACCGTCTCTCTTTATGAGAATTTATAAGCTGATACAAAGTCCTATCCCCCCCTACACATACCAAAATATAATTCTGGCTTGGTGTCGGTGCCTCTCAGCACGAAAGTTGAAGGATATAAATTTAGCAGGAGAGGAGTGTGCCCTGGAAAGAACGTCGCAGTACTGCTTTTGCCTAGTACCACATGACAATTTGATGGGGCTTTGGCGGCGGTCCGCGCCACAGAATCCTGGGGAGAAGAGTTATTGTGAGAGAGGATGGTGTTGATGAAGGCTTCTGATAGCACTTAGCTCAATGTGGCAGTCTCTGGCTGTGCTGTTACATAACAGTGATTTTCAGCATTTTACTGCCATTCCTCAAAAGCTTCTCATTATGAGTGCAAAAGGGGAAGCGCGCGTGCCAGGGACATTTGAGTGATAAAATCAGGCGATGCTAAGCACCAGACAGACAGACGGAGGAAAACCATGCCTATAAGAGTGGTACCAGGCAGCAGTTGTTAGCACGCTCACATTTGCCTACCATAAACAATTCCCGTGGTTTTCACACAAGTGCAGATGGGAAAAGAGGTAGTTATATGTTCGGAAAGTTAGAATGTAGGAGCCTAGGCGTGGCTGGTATATTGATTTGTTTCCTCTGCACGTGTAAGTAGAGACTTTTCTCTTCTGGACAGACATCTGTTGATAAGAATAATACTTTGCCACATCTATCTATCTCAGTGGAGTTCAGTACCAGAGGATATGGTTTTGACAGTTTGGAGGTGGGACATGGGCTTTCCTTCATGACATCATGTTAAGCCCCGCCCACTTAGAGGGAAGATATGATTGGTCAGTTTTACTGTCATTTGAAATTGGTATGTGCTGAATTATAACTGCCTGGCCCCCTCTGTACATGAACAGCAGGACCACCAATCACCAACATTCTGCTTCCACTGAACCCCTCACACTCCAACACAGATTGAATAGACACGTTTGAATAATTTATTTGCCTATATTTTTATAATTGTTTAGATGTTGATTGTCAAACTGTAAGTAGATAAAATTATATGTGTGTGTGTGTGTGTGTGTGTGTGTGTGTGTGTGTGTGTGTGTGTGTGTGTGTGTGTGTGTGTGTGTGTGTGTCTGAGAGGCTGTAGAGGGCCATGACGATTCCCCACTGATCTATCTATCTACCTACCTCTAGATAGTTTCCGGTACTGGTGTGCCACAGAATGGCCGCACTGGTGAGAGCTCTGGGTGAACTCTACAGCTTTTTGTGTTTTATTATCTATTGTCTATTGTTCTATACTAATTATTGATTAAGGTATCTCAGTCCTACACACTGTCCATTGGCAGTAGAATGGGTAGCACTAAAGAGCTCAGTGACTTAAAGTGGCACTGTCATAGGATGCCACAAGTTGTTTTAATTTCTGCCCTGCTATATCTTCCCCATTCAACTGTAAGTGCTATTATTGTGTTATGGGCGTGTCTAAGTGCAACAACAACTCAGCCACACAGTGGTATGCTACGCAAAATCACTGTGCAGGGCCATCAAATGCTGAACAATCACCTATCCTCTGCTGCCTCACTCGCTTCTAAATGCAACATCAACAAAGGACTGTGCTTGTGGAGATTCATGGCATGGGTTTCTACGGCTGAGCAACAGCACACAAGCTTAACAAGCGTCAGCTGGAGTGGGGCAACCTCTTAGTCAGTAAAACAGTTAAATCGACATTACAGCTTCAAAACATTTTTTGTAGCCAACTGAGTCTCACATTACACCTAATAGTGATAGATTTGCTCCCCAGGCTAAACAGTTGAAAAGATGTATAAAGTTATTTTTATTTAAATCCATCCATCCACCCATCTATTTTCTTAAACTACTCAGTCTAGCTAAGTTTGCAGTGGGGTTTCAGTAAGGAAAGCATCATTCTGGGGGATCCCAAGCCATTCCCAGACCAATTTGGAGATTCAAGAGGCTCTGGGACAACCACGAGGCCCCATCCCAATCAGCCATGCTTGGTAAACCTTCAATGAGAGGCAGCTGACCACATACTAATCAGATGCATGGTCTCATTCTTTCTGTCATTATCCCTAGCTCAACAATATGCTGTAGCAGGTCAGTTTACCTTACCCAGGATTGGCATGCCATCCTTTTTCAGGACATAGACTAGGAATGGATTCACATACTAACCGTTACCATACTCCTGGAAGACCTCCCACAGAATATCTTGGGGGACACATTTGTCAGCCAATCCTTCCCAGCACACCCTCAATGTTCGCTCGGTCCTACCAGGTCTTCTTTGCCATCTGATCCTCACTTGACAGCTCAGCACCTCTCTTCACTCTAGTGTTCAGAACATAAGGTCTCAAGTCAGATGAAATGATAACAAAGGCATTCATTAACCTTTGACCCAAAGAGCTCTAGTACCAAGTAACGCCCTGGTGTTCAAACACCATTTATTTATTATGGACATTCCATGGCAAGGCCAAAAACAAATTGTCATTCGGGTTTAGATGGGGCAGACTCTCTTTCCCAATCACCCCCTCCAGGTCTCCCAGCAAGACTATGAAGTCCATTGCCCAAGATACAAGAGCCCCATGTTCAGAACCCAATCCACTCATTCAAAGGAGGCTACAGAAGGCTGTACACACAACACACATTGTAGTTTTTCTCCTTGTGATTTAACTTCACATTGATGTGACCCTCTTGTCCACCAGCACAAACTTCAACTGCAGGCCTTCCACCCAGGGGCTTCTGAGTATCCCCACACCTGCTGTGCCTCTCACACTGTGCGACTCCTGGTTAGGAGAGGGACCAATCCCTATCAAAGAGTTTGGTTTCAGAGGCAATGCTGTGAATGCTATCCCTTCCTACTTATAAGACTCCTCACGGGTCCCCCATGCTGAACCTTGCGGTGGGTGGTGGCTACGGTGGTCGAGAAGACCCAACGCGCTGCAGATTCACAAACGCGTCACAAACAGAAAACACTTTACAACACAGTTGAAGTGTGACTAGATATATGTCCCTTGCCATCATTAGCGCCTGCTGCAGAGATAAGATGGGACTGGTTTAGCTCACGCCCACCTTACATAAAGACTCAGTCAGAGACTGCCTCAGTCAGAGACTGCCTCTACCTGTGCAGCTTCTAAAGCTTTGCTATCCAGATTTCAAACAGAGACTCTTTTCTTTGGTGTTTAGTTTATTAAACTGTAAATACTGTTTGATCAGAGGAGGACGGGTCTCCCCTGGCGAGTCTGGTTCCTCCCAAGGTTTCTTCCTCCAGTCTGAGGGAGGTGTTCTTGCCACTGTTGCCTCTGGTTTGCTCACTGGGGGGGTATATGTAGTAACTGTCGGTTTTCAAAACTCTGTAAAGCTGCTTTAAGACAACATCGTTATAAAAAGCGCTACACAAATAAACTTGACTTCCCTAATTTATCACTTAGAAAATGTAATATCTGAGATTTTACAAGGTTGTTTGTGAGCTGCAGCGGCAAAGCGCAAATATCCACCGAATATCTAACATCTACCTTTACCTAACTAACTTTACTGAGCTCTCATTTGAAATGAATAATTCAATATTAATATAGATACTGTGATATAACCTGTGAATTCTATAGTTACAAGCCTAGGCCTAGGAACATGAGCTAACAATTCCTTATCCTAACAATTCCTTATCCTATAACTGCAACAAAAAATATGTATTATTTACATGTATTATTTTATTTTCTGAATATTGCCGTACTAAAAAGCCCACAAAAAACAGCTTTGTGATTTTCAGAAGATGCAAGAAGCTGAAACATTTGCTCTGTGTAATGAAATAAATATTTTATGGCTAGACATGGCTGGCTTTAGCGGTATGCAGGCATCATTTTCTCACTTCATTTCTTAGCCTGTAATAAAACCATGATAATTATAGCTAGCAAATGTAACCGGCGTTGCCGTATTTGGCCCCATGTCCTTTAGGTGTCCTCTGGAAAAACTTCCGCTGTGTTGTAAACAATTTTGCAGCGCGTATGTGAACTTGCATTTGTTTTGTGAATCGGCAGCTCATCAAACTGTTCACACAAAGTTGAAAGCATACAGTCAGACAAAATGTCTTGGTATGTTAAAGCATTAGGATTTCTCTTCATTGGAACTGGGGTGGCTGAGGCCAAGCCCTGAAAAACAACCCCATCTTATTATTTCTCCACCAAACCTTGGCAGTCAGGTAGGTAACATTGTCCTGATTCTTTGCCAAACCCATCAAACCACGAGATAGAGAACTATGATTAATCTCTCCACAAAACACATTTCCACGTTGACATGGCTGTTGAGCGTAAGACATTTGGAAGATTACATAATTTAACTCTGGAACTGTCTATGTCAGGGGTTCCCAACCGTTTGCAACCCAAGGCCCACTTAACCCACCCCAAAACTTTCTACGGCCCCCCAGAATATTTTTTATTGCCGTTTAAAACAAAATACAGTGCAACCAACACACAACAAAAGAAACTAACCATTTACAGCACTTTTTGTCACTCACCTAATGAGATGGCTGATGATGGCTCAACAGCTTTAGCATTATCGATTTCAGAGCAAGCCAATTCAAGGCTCTTTTTCCTGGTTTGGTCTTCTTTTCTTCTCAAAAAACTTCACAGGTTTAGATGCATACTCGCTGTGTTTAGTCTCCAAATGTCGACGTAACTTGATTGGCTTCAACGCTTCATTTGCCAAGACCCCCGAACACACAGCGCAGAGTGGTGGCGGCTGGTTTTCTGTTCTTGTGCTTGTGAAGCCTAGTGCTAGATACTCACTGTTGTATGTTCTTCTTTTCGATTTATGCTTGCTTTTCTCGGTTCTCTCAGTAAGAGATACAGTGGCTTCACTTGTAGATGGTCCAGCTTCAGGGTCTTTTGTTGTCAAAGACCCTTTTTTTACCCATTTATCCATGATGTGTACACAAGACCCAGCTTCACTTAGACTGAAGTAGCTAACTAACTAGCTAGTTAATCCACTAGCTAGCACTGCATGTACCACGCCAAAGCAGAGCTTTTGTTAAATCAGTACTATTTGTATAGCTGGTTAGTTAAAGGGTATTGATTGAATACTTGGTGTGCATTTATCTCATCTTGGTTGGTTCAGTTTTATATATTGAGGTTGATTTAATTGACTTAAATAAAGGCAGGAGCTCAAGACAAGAAAAGAACATTGTGAACATGAACTTGGAATGGAAAACTGTATTTATAGTATATTATATTATATTATATTATATTATATTATATTATCCATCTATTGTCTTTCTCTTTTTCTTGCTAGTCGGGGTCACGGGGGTGCTGGAGCCAGTCCCAGTGTCATCGGGTAAAGGCAGGGTACACCATGGACAAGTCACCAGTCCATCGCATGGCCAATACACACTTATATTATATTATTTTATATTATATTATATTATATTATATTATATTATATTATATTATATTATATTATATTATATTTATACTGATATATTAGCCTTAAACACTGTTGTCCAATCAATGAACTCAAATTAAACACGTTTTGTTTTGCAAATAAACAAACTAAATATGCTGAACTACCTATTTATTGGAAAAAAAATACTTAGCAAGATAAAAAAAAAGATTTTTGGCCTACGGCCCCCTTGCAGTATGTCTGCGGCCCACTGGGTTGAAAACCAGTGGTCTATGTTTATCTATTGTTATGTTTATCTATTCATCTATCAACAAAAACCTATCAGCTTAGTTTCATGATGACTGGCGTGTGCTTACTGTGTAGGTACAGATGAACAGAAAGTCTTACTTTGAAGCTGTTGTCATCATTTCCTTTCTTGTATGACCAGAGAGACCAGCCAGACTATAAGGACTTACGCGCTCCAGACAGGCACAGCTGATCAAGTCATCAAAAAAAAAAGATCACATCTCCGTACTGCATATCTTAAGCAGCTTTGAACTCGGTTTAAATACTTCATGACAGACTCACTTCTCGTTAGTGAAATATGGCCACATTTCTGCCTATGAAGCTTTTTCGCTGTCTGCCGGAGAACTTCATAACTAAACAATGAACGAAGGCAAATGCAATTTCCTTACATCCAGCCTCTGTTTTTATGTGGGAGCAGGGGATGGAAAGAGCAGCTGGAGCCAAGACCAGACTGACGGATTGGCTCACACATGCTCGCATAAAGAAGCAAGCGCTGTTCCAAAACATGATATGTCACGTGAGTGAAAACTCATTGGATCATCTCTGATCTTGTTTAGATGAAGTGATCAGCTTGCCTTACATGGTCTCCCATTGAAGCCAGCATTAATTAGCAGCTGTTTAGTGCGGCACATGAATGGTGAACGCAAAACAGGCCGAGTGCTACTGCTATTATAATGTTTATTTGGCTTTCGCCATACATCCCAAATGTTATGTAATATGAAATACAGTTCAGTTGCCAGTTTAGAACTCATCAGTCATTTCTAACAGTAGGGGTCCCTCATTTATGCTTTGTGCTTGTTGTGTTTTAACGCTGGTCGCTTAGTCTAAAAAATTCTTCAAATGCTCCACAAAAGATCATCCGATACGAATTATTTTCTCTGTTATTTGGGTAAACATCGTCAGGCTTTGATTAGAGTTTCAGGACCTCATTTTGGCTAGTGGTCCCCAAACTTAGTCCAGGAGAGATACTTTCCTGCAGAAAGCATGAGCTGTCTAAGTAGGCTGTCTAGGTAGCAGCTGTGTAAGTAGCAGCGTTCTCTCCTCATCTCTCCTCATAAAACAGATTACTGAGACGCTCTAGTTAGAGAGAGACTGCGTCACGGCTTGTTCCCGCCCACTGCAGCACGGCACTGGTGGTTTAGCTGGTTGCTAAGCTACCGGCCAGCATCCAAAACAATAGCCCGAGGCTTAAAACCCGCTAGCATAAATGCTAATGTCTCGAGTATAAAGTGTAAATGGTGAAGGACTCGTTACAGAGTTGATAATAAAATACTGTTTTGTGTGATTATATGACCAGAAACACATTAAAACTCCAGAGAATCAAAATAACTCACATTTTAAAACCACTTCACTGCTCCTAGATTAGCCTGTGTTGCATCATGGGATTGTCTTAGCGGCTGAGGAAGCGTTCGATGCTTCTTTAAAATCAGGTCTAAATAAGGTTCCTCAGTAGACAGTATGTTTAAGGTATGTAAGAATTGGGACAGTCTACATGTCGGGAGCGCATACTATGATGTAAAATGCTGCCTATGTAGGAGCTCACTAGGATTCGAGACAGACCCATTGATTAGCTGGATCAGGTGCAGTGAATTGGTTGGACCTAGGCTCTGCATGAAAATAGCTCTCCAAGGAATAGGATGGAGACAACTGATCTAGGCCTTCTGGCGGTTCTAGATATGTAACTGACTGTGTGTGTGAGTGGTCACCTGACCAATGTGGTTTAGTCAGATCTATGCCAGGACTCTATTGAAGGTATCACTGTGAATCTCTTAAATATAAGGTAAAATAAATATATTTAAAACAGTAAAACAAAAGCTTCAAAGAAAATATCTAGTGTCTTTTACAAGCTTCAATCCCACAGCAACCATTATCATTATTGAAGAGTTATGTTTGTCCTCGTTTTAGACTAAGTTTTGACATTTATGGCTCAATTTGAAGGCTAATGGTCCACCACTGATAAAGAAATAAGCTTAGTAAACGATCTGGGACATGTACATTTAAATGAACATGAATTTTTTTTTTAAGCCTCCATTTGTATTTATTGTCCATTTATGAATGCATTGGTTCCACCAAGCTAAATAGTACAAACAAATATAAATGCTCAATATGACTCTGATTTTGATTTTAACGGTTTATTCAAAGGATGTTAGTAGGATTGTTCAATGCACGCGTCTGCAACAGACAAGGCCTTGTTTATCTATGCAAACTGAATTGAGGTTTTACCCTATAGATCGTATGAGTTTAGGGCATGTGTTGGTCTTTTGCCAAAACAACAGCACTGCCATATGAAGGTGGTCCAGATGCAAGTGATTAGAACTTAAAGCAAAAAGATCAGATAAGATCACACAACTGAAAATAATCTGATTTTCCAACAAGCCATTTACATCTGGTGTTAAAATGCATCCCTAATCAGATTTTGCCCAGTGTTAGATATCAATAAGCAGATGTAAATGTTCAAAAGACGTTTAAATCATGACCAGATCTGGGAGAGCACCTCCTGAGGTGTTCAAGGGTGCTGTGGGCAAAGCTTTTGGCAAACTGCATCCAACTCTTGAAAACTGTTTTTGACAACTTAATTCGCAGCCGGAGAGAAAAAAGAAATCCAATCACAGGATACTTGAGGACACTTTCGGAGCACATCCATTTCACCATGGCCAGTCAGATCTTTTTTATACCGTGTTGCTTCAGAGCAAATATCTTGGAAATGATAAATGCTGTTTGGAAAGCAGAGCTTTTGTTAAATCAGTACTATTTGTATGGCTGGTTAGTTAAAGGGCATTGATTGAATACTTGGTGTGCATTTATCTCATCTTAGTTGGTTCAGTTTTATATATTGAGGTTTCTGTATTGAAACGAACAGGAAATGATAGCACAGAAAATAATTCAACTTGATTTAATTGACTTAAATATTTTCAAGGCAGGAGCTCAAGAGAAAAAAAAGAACTTAGTGAACATGAACTTGGAATGAAAAACTGTATTTATATTATATTATATTATATTATATTATATTATATTATATTATATTATATTATATTATCCATCCATCCATTATTGTTCTCTTTTTCTCGCTAGTCGGGGTCACAGGGGTGCTGGAGCCAGTCCCAGTGTCATCGGGTAAAGGCAGGGTACACCAGTCCATTGCATGCCCAACACACACTTATATTATATTATTTTATATTATATTATATTTATACTGACATATTAGCTTAAAACACTGTTGTCTCTTCCTTCAGATACTAGTCCAACATTTGCAATAGAGAGCAGTAAAACAGGCAGATTCCAAAATCATAAACTGCCTTGATCTATTAATCATCCCCAAAATGTACTTTTTATGCCTGTTCTAAGAAACAAAAACTACCAACAGTCATTGCTGATTTTCAAAGATGTCAAAAGTATTCACACTCATTACTCAGGTAGAACTATAGATACTAGGGTTTAAAAATACTTCTGTAGAAGTTGAAGTATCAACTGAAGCTTTTTACTCCAGTAGAAGTGTAAAAGTACTGCTTTCAGAACTACTTAAAGTATAAAAGTAAAAGTAATATAAGGAAAAAATGCCATTAAGGACAAAAGCTCAGGCCGCACCACAGGGGTCTATAGTGCACTAGCCCACCTCCCCAAAAACCCCATTCTTCTAAAAGCCATAATGACTATAATGTTATATTAAAATGTTAATGTTGATAAATTTGGGATGCGCTAGGCTTCCTGTTTCAGCCGCATATACGCCCATTGAACATGAATGTAGTTTAGTACAATGTAAATATATTAAAGAAGCATATGTTACTACTGAACATTAACATGTGTTTCATGGAGCAGAAGATATGATGACTAGATGTTTATAAGTATTGTAATGAAGTCAAACTTCAAAGTCATGTTATCAATAATCTTCACTGGGATGTAAATGTACATGAATGAAAACAAGCTGTAATGAAATAGGAGTAACGAGACTATGTTTAAGATGTAAGGAGTAGAAAGTACTGATAATGGAGTGTAAATGTAAGGAGTAGAAAGTACTGATATAGGGTGTAAATGTAAGGATTAGAAAGTACTGATAATGGAGTGTAAATGTAAGGAGTAGAAAGTACTGATAATGGAGTGTAAATGTAAGGAGTAGAAAGTACTGATAATGGAGTGTAAATGTAAGTAGTAGAAAGTACTGATAATACTGATACTGTAGTGTAAATGTAAGGAGTAGAAAGTACTGATAATGAAGTGTAAATGTAAGGAATAGAAAGTACTGATAACGGAGTGTAAATGTAAGGAGTAGAAAGTACTGATAATGGAGTGTAAATGTAAGTAGTAGAAAGTACTGATAATACTGATACTGTAGTGTAAATGTAAGGAGTAGAAAGTACTGATAATGGAGTGTAAATGTAAGGAGTAGAAATTACTGATAATGGAGTGTAAATGTAAGGAGTAGAAAGTACTGATAATTGAGTGTAAATGTAAGGAGTAGAAAGTACTGATAATTGAGTGTAAATGTAAGGAAATAAGGTTTCTTAGTGAGCTAACAATTTCTTTTTACTTTGTTGAATAAAGTTAGTAATACTAGCTACTTGCAAGCTTTAAGTAATTAGCTAGCATAGCTAACTGAATAGTCTGTTGACCATTACATGGAGGTTCTTATTATCTTGTCTATGTCTAAATATTTTTCTTTTTAACTGAGACAGAGGCTTTCCCTAGGGGGAGTCAATACCGTGGGCTGGACCCTGGCAACCCCATTTTGAGAGAAAGGTGGTAGGAATCACTGACTTATATGATGATAACAGAGAAATCTTTAGAGCAGTTTCTGGAATACAGCTGAGCCTCTAGGGCCAACGTGCCTAGCAGTATGTACAGAGTTGGCTCCGGTGGGGTGCAGGAGTAACGCATGGTAAAGAAAAACATAAGACAGAAGAACACAGTCCACAGTTTCTTATTTCTTTTAACTGATTTATTTTAATGCTTTGTTTTTTATATCTTTAATTATGTAAAGTACTTTGAGTTGCCACTGTGTATGAAAGGTGCTATACAAACACACTTGCCTTGCCTGTTTACACATGTAGCGTATGTGTAATCATTGTGGGGTCTCACTGTAAACCAGCAAATCAGAGAAGAGCGCATCAAACTATTCATGAACTCATCAAACAAGGCTAAACAGCTCGTTCCACTCTAGGGCCAAATCACAGGACCATTGAAAACACTGAATAGATGCATTTTATAGCATCTTTAATTGAATTTACTGTATACAGCAATCAGTCTTATCAGGAGAGACAGTGTAACCACTTTACAGATGAAACCAAATGAAGTGTTTACAGTTTTCCCCCAGCACAGCCAAAGCCACTAATGCTACTCTGTGTGTGGATTTGAGCCCTATTTGCCAGCGTGAAAAGCCATGGTTTGGCATTTAAGAGCTCCACGGTGTCTTGTATAAATCCCTGTTTTTTTATAGTTAGGAAAACTTGGTGTTGAAGTTATGTTTGGTTGTTATGCAAGATAACCACATTATGGATTCTTAGCAAGATTATTAGCATTTCCTCAGTGGAATTTCCTCTCAATCAAGAGGGCACCCCCCGGGGTCTATCTGTGCACACACACACACACAAACACACATCTGTATAAAGTTGCATCTTTTTTTTTTCTTTCACTTTCATCACTGATAAGTTGCAGTAGATTAAATGCATGAAATGTCTTTTAGCTTTTCAGGAAATCTATACTTCTTCTGGCTAGAGTACCGTGTTACATGGTCTCCAAACTTGAGATATACAGCTAAGTGGGGCAGGGTGGGGGGAAGATTTTCCATTTGAGGCCTAGCAGTATAAAGAGAGTGCTTCAGGAGAGCAGTTCGGCGCTGGTTTCATTCCTCCTGCCTGCAGCTCCGATTCCAAAGAAAAACTCCTGGGCCACCAGCGGCACTAAGTGATCCAGCAGAAGGAAGCCGCTTGTCTGCAGTCGTGCTCGCGCAGAGAGGCATGCCACTAATACCTTCACATAATCACATGGGTCAGCTCCTGTGAAGGGCTCTCTCTCTCTCCCCTCTTCCCCCGCTACTGAGGCAGTCAGGCCGGTGGAAACCGTTCTGCCAAATGACCATGTGCGATTGTCATTCCGTTGGACCCCAAGGGGGCTTCGAAAACACAAGGTTGCAGTGTACTGCAGTGAAAGATGCCACTGGAGGAGAGGGGAAGGGGTCTTTGGGGTTAGGTCATTATAGTACAGCGAAGGTCAGGGAGCAGGGCTGGTCTTCACACTAGGCAAAAGGCTGACAACCACCTGGGGACCCCAGAAGCCTACGGCCACATAAAAATACACAAATGAATATATATTGTTTTGTCAACACCTCATAACTTCACAAGCTGCTCTCTGCATTTTGTGAATACTGCAAGATGAATGAACCAATAGAAATGATTCAAGATTTTCTAGCTCAAATTAATGAAACACACTTCTGTGCAAAAGCTGATTCAAAACCTTTATCTTAGGAATAAATGTATGTTCACCAGTAAGAACACCATAGACCAGATGTAAACAAGCATAAATACAAATAAGGACCTTATGGTGAGAGAAGTAGATCAGATCTTGAGCTCCAGTTTGAAGAACAAAGTTAGGTTCCAGATTTCTCCTGGACGCCCCAGACATTGTATGAATGTGTTCAGTTCCTTCAGCAGCAAATCTTGATTTATCTTAATGAAGTACTGAGCAGTCAAAGCAGGTATTAGATGAGAACTGATAATAATACTGGGTTGTTTCCACAAGAAGAAGCTTGGAAAGGGTTAAAGAACACACTGATGTGTAAAATAACTACTTAAAGTATTCATATTATTTTAATATTTTAAATATAGTGTGTTTTTCTGAGCAAATAAAAGCTTTCTGTGTGTAAAATAGCTTTTTAAATATTATAAAATAAGGTCCCCAAGAACCTAAAACGTTTAAGTTTTCACAAACTTATTCAGTCCATTACTCCGAGAACACTAGCAGCTTCTTTGTTTGAACTGTAGCTACTTTCTTTTGATCAGCCGCTAAGACAATCCCATGATGCAATGCAGGCTAATCTAGGAGCAGTGAAGTGGTTTTAAAATGTGAGTTATTTTGATTCTCTCTGGAGTTTTAATGTGTTTCTGGTCATATAATCACACAAAACAGTATTTTATTATCAACTCTGTAACGAGTCCTTCACCATTTACACTTTTATACTCCAGACATTAGCATTTATGCTAGCAGATTTTTAAGCCTCGGGCTATTGTTTTGGATGCCGGCCGGTAGCTTAGCAACCAGCCAAACCACGGTGGCTTGCTGCAATGGGCGGGAACAAGCCGTGACGCAGTCTCTCTCTAACTAGAGCGTCTCAGTAATCTGTTTTATGAGGAGAGAACGCTGCTACTTACCCAGCTGCTACCTAGACAGCCTACTTAGACACTCACTAGGATTTGAGACACACCCGATATTGTTAAAAGTATTCGCTAATCTGCCTCCACATGCATATGAACTTAAGTGACATTCCATTCTTAATCCATAGGGTCTAATATGATGTCGGCCCAACCTTTGCAGCTATAACAGCTTTAACTCTTCTGGTATGAGTATACTTTGCTAACCTGCTAACCCTGCTAACCCTGGTCCATCCTTCATCCTTACTTACTCTTACTCACAAAGGCGACATTGAGACTGTAGCAGCAAGTCTGCCATCCAACATGGACAGACTTGTAAGTAAACAGCTGTTAATGCTAACGCTGAGGAGCAGGGTGATAGGGTTTTTGTTCTGCCTCATCCACAGGCTCATGACAGGTTGCATCATCCTTCATCCTTTAATGACTGTTTTGACTGAATGAATGGAAAGTAAAGTATAAGAAGTCGTCTCTCTGTGTATATTTTAAAAAATATTGGCGAAGAATAACAATATAATTTAAGTAAAACACCCAAATCAATAACTCATGCCTGAGCCATAACAAAGTTATGATGAAGAAAACATTTGGAGTTCAGAGACATGCCTGTCGTAACACCTGTCCTGCAGAGATGTTAGAGTACAGCAAATGTGTCTGGCAGAAGACTATCCATCGTTTCATGAGTCACTGTGGGACGAAAGAAATGAGCCTGTGACTCAGCTTTGAAGCAAACCAGAAACACAGCAGAGCCTCAGACTTCACATAGCTCGTAGGCCGCTAGCTGTGTGATGGCAAACGGCAGACTTCACCACTGAAGTCCATTCAAACATAGGAATTCAATTCTGGGTAAGTAAAAAGTACACAAACATCTTCACAAGTCTTTTCTATTTACATTTTTCTTCAAAGGTCACCATGCTGTAAGGATTTTGAACACATAAAAGCAACTTTGCTAACTGGCATGTGTCTGTGTAGATCCTGTGGTTTTGCAGCGGTCTGTCTTGTCGTAGTGTAGCTCGAGAAATGAAACAAACAATTTTGTTTACCTTCTTATAAACATCACGTGCACGAACAACTCATTGATGGATATTATTGACTCAAGAATTCACATGGGAACATTTTAGCCTGTGTTTCCACTACTCCTTAAAAACGTGTTTTTAAAAATGGGAGTTATTGAGAAGATTAATATTTAGCAGGAAACCATAAAACACTTCCCACTTGAATCTTCTTATGTTTTGTTATTATGATTATTATTTCAATTATTAATTGTTCACATATTGCAATTATTATTTCTTAGCTAATTGATTTAAAAAAAAAGAATTCTAAGGAAAGTACAGTGATCAAAGTGTTTTAATACACCACCAGTCAAACGTTTTAGATACACTACCAGACAAACGTTTTAGTACACTACCAGTCAAACGTTTTAGTACACTACCAGCCCAACGTTTTAATACACTACCAGTCAAACGTTTTAGATACACTACCAGCCCAACGTTTTAATACACTACCAGTCAAACGTTTTAGATACACTACCAGCCAAACGTTTTAGTACACTACCAGACAAACGCTTTAGATACACTACCAGTCAAACGTTTTAATACACTACCAGTCAAACGTTTTAGATACACTACCAGTCAAACGTTTTAATACACTACTAGTCAAACGTTTTAGTACACTACCAGCCAAACGTTTTAGATACACTACCAGTCAAACGTTTTAGATACACTACCAGTCAAACGTTTTAATACACTACTAGTCAAACGTTTTAGTACACTACCAGCCAAACGTTTTAGATACACTACCAGTCAAACGTTTTAGATACACTACCAGCCAAACGTTTTAATACACTACTAGTCAAACGTTTTAGATACACTACCAGTCAAACGTTTTAATACACTACCAGTCAAACGTTTTAGATACACTACCAGTCAAACGTTTTAGATACACTACCAGTCAAACGTTTTAGATCACTACCAGCCAAACGTTTTAGATACACTACCAGACAAACGTTTTAGATACACTACCAACCAAGCGTTTTAATACACTACCAGTCAAACGTTTTAGATACACTACCAGACAAACGTTTTAGATACACTACCAACCAAGCGTTTTAATACACTACCAGTCAAACGTTTTAGATACACTACCAGCCAAACGTTTTAGATACACTACAAACCAAATGTTTTAATACACTACCAGTCAAACGTTTTAGATACACTACCAGTTAAACGTTTTAGATACACTACCAGTCAAACGTTTTAATACACTACCAGTCAAAAGTTTTAGTACACTACCAGTCAAATGTTTTAGTACACTACCAGCCAAACGTTTTAGTACACTACCAGTCAAACGCTTTAGATACACTACCAGTCAAATGTTTTAGATACACTACCAACCAAACGTTTTAATACACTACCAGTCAAACGTTTTAATACACTACCAGTCAAACGTTTTAGATACACTACCAGACAAACGTTTTAGATACACTACCAGACAAACGTTTTAGATACACTACCAACCAAACGTTTTAGTACACTACCAATCAAATGTTTTAGATACACTACCAGTCAAACGTTTTAGATACACTACCAGCCAAACGTTTTAGATCACTACCAGTCAAACGTTTTAGTACACTACCAGTCAAACGTTTTAGATACACTACCAGTCAAACGTTTTAGATACACTACCAGACAAACGTTTTAGATACACTACCAGCTAAACGTTTTAATAGACTACCAGTCAAACGTTTTAGATACACTACCAGTCAAACGTTTTAGATACACTACCAGACAAACATTTTAGATACTCGACCAGTCAAACGTTTTAGATACACTACCAGACAAACGTTTTAGATACACTACCAACCAAACGTTTTAATACACTACCAGTCAAACGTTTTAGATACACTACCAGACAAACGTTTTAGATACACTACCAGCCAAACGTTTTAGATACACTACCAGCTAAACGTTTTAATACACTACCAGTCAAACGTTTTAGATACACTACCAGTCAAACGTTTTAGATACACTACCAGCTAAACGTTTTAATACACTACCAGTCAAACGTTTTAGTACACTACCAGCCAAACATTTTAGTACACTACCAGCCAAACATTTTAGTACACTACCAGTCAAACGCTTTAGATACACTACCAGTCAAATGTTTTAGTACACTACCAGTCAAACGTTTTAGTACACTACCAGTCAAACGTTTTAGATACACTACCAGTCAAATGTTTTAGTACACTACCAGCCAAACGTTTTAGTACACTACCAGTCAAACGCTTTAGATACACTACCAGTGAAACGTTTTAGATACACTACCAGCCAAACGTTTTAGGACACTACCAGTCAAACGCTTTAGATACACTACCAGCCAAACGTTTTAGTCCAGTCACTATCCATCAAACTCATACTGGTGATTACAGACTAATGTTTCGTTTTAATGATAACCCTTTTTTTATTAAACTGTCCAAACTGCTGCTACTCATTAAAATGACAAAATATATGCAGTGGGCGGAGCCAGAGCTGAGTTGAGACTCTTTCAGCTCATTCAGTCAGTGCAGGAAGTGCCGGGCAGCTTGTATTGTGTCCTCGTGAAACTCAGAAAAAAGGTAGCTGTTAACTTTGCGTCTCCTAATGTTAGCAGTGACGTGGTTTTGTCAGTATAAGTATTAAACTTTTAAAATATAAGATGTTGTTTGTTAGGTCTGTTTCATTTAGTGACTAAATTTAGCAAAGAAACTGTAGCTTGAACGGTGTTAGCTAGTTAGCTGGCTGGCTGGCTAGTTGGTTAGTACCATAAATATGCAGTTATTTTACTGTCATATGCTGTAATTCAATTTACAGTATAATACTGTTCAAATAAATTACAGTAAATACACTGTAAAATATACAGTATTTTTTTACAGTGTAGGACTGCCTGGAGAGGTTATATACTAGGAAAAGGTCTCAGCCTCCTCATTCTTCCTTAGCCTCATAAGTGTTATAAAATTAGACTCAGTGCTGATATGTTGGAAAAGGGAAGTTACACAAGATGCAGGTGTTCCAATCATTGACATGTGGTTTTGTTTTCTTAGGCTGAATTAACTTTGATTCAAGGTTAGATGTTTGTCATGATTTCAGAGACATGTTATGAACCTCATAACCAAGGATGGTAATAATAATGAGCGAATGCAAATCAAATGCATTGCAAAAAATATTTAATAATACTTTAAAGAGTTAAACATCCCCACTTCTGTGAAATCTCTGTCTAATGTTTTTGTCTGCCTTCTAATTCCACTATCTCATGGATTTTCCAGCTCAAGCTATTGGCTGCTGCAACAACTGTTTGTGGGATCCAAGAAGTCAGCATCCAAATAAGAACATTCCCGTGCTTTATGAACTGTGAGGCAACTTTTGTTGTAATCAGCAGACAGGCTAATTCATAACTGTCTCCAGGTAAACTTGGGTCCTGAGAACAGATCCTCATGTCATCTCACTTACTCCTTCCAACCTCTGTAACTCCTTCCAGTGTCTTGTAAAAGGGAGGACACCACGCAACTGGCAGGAGCATCCAAAAGTCTGCTCCTTTGGCAAACGGCATGTTCGGGTTTTGGCGACTTATTCTAAAGCTGGATGCAAATGGAATTTACATCTGCGAATTTACAGCCTTATTCTTCGTCAGTTATAGCTTCTGTATATTTCTCACACATGTTGAGAAGCTGGTGACGATGTTTTACAGGACCAGAGTGACACAGGTTTGTCTTGTTGATTTACAGGGTGGGTCAAACGTTAGTTGAAGAAACACGTGTATTCATCTCAGTCCGGTTTTCTGTGTCGGAGCCACATCTGCTTTGAGTATCTCCACACATTCCAATGCTTCTTGTCCTTCACTGTCTGTTTCTGTCCACTCTGTGAGACTTCCTTCGCATTCCATTCAGGTATTGTGCACGTTCCCATTTGGAATATAAACCAATCAGCTATGGCATTAAACCCACCTCCTTGTATCTACACTCATTGTGGATTTTATCCGCGCTTCATAGTTATACAATTACAGACTGTGGTCCATCTGATTCTCTGTATGCTTTGTTGGCTCCCCATCACCCTGTTCTTCAATGATCAGGACCCCAAGCGTGGTGGATCATTCTCAGCACTGCAGGAGCACTGACATGGCGGTACTAGAGTTTAAAATACTTCTGTAGAAATTGAAGCATCAACTGAAGCTTTTTACTCCAGTAAAAGTGTAAAAGTACTGCTTTCAGAACTACTTAAAGTATAAAAGTAAAAGTAATGTAAGGAAAAAAATGCCATTAAGGACAAAAGCTTAGGCCGCACCACAGGGGTCTATAGTGCGCTAGCCCATCTCCCCAAAAACCCCATTCTTCTAAAAGCCATAATGACTATAATGTTATATTAAAATGTTCATGTTGATAAATTTGGGATGCGCTAGGCTTCCTGTTTCAGCTCATATACGCCCATTGAACATGAATGTAGTTTAGTACAATGTAAATATATTAAAGAAGCATATCTGTTACTACTGAACATTAACATGTGTTTCATGGAGCAGAAGATATGATGACTAGTTGTCTATAAGTACTGTAATGAAGTTAAACTTCAAAGTCATGTTATCAATAATCTTTACTGGAATGTAAATGTACATGAATGAAAACAAACTGAAATGAAATAGGAGTAACGAGACTATTTAAAATGTAAGGAGTAGAAAGTACTGATAATGGAGTGTAAATGTAAGGAGTAGAAAGTACTGATAATGGAGTGTAAATGTAAGGAGTAGAAAGTACAGATAATGGAGTGTAAATGTAAGGAGTAGAAAGTACAGATAATGGAGTGTAAATGTAAGGAGTAGTAAATACTGATAATGGAGTGTAAATGTAAGGAGTAGAAAGTACTGATACTGGAGTGTAAATGTAAGGAGTAGAAAGTACTGATAATGGAGTGTAAATGTAGGGAGTAGAAAGTACAGATAATGGAGTGTAAATGTAAGGAGTAGAAAGTACTGATAATGGAGTGTAAATGTAAGGAGTAGAAAGTACAGATAATGGAGTGTGAATGTAGGGAGTAGAAAGTACTGATAATGGAGTGTAAATGTAAGGAGTAGAAAGTACTGAAAATGGAGTGTAAATGTAAGGAGTAGAAAGTACTGATAATGGATTGTAAATGTAAGGAGTAGAAAGTACTGATACTGGAGTGTAAATGTAGGGAGTAGAAAGTACTGATAATGGAGTGTGAATGTAGGGAGTAGAAAGTACTGATAATGGAGTGTAAATGTAAGGAGTAGAAAGTACAGATAATGGAGTGTAAATGTAAGAAGTAGAAAGTACTGATAATGGAGTGTAAATGTAAGGAGTAGAAAGTACTGATAATGAAGTGTAAATGTAGGGAGTAGAAAGTACTGATAATGGAGTGTAAATGCAAAGAGTAGAAAGTACTGATAATGGAGTGTAAATGTAAGGAGTAGAAAGTACTGATAATGGAGTGTAAACGTAAGACGTAGTAGTAAAAAGTCAGCTGAAACATAATTACTGCAGTAAAGTATAAATCACCAAAATCTTTACCTAAGTAGGGTAACAAAGTATTTGTACTTTGTTACTTGACACCACTGGTGTGTTGTGCAGGTGTGAGTGGATCTACACTAAAAACGCTGGTCTGAGAACAATCCATCAACCAAAACTATCCAGCCAACAAAACCCTAAACTAACAAACCAAATATAGCATCTAATCTAAAAAAACATAGACTAATTAATATAACATACAAAGAATAGTGCCTGCCCCTTACCTATTGTGTCTAGACAAGTAAGGCCTAAGTGATGGGGATGGAAGAGCACGCTCCTTCTTACCTGTCCAGTACCACAAAAAAGAAAAAAAAAACAAAACAATGGGTGCATACGAAATCGCCTACTTACCTACTACTCAGTAGTAAATCAGTAGGCGAGCGTGGCTAGTATGTCTGAATACTCAGTAGTAAATCAGTAGGCGAGCATGGCTAGTATGTCTGAATACTCAGTAGTAAATCAGTAGGCGAGCATGGCTAGTATGTCTGAATACTCAGTAGTAAATCAGTAGGCGAGTGTGGCTAGTATGTCTGAATACTCAGTAGTAAATCAGTAGGCGAGTGTGGCTAGTATGTCTGAATACTCAGTAGTAAATCAGTAGGCGAGTGTGGCTAGTATGTCTGAATACTCAGTAGTAAATCAGTAGGTGAGCGCGGCTAGTATGTCTGAATACTCAGTAGGTATTCAGTAGTAGTGAACGGTACCCGGATGACCTCCTGAATCAGCAGCTATGTTTATGTAGGTGAACACAGCACACTGTGTATCCCATGATTCACCTGGAGCGGCGGATGAATTTAAAGTGGAGTAAATAAACGGTGTAAAGCTGAACGTCGGCTGTGTGTACGTAGCTACGGCTAGTGAACTGCCGCTACAGGAGTTAGAGCTACTGCTGAGATAAACAATGATTACATTCCTCCTGTTTCATCTTCTCTGATCTACAGCTCCACACCGTCTGATACATAATCAGATAAAAACTCAGATCAGAGTCACTAAAAGTCTAAATCTGTCAGTAAACGAGCTTTTAAATGAATAGAAGGACTTTTACGGTGGTGGTCTGCTGTCTTGCTAACAGGACGCTGGTAATATGGTGGACGTAGTACGTCTGAGATTGTGTGGTACTAAAACTCTCCTACTGAAATTACCTACTAGTCTGACGCTCGAGCAGCATGTACTGACTCTAATCTAGTACCTACTGACTAGTAGGTGATCTCAGACACACCGAACCACTAAAGGTTCCTTTAACCAAACAGTGGATCCAAAACAAGGATCAACGTGTTTCACCAGCCAGCAGGTTGTAACTTTTCAAGTTAAACACACACAACTTGCTGCCTGCCGCATGGCCCAAACTACTCTTCCTCTATGGCCCCATCTTGGTCTGGGTCTCTCCCTCCTGCCTCTCTAGTCCCCTCTAGTGGCAGTCCTTATACTGTTGTGGCTCCACCCATTTCTCAGCAGCAGCAACCATGGAGATCTATCTATCTATCTATCTATCTATCTATCTATCTATCTATCTATCTATCTATCTATCTATCTATGGGGAACCGTCATGGCCCTCTACGCCCTCTCAGAGGGCCTAAAATATTCTTAACACACACATGCATTCACTATATATATATATATATTATATATATATAATTTTATTTTATTTTTATCTACTTACAGTTCACAGACAATCAGCATCTAAACAATTATAAAAATATAGACAAATAAATTATTTAATTATGTCTATTCAATCTGTGTTGGAGCGTGAGGGGTTAAGTGGAAGCCTGTGAGTCGGTGTCTCCCCCTATAAGGACTGTGATGCCTCCGCAGAATGTTGGTGATTGGTGGTCCCGCTGTTCATTTTACAGAGGACTGGGCAATTTTAATTCACCGCAATAGCAATTTTAAATGACCGTAAAATTGACCAATCATATCTTCCCTCTAAGTGGGTGGGGCTTAACTGTATGATCATTTAATCTATCTATCTATCTATATATCTATCCTCTCTCATTTGTTTATATACATCCATTTTTGTATCATAACAGGCCTAAAATGTCTGAACTTAGGAACTCTTATCTACGACAAGAACTAGTAGCATCACCCATAAGCCCACATGGACGAGCAAAGCAGCCTAAAGCATCACAGACCCAGCACCTATGTTATGACACGGATTAGGTACTTTGCTGCATGGCTCATCTTCGTGTCTGTGCCAAACCCACCTTTGATATTTGTTGCCATAGGGCCATATTTTGTTCTTCTCTGTCGGTGGAACATGGTCCCACTGAAAGCTTCTGTGTGTCTATCAAACCGTAGGTCGCTTGAGTTTGTTGGTTCTTGATACCAAAGGCTTTTTTGTAGTTTGGGAGACCTTCACTGCTCTTTCTGACAAGTTCTTAATATCTACAGTTGCTTTAAACTTCTTAGCAACTGGCCTGAGAGATGGAAATGTGCATGTTTCAAATAACCTGGAGCAATTCAACTAAACTTTAAATTTTGAGTTTAATTTTTTGTCTGTGTTGTGTGTTTTGCACTTGATAGAAAATAAAATTAAAAAAAACATTGTGAATTTCATTTAATCTATAGTCAGCATTAAGTTTAGTGATACAGAAAGGAGTCAGCTGTCCTGTTTCTCCAGTATCTGCTTGCTCTCTCCACTCCTCCTGCTCCTGATGTTTTTCCCGTGTAGGGAGGGAGAGGACAGCAGCAGTAGGAACATTTCTGGACCCAGCCAGGGTTATAGATGACTATGGGAATTAGGCCTATGACACCTCATATTTATACCCCAGTGAAACAGGAAGCCAGGGCTGACAATGTTCCTGATCGTTCAGGCTAACTTCAAACCTATAAGCTATGAAGGGGAATACTCTTCTGTTAGAGTTTACTTCTAAGAATTTCTATGGCTGCCACAAATATTGAAAAAAATGCTTTTTATTTTTGTATTTATTTATTTTTTACAATCAATGTACATTAAATAAAGATTATTTTTAACTTTTTAAATAAAATATCAAATAGTTAAGCAATAATTTTTTTTTTTTCAACCAGTTTTCTGTAAAGGCACTGTAAGCAAAGAGGAAATACATATGAGGAGCTAGAACTACCAGCCCCATGACAATGGAACATTTAGCATTAGAAGGATTTAAAGGTCAGTCTACTAGATGTGTGTTTATAGAACTGCCGTTGTTTAAGCCTCACATGAAAGCTTTTGCTCTTGTTTCCATCAAAGAACTCTTCCCTAAAGAACTTGCAGCTCTGTTTACGGATGGTAGTGAAATTGCACCAGTGTGTGTTGTGGAAGAACAGGAAGAGAAGTGGCCTAGCTATACCGGAGGTCTGGAAACGTGCTTGTGTTGAGAAACGTGCACCTTTAAATCAACACAGCTGGAGCAATTACCATGTTTTCTTATTGTGGCTACTCTATTTTGTCCATCTCTAGTGTTGGGAGCACGTGTACTGAGAGAATTTGCATTGAATTGTCAGTGTTGAATATCTATATCTTGCCAATAAGTTCCAGATGTTGAAGTGATGTTGTTGCTGCAATTGCGGTGGAACAATAATACAGAAATCAGCAATGTGTTAATGATAGCTCCAAACACTGGATATACAAAGCTGGTTATGATTTCTTTTCCTCGGCTTAGTGAAAGAAGAAGAGTGTATTTAGAGGATGGACAGTCATTTTACCACTTAAAGCACTGAAGAACTAGCAGATGTCCATTAACTGAGGTGAATTATGTTGTTAGGAGTAGATTCTAAATATAGGAGAACATTTACTGAAAGGAAATCTGAAGAATTTGTAGTGATTCTGATGAACAACAGCAGAGTTTTATACGAATGATGTAGGGAAAACTTTTGTCACTCCATCTACCCAATTCCAAACTCACCCAGGGCCCGTGCAGGTATCATGAGTTTACATTTTTAAAAAATTCATGCAATTTTTTAAAAATAATTAATGCCGCCAAGCAGAACAGCATTAAGAGGAGGGATGCTGGTGGACTAGACAGGCTGGTGAGGAAAGCTGGTTCTGTGCTGGGAACAGAGCTGGAGTGTCTTACATCAGTGGCAGAGAGAAGTACCCTCAGTAAACTGCTGACCATCATGGACAATGTTAACCACCCTCTACACAACGCCATCATCAGGCAGAGGAGCTCAGTCAGCGGCAGACTGCTGTCCCTGTCCTGCTCCACAGAGCTTCAGGAAGTCTTCTGTTCCTCAGGCCATCAGACTGTTCACTCACCACAGCACAGTAAAACATAATCCTGTAACACTGTTATACTCCGGACCCCTATATCAGTTATCAGACACTGTTACACTCGGGACCTCTATATCAGTTATCAGACACTGTTATACTCGGGACCCCTATATCAGCTATCAGACACTGTTACACTCGGGACCTCTATATCAGTTATCAGACACTGTTATACTCGGGACCCCTATATCAGCTATCAGACACTGTTACACTCGGGACCTCTATATCAGTTATCAGACACTGTTATACTCGGGACCCCTATATCAGCTATCAGACACTGTTACACTCGGAACCTCTATATCAGCTATCAGACACTGTTACACTCGGGACCCCTATATCAGCTATCAGACACTGTTATACTCGGGACCCCTATATCAGCTATCAGACACTGTTACACTCGGGACCCCTATATCAGCTATCAGATACTGTTATACTCAGGACCCCTATATCAGCTATCAGACACTGTTACACTCCAGACCCCTATATCAGCTATCAGACACTGTTATACTCCAGACCCCTATATCAGCTATCAGACACTGTTACACTCCAGACCCCTATATCAGCTATCAGACACTGTTATACTCCAGACCCCTATATCAGCTATCAGACACTGTTATACTCAGGACCCCTATATCAGCTATCAGACACTGTTACACTCGGGACCCCTATATCAGCTATCAGACACTGTTACACTCCAGACCCCAATATCAGCTATCAGACACTGTTATACTCCAGACCCCTATATCAGCTATCAGACACTGTTATACTCCAGACCTCTATATCAGCTATCAGACACCGTTTTACTCTGGACCTCTATATAAGCTATGTGACACTGTTATATTCCGGACCTATATATATTAGCTATTAGACATTGTTATACCCGGGACCCCTATATCAGCTATCAGACACTGTTAATACTCCAGATCCCTATATCAGCTATCAGACACTGTTACACTCCAGACCCCTATATCAGTTATCAGACACTGTTATACTCCAGACCTCTATATATCAGCTATTAGACACTGTTACACTCCAGACCCCTATATCAGCTATCAGACACTGTTATACTCCAAACCTCTATATATCAGCTATTAGACACTGTTATACTCCAGACCTCTATATCAGCTATCAGACACTGTTACACTCCAGACCTCTATATCAGCTATCAGACACTGTTACACTCCAGACCCCTATATCAGCTATCAGACACTGTTATACTCCAAACCTCTATATATCAGCTATTAGACACTGTTATACTCCAGACCTCTATATCAGCTATCAGACACTGTTACACTCCAGACCCCTATATCAGCTATTAGACACTGTTATACTCAGGACCCCTATATCAGCTATCAGACACTGTTACACTCGGGACCTCTATATCAGCTATCAGACACTGTTATACTCAGGACCCCTATATCAGCTATCAGACACTGTTACACTCGGGACCCCTATATCAGCTATCAGACACTGTTACACTCCAGACCCCAATATCAGCTATCAGACACTGTTATACTCGGGACCCCAATATCAGCTATCAGACACTGTTACACTCCAGACCCCTATATCAGCTATCAGACACTGTTACACTCCAGACCCCTATATCAGCTATCAGACACTGTTACACTCCAGACCCCTATATCAGCTATCAGACACTGTTATACTCCAGACCTTTATATATCAGCTATTAGACACTGTTATACTCCAGACCTCTATATCAGATATCAGACACTGTTATACTCAGGACCTCTATATCAGCTATCAGACACCGTTATACTCAGGACCCCTATATCAGCTATCAGACACTGTTATACTCAGGACCCCTATATCAGCTATCAGACACTGTTATACTCAGGACCCCTATATCAGCTATCAGACACTGTTACACTCAGGACCTCTATATCAACCCGCTAACTTCAGTAGATAGCTCTGCAATGCGAAACATAGTCTCTGACATACCATTAAAACTCTTATTTCCTTAGAGTCTCTTGATCATTTTAACTAATTTTGGTATGTCTTAAACTAAGAATCTTGCAAATAGCTAATTTAAGACTGATATATGTAAATTACCTGTGTTCTGATTCGCTGAATGAATGGGTGGGGCTAATCTGTTGTAGACTGAATCGGTGGATACACGTAAATGGATTAATACCAGTTAATACATATTAAGCACAACATAAAATTTATTTTTAAAACTAAAAAATGTTTTTCATTTAATCTTTTTTAACCTAAATCAGTGCAATAATATTTCATAAGTAAAATATTCTTCTGTTTCTTGCTCTGGAATGATCTATGTGTTGCTCTGCTTAAATGTTAGAGTTTGTAGTGCAAATCATTTTGTGAAAATAATTTAGTGTCTACAGAGAACACAGTTCAGCACAACACAATTACTGTGAATTACTTGAGAAAAGGTCATAGCACATTGTATGTTATTCATATAACCTAGCAAATATATATATTAGCAAATACATTGAAATTGTGCACTAAAGGAGTCTTATTTTAGAAATTTGACAGGATGTGTAATTTTGACCAAAAGTATTAAAACTTTTGCACATCACTGTATTTTTTTAGTTGTAGTGAATTTTATTTATACTCCACTTTCTGTTCTTTCACAATGTTTTCTGCATGAATATGTCTGATTTCTGAGAGAAAACTGGATATATATTTAAAAACTTTCAGACTAATCAAACCAGTGTGTGATAAGCTGGCATGAACTCCACACATTTGGGCAAAAGCCTCTGATCAGAAGATGAAATCCACCTGACAGACTTCTGAACACGAGCTTCAGAAGGAATAAGAACAACTAAAAGAAATCTGTATAAAGGGTTTAACATGGCCTATGTCATACATTCCCTGACCTAGAAAGAGTGCAGAATATGAAATATTTAATCTTCATCCTGTCATAACATGTCTTAAAAAAGCCTGTTGTTTATTTCCAGGCTTAAATGAAATAAAGTCAGATCGTCAATTTGATTTTAGACTTTGGACTCCACTGTATATAAAATGTACCACATGTTTTATTGCTGTTCTAAGTGAAAATTGTAGTATGCATATGATTATATCCTTCACATGGAACACATTTAGTCCATTTTCTGCTAATTTTGCACAACTGAATTTTCCTTTTCTATTTTTTTACATACTGGAGGCTTTTGCACACATTTCATTATTTCCTCAGTATGTGGAATTCAACAAATAAACCACAGTGATATATTCAAATCAGTAGTAGTGTGTTCTATATTTTCACCTAGAAAACATGTTTTGACCAGAGTTGCCGCAAGCTTGTCCCACACTACTGAATAACAGGTATCGCTATTTTCACTCAAATAAAGGGGTTCAGCACTAGTACTGAATGAACTGAGCATCACAAGGTTCAGCAACTGTCACGATCACTCTGTACGTCTAAGATATTCCATAAATATTTAAATCTTTATTTAAGCTGGGATGTACATTAAGGGCAACCCTCATTTTCAATGTAGCTGAGTATTTACATGAACAGGGATTGATATAAAGAAATTAAAAACAAAATGTAATCATTATAAATTAAAACAACTGAGAAGAAAGTAGCTAATACAGTGAAATAACAGTGAATATAAAAGTAGAAATAATAATAATAATAATAATAAAAATAGATAAAAGTTAAGATTTAATTAGTAAGAAATTGAGATAAAACAGAGGATAAGAGATTACAAAAAATAATAATAAAAAAGTAAAATAGTTTAGAAGAAATTTTAAGAGGAGAAAATAAGATATTATAATAGTAAATACAAATAATAAAAAAATAAATAACATGAAAATAAAATAATAATACAGAAGTAATTAAATAAAATAATTAAGAAAAATAAGACAAGACAAAAAACAAGAAAAAAAGGAAGATTAAATAAAACAGGTACAGGCTGTTTGAAGGTGGTTAGTTTTTTTAAAGTTTAAAATGATTGAGTGACAGTGAGCTGAGTTTTAGTGTTTCCTGTATTAGAGTCCAGCTCGCTGGTGCACCGTAGTTAAAAGTTGATTTTCCCAGTTCAGTAAAACTCTTGGTACCTGTCAGCTGATCCAACCACTAGAGCGAGTCTGATAATTACTGTTATTAATATTCATCAATGAAGTGATGTATTCTGGCAAATGACCGGAGAGTGTTTTATAAATAAAAACAACCAATGTGTTTCCCTTTATACTGTTAACGAGAGCCAAGCAACTTTTGCATACAGCTCACAGTGATGAGTTCTGTATGGATCTCCAGTAATGAACCTCAGTGCAGAGTGATACACTGGGTCCAGTAGTTTGAGGGAGCTGAAGGGAGCATACTGATAGATAACATCGCCATAGTTGATCACTGATAGTAAAGCTGCTTCAACAAATCGTTTTCTGGCGTGCATGGAGAAACAGGTCTATAAATCCTGCAGCTAAGCTGCAGAAACCAAATCAAAAAGAAGATCTTTAGATATACCTAACCATTTACAAATGTTTCATGCTGTTAGTCTACTGGCCTGCCAGCACTAGCTGAGCTGTGGTGTTTGCTGCCAAGGAGCTCTTTGTAACCCCACAGTAAAACCGAATATCATATATAAGTGAGACGCAAGGCCCTTGCTCTCATAAATGCCATAAATGCTCCATAAGCTATGGTTGACTGAACGGTGCAGGCTGGAGAAATAATCCTTTAACACATTAAAGGAAGGTTTCAGAAAGCATAGAAGGTCCAACTTCTTCTTTCTGAAAAGTTCTAGCTTTTACTGTACCTGTGCAGATCCCATGGGCCAAGGTCCTTACACAGTAGCAGAAGAGTCAGAGGGCACTCTCTCCATCCCTCTATGTCTCTTTCACTCTCTTCCTTTCTTTCCCCACAGTGGTAGTAACTACAACTAGGAACATAATGGCTTCAGGAGGGCCTTCCATAAATCACTGGTGGAGCGTTTCTATACATGGAGAAAAGAAAGAGAGAAAAAAAGATATGTTCTTAAGAGGTAAATGTCAATGCCAGTGATACTTTGCCTGCATCCAAAATAACACATATGATGGCTTTCTCGGTGACCAGCATATTAACTTTCTTGTTGCTGACCAGTATACTAGCATCGTAAACACAAGCAGCTTGGTGGATTCTCTGGCATAAAAACTTCAGACGGCTACACTTTCATTTCCAAGTAGTGTACATTTTAATGAATTTACTAAATCATCAATTAATTATCAATTAATCTTATAAAATAATCTTATTCTGCTCTCACATTCTCTGTCAGCTCTTTTTCCTAACACAATAGCTTTGAAGCATCGTTATCAGGTTCCTGAAGGAAGTCCAGAAACACTGTGCCATTGCCCAGGCCTATAACAAGGACAGTGATATTTATTCTGTTGTTGCTGACCAGCAAACTAGCAGCGTAAACACTACATGTGCTGTATGTTGTTGTTTTTTTTTTCTAGCATGGCACATGTCTTCTCATAACCAACTGGTTTCCTGAAAAAAAATGTCCACATATTTAACTGCAAATTAAAAACATGGAAAGTCCTAAGAAAGATTTGCAGAACAGCAGACACGCAGACGTCTCACATTACGCTTGTGTTAGCTCAAGTTTCTACCGCTTGCATGCCTAGTAAAGACAGGTCTTTACACCGTAGCCACTGTTCTCTTTTTACTACCTAAATATTTCATATGACAGTGAATTACGCCCTGTAATGGAGTGGCGGCCTGGCGATTTAGATGATAATAAATAAATTATTATAATGAATGTGTGAGCACTTCCTCACAGCATCTGCAGAGGACACAGTCTCTTATATTTAAAGTCAAGTTTATTTGTGTAGCGCTTTTTACAATGATGTTGTCTCAAAGCAGCTTCACAGAGTTTTAAAAACAGACAGTTACAACATATACCCCCCCAGTGAGCAAGCCAGAGACAACAGTGGCAAGAACACCTCCCTCAGACTGGAGGAAGAAACCTTGGGGGGAACCAGATTCACAAGGGGAGACCCGTCCTCCTCTGATCAAACAGTGTTTACAGTTTAATAAACTAAACACCAAAGAAATCTGGATAGCAAAGCTTTAGAAGCTGCACAGGTAGAGGCCGTCTCTGACTGAGGCAGTCTCTGACTGAGGCAGCCTCTGACTGAGGCAGTCTCTGACTGAGTCTTTATGTAAAGTGGGCGTGAGCTGAAACAGTCCCATCCTATCTCAATGCTGGTTTATCTGGATGGTACAGTGATGTAACTGAGGGCGTAGCAGTAAATGGACAGGAGAGCTGGCTGGTGATGGGGAGGAGGAGGTGGTCAGTCCTCCAACAGTGTTCAACAGACAGGATGACAGTTATTACCTCAGGAAGAGTAAAGAGAGAGAGTTAGTTCAGCTCAGGAGTAAGACTGAAGAGTATATGAATAGGTAGCTCCACACATGCACACCGCCCTCCTGCACGGGCTCACTCAGCCATTCAACCATGCGGTGGCTCGTTAGCGCAGCCTATAAAACCCAGCCACGCACGCCATTCATTGTTTGTAACAGACCTTACCTGTCCGTGCTCACAGGCCAGTGTCTCATGAGCCTCTCTGTAGGTTCAACCTCTCTTTGCATCTCCACAGCGGGGTCCTGTCATACTCCCTGAAGCCCTCGAGGCCTACAGACTCGCTGACCAGCCTGAGCACTGACCTCCAACCGTCTGAGCATTCCCCCCTGGCGTCTCTACCCCACGGGTCTTCACAGAGTGGGGTTGGTGTGACCAGCGGACATTGTGTTTGACTCGCTCTTCGAAGCAAGACGCATGCTGTGGACAGAGAACGCAGGCTGTGGGCCGAGAACCATAGGCACAGACTGAGGTAGTAACGTTAGGATAACACAGGGACTTTGAGGTGATGGAGGTAACGTTAGCTCTGTTACATGAGAATTATGAGTAATAGCGATTGATTAGTATCAGTATTTATTGGTATTTGTATACTTCCCAAATTCTGGCAGCCACGTACGACACCTTCTTCTGATAAAATAAAATAGTAAACGGTCAGGGCTGAGAAAGGTTGGACGAGCAGCAAGTGTTCATTTCAGGCTACATCATAACATTTTAGCTATTTAGGCTAAAGGTGTGTTGAAAGGCTGCATAGTAGTTTGAATTTGTAGCAACTGCTAAATGATAATGCAATGATAACCATAACCCGAGCACAAGCTTTGCTATTCAAATTTTACTAAAATAAGTGTATAAAAGTATTATAAGTAAAAGGTATGTCCACAGTAAGACAGTGTTAAATGCTGATGCGTTGCATGAGTTCACAAAGCAGCCCTGTCTGTTTTTAGCCTGATCCAAATGCAGGTTATAGCTTTTTAAAGGTGTGAGCAGCTTTTAACCTGAAGAATTAGAATTGAGCTGCAATATCAGAGAAATTCAGAAAATACATAAAAAAGCCCTTACAGAAAATAAGTATACTTAAAGTTCATTTTATTAAGTATACTTTATGCAGTTACTATACTAATGTCGTTGTACTAGTAGTACACTTGTATATGTACTATTTTAATACTTCTTGGGACTAAATTGGCCCACTTTCTAGATTTTAAAAGTATACTTTTAAGTACACTTTAAGTGTAAGAGTAGTAAACCAAGTATACAACTAGTTTACATCTTTTGTACTGCAACTACACTAAAAGTAAACTTTACTGTTAGTTTACTAGCTTGTTTTCTTTAAGTGAACTTAACATAATACTTATAATTTACTGCTTATATTATTGTTGTACTTTAAATTATATGACTAGGTTTAAGGGTTTTTTTCTACTTAAGATAGAACTTAACAGTGTTTACTTACTCACCAGTGGACACACATAAAATAAACAAGACACACTCAGATTAAGAAACATATTAGTATCTTTATAAATCTTTATAAATCAAATTTTAAATAAATATTGTACTGGATGTGTTTTTGTGCAGAACAAGAATACTTACTTCTACTATCTCAATCAAAAGATTAAGTAAAGGCCAAATATACTTAGACTGTTCTATACTTGTCAGTATAACCCCAGCATACTTAAGTATAACTGTGTTTAGTATATCACTGAGAAGTACATAAAAAGTAAACTGAAAGCATACTCACTTCCTTTTAGTTTAAAAGAAGTAAACTAATGGTACACTTGAATAAACCTCTTTTTTGTAAGGGAGTGCTAGAACTACAGTATGTGTACATTTATGTATTTGTTTTCCACAATAGTATATTTCTAATAAGTCTAAATGCAAAAATAATAGTAAATAATAGTGATAATAGTAAAATACATTCCTTTGCGGAACACATACATAAAGTACTGGTTGGCTGTGCTCCGCTGATTATTACGGGCCGGTCTAAGCCAAAAATGCCAGGGCGGATTTTTTGTCCCAGTCCAGACCTGTAATACCTGAACATGTCGGAGAATGTCCTTTCCGGGGTTCAACCGCTACATGTCTCCTGCTCTTGTTACGCTTTGACTTCATGCTCATTGTTCTTTGCACAGGCTGGGCTCGTTACAGTTCTGGTTTTGGCCTTCTTCTGCTTTTCTCTTTTCCTCAAATATTGACATACGTTGAATATTAGGATTTGGCAAATACTTAGTGCTTCAGATGCGGTAATTAGGCCCAGATCTGTATAAGATGAGACAGGGAACAGTCATGACTGTGCACAGAATACTTTTTCCCCATTTGTAAAACCTATTAGGGGAGTTTTTACTTGTCCCCGTCACCACTGATTTGTTCACCAGGGGCTCAGACCCAGACCTCTATCAATGTGCGCCAATATAAACAACTAAATTTGAATTGAATTGCATTAAAGAAGGTTAAGTAAGTGGCTTTGGACCCTAGATAGACATTCGTTAGGCCTACACAAACAAAATGGAAAAGTACTCCGGCCAGAAGATTTTTAGAAATTTGCTCCTGCTTCTATGAAGACAATTATATAATCTCACTAAGATGTCAACAAATAGCACACAATCCCACGGTGTGGTGTTACACTCATGAGAAAACAAAAACAAAACAAAGAAGAGATAAATTGTTATTATTCATTGAGGCTTCTGAGGGTGTCGTTGGCAGGGAATTGTTGCTATCTCGATTGTCCATGGTTATATCAGGAGAACATTGAGTTCCTCTCTCCCTCTGTGATCATCTGAAACTGGGAAATCACATATTTTGGTTAAAACCACATGCTAGCAATTCACCCGCTTGTCCTTCGCCGACATATAAAGCAAATAACATGGTCTTTCAGATCTGTCTGTAAGCCAGGCTGAGTGAGGATGATTACTGTCTGCTGCTGTCTTTTGAAGACGGTTTTGATGGCTTCTAATTTGCCACACGTGTGATGTTGTTTTCCTCAACTTAAACAGTTCAACCATTCATCTACACTGATCTCTGCCAAGCACTGAGTAGAAATAGCAGGAACAGTCTTGGTGCAGCCCAACCATACTCTGGAAACAATAAATGTATATACAATAATACTAAATTTACTGATATTTTTTTTTATCAGTCTTTTTGATAAGGGTTTGTTGATTGGGGGACTGGTGGAAAGGTTGGAGAGTAAATGAGAGCAATGACAGAAAATGGAAAAAAAGGAAGCAGTAAAGAAGAATAGGTCTCAGCACACAGTCCAAAATTTTAAACCTCCTTCTTCATTTTTAGGTTTCATTTTCTTTCAGAGGCTTTCCCTAGGGGGAGCCAATACCGTGGGCTGGACCCTGGCAACCCCATTTGGAGAGAAACGTGATAGGAATCGTCAACTTATATGAGGATATAAGAGAAATCTTTAGAGCAGTTTCTGGAATAAAATGGAGCCCCTAGGTCCAACGGGCCTAGCAGTATTTACGGAAAAACATAAGTTGTAAGAAGTAATTCTCTTTCTTTTAAATATGTGTATATTTCATATTTATCATATTTATTTTTAACTGATTTATTTTAATGCTTTGTTTCTTATTTGTTTCAATCTTTATTTTATCTTATTATTGCAATGCAACCGGGTATTTACATTTTAAGGGATTGAAAACAAAACGAACAAAAATAATAATAATAAATAAAAAACTAATTTTAAAATAAACATTTAATATAGATAAATAAAATATAAATGTAAAAATGTCTTATAAAGAATAATAAATAAACATAAAATAAATAAAAACAAACAAATAATAAAAATTAAAATACTAAAAAATGTAAAAAAATTAAACTCATTTAAAACAATAATGATAGAAAAAAATCTGATAAAAGAATATAAAATAAACATAAAAATAAACAAATAAGATAAAAAATGAAAAACCTAATAGAAAGATAAACTCATTTAAAACAATCACAGGCTTTCTGATGGGGACTAGAGACTAGTTTCCTGTAGAAAATTCCAGCTCGCTGGAGTGCTGTAGCTAAAAGCAGATTTTCCCAGTTTACTAGAAACTCTTGGTACCTGACAGATGATCCAGCCACTAGAGCGTGTCTGATAAATACTGTTATTTATTGAAATCAGAGAAGAGATAAGATGAGATAAATAAACTTGCCTTGCCCCGCCTACAGCCCTTGTATGTTTACATAATTTCTATGCCAGCTTTAATATTGCCATTAACTGAAGGACATGTTGTTTGAGGTGTTTTTAATTATTAGTGCCATATTTTAAGTAATATCTCCCTTTTTATAGTAATAAGTATGTGTTTGTCAGAATCAGCCGTTCTTCTTCTAACATTTTATTATATCCAGAACTGGATTTGTAGCTTTTATAAATGAAACTGTTGAAATGATTCAATGAAAAACGTGTGAAAATCAAAGTGGGCCTTCTCTTAGGTTGCTTGTTGACAGATATGCCCACCACATGAAGGCATGGCCCAGAGGGCGTATAATGTGTTATAGTCTCATAATGCCACATGTGCTAAACTTGTGTATCATCTGTTATCCAGAGCTGAGTTAGTAATTGGTATTTCCCACTTTCTGCCAGCAGTGTTGTTGCTTCTTCTCTCTAAATGATGCACACACAAGCAGCTCGGTGGATTCTCTGGTGTAAAAACTTTAGACGGCCGGAATACCTGGAGGAAGTTCACTCAAGCACGGAGAGAACATACACACTCCACACAGAACCACCCGGACCGGGAATCCAACCCAGATCTTCTTACTGTGAGGAGACAGTGCTGAGCACTACACCACCATACTGACCACTACACCACCATACTAACCACTACACCAGCATACTAACCACTACACCACCATACTAACCACTACACCACCATACTGACCACTACACCACCATACTAACCACTACACCACCATACTGACCACTACACCACCATCCTAACCACTAAACCACCGTACTAACCACTACACCAGCATACTAACCACCACACCACCATACTAACCACTACACCACCATACTGACCACTACACCACCATACTAACCACTACACCACCGTACTAACCCCTACACCACTATACTAACCACTACACCACCGTACTGACCACTACACCACCGTACTAACCACTACACCACCATACTAACCACTACACCACCATACTGACCACTACACCACCATACTAACCACTACACCACCGTACTAACCACTACACCACTATACTAACCACTACACTACCATACTAACCACTACACCACCATACTAACCACTACACCACTATACTGACCACTACACCACCGTACTGACCACTACACCGCCGTACTAACCACTACACCACTATACTAACCACTACACCACTATACTAACCACTACACCACCAAGACTAACCACTACACCACTATACTGACCACTACACCACCATACTAACCACTACACCACCGTACTAACCTACAACACCACTATACTAACCACTACACCACCATACTAACCACTACACCACCATACTAACCACTACACCACTATACTGACCACTACACCACCATACTGACCACTACACCACCGTACTGACCACTACACCACTATACTAACCACTACACCACCGTACTGACCACTACACCACCGTACTGACCACTACACCACTATACTAACCACTACACCACTATACTAACCACTAAAATTGTGCAGAGGGTATTTAAATTTTCTGATTGGGAGTGTAATCAGATACAGGCGTTAACAGGTGGCTATTATTCTTCTATTAAACAGATTATTTACGGGATTACCCACCTCTTTCAATCAGATAGAAATTGTAATCGGATTGACCTCAATCGGACTAGTCTATTGCGATTGAGGTGTATCCATGGGCGTATTCTATTCCGATTGAGCTATTAGTCTGATTATTAACGGATTATCAGGCTGCATGTAAACATAGCCAGTGTCTCAATCAGCTCAACCAGCACACATATGGCTTGGTAGATAATCAACGGAACTCAAAAAGTTGAGGGGAAACAAAACATATAAACAGCCTCTGCATGTAACAGTGATTAATATTTATTCATCTACTTATTATTTATTTATCTATAATAATATTTATTTAATGTCTGATGCCAGCATTTTTTCCCGTCAATTACAATGTGAATTGATTTTCTTCCGGGCAACAGAAAAGAGACTGTCAATCTCAAACGGGCGTCTATATTGGACTCCAAGGTCATTGCTGGTCTTTGTTTGTGTGTCCTTGATTTCTCAAGAAGTCCTTGAATGAACTTCCTCATTTTGAGGAAGGGCCAAGATAAGACATGCTGGGAATGTGTCCCTTCTTTCTACGTGTCTGCAACTGATCAGACTCACTGTGCCAGCAGCTCTGCACAGCTTCAAATCCCATTTCTGAAAAATGTAAACGAAAACAGAATGCAGTGGCGTGCTAATCATCTGACCCATATATCTAATTAAACCTGGTACAAAGACAACATGTCAAACTTTATTTTTTTAATTGAATGCCAGCTACGCATTTTAAAATGTTTTGCTTTTGCATACATGACCTCTACTTGGAGACAGGCCACCCAGACTCCTTTACCACAGAGACATGCTGTCCATCAGTCCATCTTAAATGTGCTCAGGCCCAGAGGTGTTGGCGTTTCTGGATTCTGATTATATCTGGTTTCTTCTCTACATGGTAGATTTTTAACCTGCGTTCGTGGAGGCAGTGACAAACTTACAGACAATGGTTTTAAGAAGTGCTTCTGAGCCCATGCAGTGACCTTTTCTATATATCCAGTCATGTTACTGACCTGTTGTCACTGAATTATTTGAGATGTTTCGCTTGGTGCTTCTTTAGCGATACACAACTTTACCAGTCGTTTCTTGCCTCTTTCCCAACATTCTTCAAAACATTGCTGCTAACATTAAATTCAAAATAGGAATTAATTAAAAAAAATGAAATTTATTATTTTTTATTCTTTAAAAAATTTGGGTTTAAATGATTTGCACATCATCGCATTCTGTGTTTGTTTACATTTGACGAGGTGTTCCAACTTATTTTGGAAACAGGGTTGAATGGCTTTGGTTGAGAACAGCTTGTCTATCATTGTAAATCATAGGTACATCAATTTGTGTGTGTGTTGGGGGGGGGGGGGGGAGTGTAACTAGTTTCAAGTTTTAAGTTTATCTTTGTTAAGGCTTGTGTTGAGATGCCTGTTTAGAAATATCCTGCAGTCAGCAGCTTCACTGACCCGAGCTCTCGCCTCGCTGGAAACGCGAGCTCAGTGATGAAAACAGTGAATAGTAAAATGTAATTTTAGTATATAATATAGTTTTAGTATAATGTGTTGTTATGGTAACAGACTAGGTGGGTTTGGGCATAAAGTTACATTAGTCTCTGGCTACGCCCCAAACTGCAGACTGCTACTACACTACATAGATAAAAAATAAAATCTAATAAATAAAATAAATTAATTAAAAGGATGCTATCGTTAGAAGTGCTGTCAGTAGTGCAGTATGTAATGCTCCAGAGGGTGCTGTTTAGGACACAGCCTTACTGTCTAACATTAATGTTAGTCTAGTCTAGTCAGGAAACCTTAACATACATTTATTTATCATTTCATTTCAGCATTATACCACCAAAGATAATAATATATATTTTAGTTATATGTGTATATAATCCAGACATTGCATGTATAATTTAAAGGTTTTCTGACAGCAGTAGCATGTAATGTGGAGTATCTAGTTTAGTTTATAAAGTGGTCTTTAATTGGATTTATCTAATAATAAATAGACGTACAGATAATGTTATATTTTGTTTATTTATTTGTAATTTACTTTAATTCCACAAATGTTCTACATCACTATACATACAGTGATTTACTACCTTACATACAGTGGAATCAGTTTATAATATTTTTAGGGTGGGCTTTGATTCACATTAGCAAATGTGTCCCCCCCCAATGTCAAATGCGCTCCTACACCCTTGGTGCAATGTAACTTCAATATTAAAGTAATATTGATGACAAGTTGTGATGTCACATTCTGGACTAGCTGAGATAGTCCAATCTTGAGACTACAGTGGACTGAACAAGCATCTGGTTGGCCTCTTTGGACAGAAAGAGTCAAATCTTCCAGACACTGTAGAGGAGATGCTCCTCCACTACATCAGGACTACATGCATTTTTTGTATAGAATGAGTTCTTGAATAAGACAGGAAGATTGCTTATTGAGACAAAGCCTGTTTCGGTGTCAGTTCCTGCAGGCTTCTCTACAGATGTAGGCTACCTCTAATAGTAGGCCATGTTGGTACCTTCATACATGATTAGGCCTATTAAGAAATCTCAAAACTTTGTATCCACCCCCCCCCACCCCCCACCAGTGCTGCCTAGCAGAGTAGCTACAAGGATATTTCTAAGGTTCAGGTAACCCTGCGGCGCCATGTAGTAGTATTGGGTTTGGAAAAGCCAACCAAGGAGAGGGAGGCATCCCACAGAAAGACACAGCAGACCCAAAACATTCAAGGCAACCAATGTATTAAACAGGTCACCACACACAAACAACCAAACCACCCAATACAATCCCACCCCACAGGAACACAGCTATGTACAATCACAACCACACACCACACAAAGATACAAGCACATATACAACAGTTATGGGTTTCGAGTATCTTGGCTATGGAGCAGAGTTAATGCTGTGCTAAAGTGAGTAAAAGTCCAGAAAGCCAGATGGTGGACGGACAGACCCTTACAGAAAATAAGTATACTTAAAGTTCTTTTTATTAAGTATACTTTATGCAGTTACTATACTAATGTCATTGTACTAGTAGTACACTTGTATATATACTATTTTAATACTTCTTGGGACTAAATTGGCCCACTTTCTATATTTTAAAAGTATACTTTTAAGTACACTTTAAGTGTAAGAGTAGTAAACCAAGTATACAACTAGTTTACATCTTTTGTACTGCAACTACACTACAAGTCAACTTTACTGTTAGTTTACTAGCTTGTACGTTTTCTTTAAGTGAACTTAATACTTATAATTTACTGCTTATATTATTGTTGTACTTTAAAGTATATGACTAGGTTTAAGTGTTTTTTCTACTTAAAATAGAACTTAACAACGTTTACTTACTCACCAGTGGACACACGTAAAATAAACAAGACACACTCGGATTAAGAAACATATTTGTATCTTTATAAATCTTTATAAATCAAATTTTAAATAAATATTGTACTGGATGTGTTTTTGTGCAGAACAAGAATACTTACTTCTACTATCTCAATCAAAAGATTAAGTACAAAGACCAAATATACTTAGTCTGTTTTATACTTCAGTATAACCCCAGCATACTTAAGTATAACTGTGTTTAGTATATCACTGAGAAGTACATAAAAAGTAAACAGAAAGCGTACTCACTTCCTTTTAGTTTAAAAGAAGTAAACTAATGGTGCACTTGAATAAACTTCTTTTTTGGAAGGGAATGGATGGGCTGATGGACAAACATCAAAAATAACCGTGTTGGGAAACCCACTTTGGTTACATACCCCCGTCAAGCGACGACCCGGCCTGTCCGGAATACCTCTTTAGGTTTTCCACATGGTTGGTGTTGGCAAGACTATGGTCTTCAGAGAAGGACACCCTGTAGTTGACGACATTGAGTTGCTTTATTACTTTGGCAGACCCTTTTGCCTATAGTTTGGCAGCAACCCACTCAACGGCCCGAGACTGAGGATGGGTCCTGTAGTAAGTGGCCTGCTGTGGGGGAACCCACTTTGGTTACAACGTCTCAAGAATGTATTTATAATTGTGCTGTATTCTGAGAAGATATAAGGAAGTGGGAAAAAGCAGTAGTTTAAAAACAACAGTATGATCAAAAGAGGTGGACACAATGGAACTGCTTGCAACCATGCAAGATAGTCACCATCAGGTTAACAATATTTTGAAAAAGAGGAGATAATCAAGCTCCACTCTCGCTTCAGATCTGAAAGAATTCACAGGTGTTTCTTCCTGTCCTTCCACTATTCAGTACGGGTTTGACAGGAGGTGAACGTGTCAGAACATTTACTAAAATCAAAAAAAGCTGCTGTTGTCAGAACAAAGGACAGGCCACCCCAGAGTCCAGACCTCAACCTCACCGAATGTGTTTGGGTGTGTTTGGGTTTATTTGGATCATGAGAACCAGAAATTCCAAGGTTTAACTTTGAAGGTGTGGATGGAAAAATCGTGCACTCATCATGCCAAGCCAGCGCAGCTCTTCACTTTCACTTTGAAACTCAGTCCAGTCAGTGTTCTTTCACTGCACCTCTAATGAAGATCAGAGACTGCATACCTTGTGTCCAGCTGCATGTGGCCCATGTGTTTGTGTTCAGCTGTTTGTTTGTTTCAGCAGATGGGTCAGAGAGTGTACTTTTGTCCGAGCAGTGCCTCTCGGCTGTTCCTGAAGTAAACCCAGTCTTATCACTCAAAGATCAGTCCATTGTGTTGGCCTTGTTGGTGCAATGCCATAGAAAAACCACAACCAGCTCCTTAATAAGGTTAATAAGGCCCCTCAAAACGTAAAGGTTCTATACAATTACAAGTTTTCCCAGAACCACACTTCAGGAACTCTTTGTAGATGCCTTTAAAAGTTGAAAGTATCCAGTTGTGGTGGTCGTTTGTGGTTTAGCATCAGAACTGTTTTTGCTGTTTGCTGCAGTGGATTGAATGAATTTGTGTTTCAGATTAGCTCCACATCTGGGGCTGAACAGAAGCAACTGTGTGTAGGAATTTCACAAACAGATTCCATTTTTTTCACGATTATTGTTAAGGGCTGCATTGTCCTGCACTGCTTCAGACAACTGGAGCTTTATATGAATCAGTTTTTCCATCTAGGAAAGTTTTTTCCATCTAGGAGTTCTGGGAGAATGCCAGAGAGTAGTGCATCACAGTAATCAACAGGTTGCCAGATTTAGGACAGTTTTATTAAATATGAGGGTGATGTGGGAAATGAGCACATATCTTACTTGATGGATGACTGAACTTTGCACTATCTTTGTTCTACTTCTCAATGCTCAGATGGCCTTGCCTTGTATTTTAGGAGAGTCCCACAATCAGTCCCACCTAACAGTTTTTATTTCGGCTGATAAGTTACTATTAAGTTAAGTCAAGTTTATTTGTGTAGTGCTTTTTACAACCATGTTGTCACAGAGCAGCTTTACAGAGTTTTAAAAAACAGACAGTTACAACATATATGGGGATATATGTTGTAACTGTCTGTTTTTAAAACTCTGTAAAAGTGAGCAAGCCAGAGGCAACAGTGGAAAGAACACCTCCCTCAGACTGGAGGAAGAAACCTGGAGTAGACCCATCCTCCTCTGATCAAACAGTATTTACAGTTTAATAAACTAAACACCAAAGAAAGGAGTCTCTGTTTGAAATCTGGATAGCAAAGCTTTAGAGGCTGCACAGGTAGAGGCAGTCTCTGACTGAGGCAGTCTCTGACTGAGGCAGACTCTGACTGAGGCAGTCTCTGACTGAGTCTTTATGTAAAGTGGGCGTGATGCTGAACAGTCCCCATCCTATCTCAATGCTGGTGCATCTGGATGGTACAGTGATGTAACTGAGGGTGTAGCAGTAGACACAGATGGACAGGAGAGCTGGCTGGTGATGGTGGGGTGGAGGCCCTGATGATCAGTTTTCCAACAGTGTTCAACAGACGGGAGGACAGTCATTACCTCAGGAAGAGTAAAGAGAGAGAGTGAGTTGGGCTCGGGAGTGAGACTGTAGAGAATATGAATATTCAGAATTTTAGAGTGTGGCCGGCGACTCCGGCAGGTCTAACTATAACAGCCTAAACTAAAAGAAGAGAACCAGAAGATAACATAGGAATGAGACCACCCTGAGACACTGGGATCCCCCCACTCCACCCTCAACAAATCTGTGTGATCGCGTGAAGTGGTGGAACAACAGCACCAACATCTCAGTTTACCATAAACCTCTGTGTTCATGAACCCCCAGATCTCCTGCCTTTATCTAAAAGGGAAGATTCCAAAATCACCAAAAGTTACTAAACAAGTATGTTTTCAGTCTAGACTTAAATGTACAGACTGTGTCAGAGTCCCGAACATTAACTGGGAGATTATTCCACAGTTTGGGGGCTTTGTGATGTAATTGAGGCTGTAGCTGTAGACACAGATGCAAAAGCATGCTGCATTTTTAAGCTGACCCTGCCAAAAATATGTTTGTGGAGCCTTTGTGTTTCCTATTAGTGCCTCATTAAGCTTGCAAAGTACAATCGTTAATAAAGAGCATATAAACAATGCTGATGTTGTCATTGCTGCTTAATGCTGAGATCAGGTTCTTGATCAGTGCAGCTCTAATGAACATGTATGATACTATAGTGTCAGTCCACGAATTCCTTTAACAATCACTTGGTCAGTTTAGTTAATAAACAAGGCCGTTTATAAGGCCCAGCTACATATGACTGTGTATCCGTGCAGTCGTTGTTAATCCTATTAACTGCTTAAGTAAATCAGCATTAACTCCAGGTGAAAGCTCTACAAGAACCTTTGTGAATTTTAAGGGTTTATTAGATTTGGCAAGGGATTTCAGGTTTATGCAGTAGATTGTTTTTCCCTTTGAAACCGTTGTAGGGTTTCATTTGCAGTGTTTAACGCTGTCTGGTGATCGTTCCTACGAAGTCAAGCAGAAGTACGTATCCTTGTAAAAGCACGTTTTCTGAACTCTGATGTTGCGTAAGCCACTTGACTTTGTCAGCCAAGAGCTCAGTTCACTTTCAGTTCACAAGTGTAGTTGTTAAATCATTTAGACAAAGAAAGCCAAATGAGTCAACGCTTCACTGATAATGAGCGCTTAGATGTTTTCCAAATGTGAAATGCGTTTGAGATGAGTGATCTCAGACTGACTACATATTAACTAGCTACTAACACTTTTGGCCTGATGGTGAGTCCTGGACTGTGTCTCAAACCCCAGTGAGTGTCTAAGTAGGCTGTCTAGGTAGCAGCTGTGTAAGTAGCAGCGTTCTCTCCTCATCTCTCCTCATAAAACAGATTACTGAGACGCTCTAGTTACAGAGAGAGACTGTGTCACGGCTTGTTCCCCCCACTGCAGCACGCCACCGGTGGTTTAGCTGGTTGCTAAGCTAGCCGCCAGCTATCCAAAACAATAGCCAGAGTAGCATAAATGCTAATGTCTGGAGTATAAAAGTGTAAATGGTGAAGGACTCGTTACAGAGTTAATAAAATACTGTTTTGTGTGATTATATGACCAGAAACACATTAATACCCCAGAGAGAATCAAAATAACTCACATTTTAAAACCACTTCACTGCTCATAGATTAGCCTGCGGTGCATCATGGGATTGTCTTAGCGGCTGAGGAAGAGTTCGATGCTTCTTTAAAATCAGGTGTAAATAAGGTTCCTCAGTAGCAGCATGTTTAAGGTATGTAAGAATTGGGACAGTCTACATGTCGGGAGCGCATACTATGATATAAAATGCTGCCTATGTAGGAGATCACTAGGTTTGAGACAGACCCATGGTCTTATAAGGAGTTGAACTCTAATTACATCTCAGCAACAGCAGTCAATGCTCATAACCCATTAGACACACTATTTTGTACATGCTTTAGTTAAGAAATGGGGAAAAAATGAAGTCAATCTGCATTTTGTTGCCAAACACAGCAGTTATTAAAAGCTATACCAATTCACATAGGAGAGTTAATCACTGCTTTGCACTTTGTATTGCTGGCATTTTAGTGATGTGCTCTGTTGTGGAAGATCAATCAGCATGTTTGATCATTAATTGTGCCATTGTTGTATTTTTAATTAAATGTAGATTTAAACATTTGTTAGTACTGCTCATTAGCCTTCAGCTACATTCACCACACAGATAAGAGATGTATGCCAATATGTTTAAAATTCCATAAAAAAGAAATAAGCCCTGGTTTGAAAAAACATATATTATGATAATATTAATTACATTAATGTTAATTAATTAAAAATAAACAGAGGATTTCAGCAGTTCCAGTATTAAGCAGTTCAAAGGTAGAACAAAGATCTTTGTAAAAACAGTTGTGTGAATTCCAAAAACCTTAAAGAAGTTCCAGAGGAGAACCTCCACATAAAGGGTCTATGCCCATTAAAGGTTTACATCCAAGCCAAGAAACATTTAGAAACCTCAAGACCACACTGTAAATCTCTTCTGCTACTACTCATGACTAGACTGTGTGCTTCCTAAAAATGTCAGCAATGTAAAACCTGACGCTCAATGGCTTTCACAGGTCTGCTTGCCTCATGTGAGATTAGCACTAAAGCATTTCCTGGTCTCGCTCAAAAGAAGAAAGAAGTATGGAATGTGTTCAACATCTTTAACACCTTTTTTCTCCATTCACCGCTGTGGTCACAGTGTCCCGTACTAAGTGGTCAGCACACGTGCCTCTGCATTCCATTCATGGTAATGTGATCACATATCTCCAGGGTCTGCCTTCTCTGTTGTAGCTAGTGTTGGCACCAGGGCTGAAGCTCAGCCTGGAAAATGTATATCCCTGCTGGAGGCCACACTTGACATTTTGCGTATCGAGCATCAGCCGCGCTACGTTACATCCCCCAGTGGGAGAAAAGTCTGGAAAAGCCTTAAGTCAAGATACAACTGTCAACAAGGGAGATCAACACAAACACAGCCAGAGAGCAGAGGCCCGTTTTTCTGTTTTCACTGACGCAGCACTACAGCAGAGGTACCTGTGGTAGCTGTAGTCACGGCTACAAAGGGCGAGCGTAGTCCTGAGAAGTCCTCACTATTATCAGCAGTAGCCAAAGTATGTTGTTGCTTTAGGTTAAAGGGGTCCTATTATGCTTTTGTGGTATGTTGTGTAGCTCTTAGTGCAGGAGAGGGTCTGCACAGTTTTTAAACAAGGTGACATCATCTCGTAACACAATCCTTACTGCTTGGCACACCTTGGTACACTATACACAGAGAGCCAAACCTGTAAAAACGTACAACAGTTAAAGATGGATGGGGTCTACCAACTTGTTCTACCTATCCCATAAAATATTACCTATAAGCTGATCCCATGTAGGCAAGGTAGTTAATCACTGTATGTATAGTGACGTAGAACAACACCATTAAGGTAAATTGCAAATAAATAAAGAAAATATAACATTATCTGTACGTCTGTTTATTATTAGATAAATCCAATTAAAGATCACTTTATAAACTAAACTAGATACTCCACATTACATGGCACTGCTGTCAGAAAACTTTTAAACTATACATGCAGTAAATTATACATATATAACTAAAAAATATTTAATTTTCTTTGCAGCATAATGATGAAATGGAATGATAATAAATGTATGTTGAGGTTTCCTGACTAGACTAGACTAACATTAATGTTAGAGATTAAGGCTATGTCCCAAACAGCGCCCTCTGGAATATTACATACTGCACTACTGACAGCACTTCTAACGATGGAGTCCTTTTATTTATTCATTAATGAATTTATTTTATTTATTATATTTTATTTTTATGTATGTAGTGTAGTAGCAGTCTGCAGTTTGGGGCGTGGCCAGAGAGTAATGTGACTTTACGTTTCAGACGTGATTTCTGACTAAAGTTAATATAAATGTTAGCTTACCCAAACCCTCCTAGTCTGTTACCATAACAACACATTATACTAAAGCTGTTTTATTACAGTATGTATGATCATTGTTGCTCCAGCGAGGCGAGCAACAAGCACAGTGCATGAATTGCAAAGGCTGCCAAAATAAGCTTTTAAAATAAAAGTTTTTAAACTGTTTCTGCTTTTCTGTGGTTTAATTTTTGTGTGGGACAAATCTACCTGTTTCTGATATTGGGTGGGACACGCCTCTCTCCACCCTCCCTGTTCCTACGCCAATAGATGTGGGGATGGAACCTGTAGCAGAACCAGTCAGAACAGAGTGTGGGGGGGGGCTGACAAGTCAGAGCGCACTGGGCTTACAGATGTACAGTATGAAGAAAATATAGTGTTTAGGCAAAATGAATGGATGGACATCTATTCTAATAGAACCAACTTCAAATTTACATAAATAAATCAAATTCTGAAGATTGAATTTCAGCATAATAACAAGAAAAGTATTACAGTGTGCTGGGCTGTAGGCCTCTGGAAGGTTGAGTAACACTGTTCTAAACCACAATGACAAGTATGTGAAGCTTTAATGAAGACACGCATGTGGTTTGAGGTCGAGCTATTTGGGTGACATATCTTGGATGATTGACTACATCTGTCAGTGTACATCTGTGCTGTGTAATAGTCTGCTGAATCATTTCTTCAAGCCAGTAAACAATTAATTTAAACAGGAACGTGTTACTCTACATTACTACAGAAAAAGTGGTTGCATTACTGTAACATGTTAGATTGCATGTTACCACCAACACTGCTAAAACTAGATTTGTGTAGAAACAGAAACTGAGATATTTTATTGTGAATTTAATATTATTGTTTGGCATAAAGTTATTTATTTTAGAAAATCATCTTTACATTTTTGTCATCATGTGGTGCAGGGGTATTTAATTAGAGTCAGTAAGGTCCAGTTAGAGGAGATCTCCTCAGACCAAGGTCCAGTCCATCATCATTTCTAACTTGTGTTCTGATTCAGTGGTATATCCTGTTTACTGAAGTAGTCTAGCATCTTAAAGTGTTTATTTATAGAGAAAGTAAATAAAGGTGTGTCTTCTTGTTAACTCAGCTTCATTAGTGTACATGTTGGTTGTACAGAGCGGTGTTCTCCAGAACTAGACGAGCAGGTCCATTCCAGAACCGTTCCTGTTAAACACTCAGTTTTCTCTGTTCACTTTTCTGTTTTTATGTTATTCTTTTTGACTCGCTTTAGTCTCCGACTGCTGCTCCTCACTTACTGACACAGATCTGATTGGCTGAGGAGCCTTTGGTGATCTTACACCGCACGTGATTGGTCTGTGAGTTTACTGTGACGTAAAGCCCGTATACCGTAAAGACTAGAAAAGCTCCCCTGCTTAAAATAAACACAGTCTAAATTAAATTATTCTCAATAGTTTATTGGACAACGTCTGGGTCCGGACCCGGACCGTTGTCCCCCTATTAGTGACCCCTGATGTAGGACACAACTATTGAAACAATGACAGAAGCTTATACTTTAATTGTTAATAAAGAATGTAATTAAATAACGATACATATCGTCGTTGTCCAATGACAAACAAGTATCTCTAAAATTGCAACTTTACAGGAGAGACCAAAAACATACTTTACTTTCAATGTAAGTCAATAGAACCCAATTTTTTTCCAAGCTATTTTGGAGCACTTGTATTGGTCCACACATCATGAAATTTTCACATAATGTAAACAACCATTGCTGTGTTCAAATAATGTAGAAAACTCAAAATAGTGATACATGTTTTTCATTGGATGATATTTGCATTAAAGAGTAAATATTTAACAACCTTATGTAACAATGTAGTTAAATAATTACTAGCAGTACTAATAACCCTCCAAGGGTTAAATGAAAAAGCAGTGTTGGATCATTATGCCACAAAGCCTTCCTCCTACACTGTGGTGCACTGCAGACCACTGCTCATAGCGCTCACCACTGGCGGTAGACTTCCAGCACTTTCTCAGTGCATGACTACATGGAATACACAAGGCAAAAAACTCACAGCCATTTGTAAACAGAGGAAACATACAGCCTCTATTCTAGTCTTGTTTACTGGAGCTGTCAATCTTCTTGTTTACTGTAGCTGTCAATCCTCTTCACAGCTTTCTGTAATGCCCCACTGGAAGCTGTTTGCATGAACACCACTTAACCTCTCCCAGAGCAATGAGTCAGTCCTCATTCTACAAGCTTGTCTGATGACTCACCACAATATAGTTAATCTTACAGATGTGTTGAGACTGAACTGATAAGCCACAACAGACAGGCTTCTATTGGCTTTCATTCATAGACAAATTGTAAAATGATTGGACACTGACAGTTGCTTTGCTCATCAATATGTTCCTTGGTATTTCGGTGCAAGTCTAGTCAAGGTGCATGTAAATATGAGCAGAATACTTCAACGACCAGCCAATTGCTAGATTTAATATCCAACTCTGGTAAATAGGGCCATTGTAAATTAATCAGTAGGGAACCATCAGGGTCTTCTAGACTTTCAGAGAAGACGTAATGATCTGTAATTTTAACTAATTTAAATGTTTATATAATCACCATTCAAGATTCAAGAGTTTTATTGTCATGTGTACAGCAGAACAGACAGTTACACTGTACAATGAAATTCTTACTTTGCTGCTCCTCCATTCACCAATAGATAAGATAACAAATAAAAGAAATAAAAAATATATATACAAAATATACAAAGTATAACAATATAAGTTGAAGAATAAAAGTATTTTTATAGTTAAAGAATAAAAAATAACAGTTATGTGTACAGTGAGTGTAAGGTGCAGTTTAAATCAGACCAGTTAAAACCAGTTCCGATAGGAGAGGTTAGAGAGGTAGTGCGTGAGGTGTTCAGAAGCCTGATGGCCTGTGAGTAGAAACTGTTTGTCAGTCTTGTGGTCCTGGACTTCACACTCCTGTAACGTCTGCCTGAAGGTAAGAGTGTGAAGAGTGTGTGCTGGGGGTGTGTACTGTCCCTGATTATGTTGTGGGCCCTCCTGGTGACCCTGGTGTGGTAGATGTTCTGCAGTGAGGGGAAGGCTGCTTCTGAGATGGACTGTGCAGTTTTGATCACACGCTGGAGAGCCTTTCTGTCCTGAGCAGTAGAGTTTCCATACCAGACGATGATGGAGCTGGTAAGAACACTCTCCATCATACTCCTGTAGAAGTGCTGAGAATTTTTGGTTGGCATACCAAATTTTCTCAGCCTTCACAGAAAGTACAGTCGCTGCTGGGACTTCCTGATGATGATCTGAGTGTTGTGGGACCAGCTGAGATCCTCACTGATGTGAATGCCAAGGAACTTAAAGGTTTTCACCCTCTCCACCTCAGTCTCCCCTATGTACAGGGGTGTGTGTAGCACCATGCTCCTTGTATTGGAGTCTTGCTCTAATACTCTATTTCAATATTATAGTTTAGTTGGAACTTAAATCTTGGTATGAAAATTTATCCAATCCATCCATCCATCCATCCATTATCTGCCATCACGGGGGGCCTGGAGCCAATCCCAGTGTCATCGGGCCAAGTTCGCCAGTCCATCGTATGGCCAACACTCACTCACCTACAGTGAGTAATTTAGAGTGACCAATCAACATATCATCTATGTGTTTGGACTGTGGGAGGAAACCGGAGTACCCGGAGGAAACCCACTCTAGCACTGGGAGAACATACACACTCCACACAGAACCATCCGGACCTGGAATCCAACCCAGATCATCTTACTGTGAGGCGACAGTGCTGACCACTACACCACCATGTCCGATCATATATATTTTTAATTATATCTAGCAAGCTCTCCCATTACGTAGGCCATTCAGAGCTGGGCAGAAGGCCTTACATGTTAAGATTACCCATTATAATGTTCAGAAACAGTGGAATCAGTGGAATCAGCCAATCATGGTTCGATTTCCAGTTGGTGGCACTCGAGGCCATAACTGGCATCAACAATTTAGAGAGGTCAGTTTAGCAAAGAACAGACCCACATCTTTTACTAAATAAGCTAACTACCAAATACAAAAGTTACAGCAAATCTCAGTTGCTCTGTTGTTTGCTTTTTTTCTTAAAAGAGTAAACTGTAAGATTACTCAAGCTGTTAAAGACCTATTCCAAACAATAGAGGCCAACCTAACCCAAAAAATACACAGCCTCCTCCTCCCTCTTCAATCCTTACCACTCTAGAAGAAACATTGCTAGTGAATCGTTATAATGGTCGCTTGCCAGGAATTTCAGCCATCATTGCATTTACTCTTCATTTCAAATGGGCTAAAGAATGGGAAACTGTATTTGCATAAAGGTAATCGAACGTTCCACTCCACCTTAAATGCTACAGTTTGTACTGCTGCCAGCAGACTGTGTAGAAATATACTTTCAAGACTGAAAGGAAGACGTGAGCACTTCTCTTACTGTTTTCAAGCAATTCTGAACGTCATGGTTTAAACAAGGCTGATTATGTGCTAGTTTGTTAGTAGAATGTTCTGTTTCGCCTTAAAAACGTGGCAGGATTAAAGGTAGAACAGAACATTTACCATACTTCATTACCATACTTAAGTATAAATTTTGACTTTTTACTACTACTCCTTACATTTACACTCCATTATCAGTACTTTCTACTCTGCACAGTGACACTCCATTATCAGTACTTTCTACTTCTTACTCCTTACATTTACACTCCATTATCAGTACTTTCTACTCCTTACATTTACACTCCATTATCAGTACTTTCTACTCCTTACATTTACACTCCATTATCAGTACTTTCTACTCTGCACAGTGACACTCCATTATCAGTACTTTCTACTTCTTACTCCTTACATTTACACTCCATTATCAGTACTTTCTACTCCTCACATTTACACTCCATTATCAGTACTTTCTACTCCTTACATTTACACTCCATTATCAGTACTTTCTACTCCTTACATTTACACTCCATTATCAGTACTTTCTACTCCTTACATTTACACTCCATTATCTGTACTGTCTACTCCTTACATTTACACTCCATTATCTGTACTTTCTACTCCTTTCATTTACACTCCATTATCAGTACTTTCTACTCCTTACAGTTACACTCCATTATCAGCACTTTCTACTCCTTACATTTACACTCCATTATCAGTACTTTCTACTCCTTACATTTACACTCCATTATCTGTACTTTCTACTCCTTACATTCACACTCCATTATCAGTACTTTCTACTCCTTACATTTATACTCCATTATCTGTACTTTCTACTCCTTTCATTTACACTCCATTATCAGTACTTTCTACTCCTTACAGTTACACTCCATTATCAGCACTTTCTACTCCTTACATTTACACTCCATTATCAGTACTTTCTACTCCTTACATTTACACTCCATTATCTGTACTTTCTACTCCTTACATTCACACTCCATTATCAGTACTTTCTACTCCTTACATTCACACTCCATTATCAGTACTTTCTACTCCTTACATTTACACTCCATTATCTGTACTTTCTACTCCTTACATTCACACTCCATTATCAGTACTTCCTACTCCTTACATTTACACTCCATTATTATTGTCTTTAAACTCTAGTATCTATACTTCTACCTGAGTAATGAATGTGAATACTTTTGACACCTTTGAAATTCGCAGGAGGTCAACTTGATTGGCCACAGTTTTTTAAAAGATCCTGGTTACCTTTAAAGTTGTTAATTAGCTCCATACATTTGACTCATGACAGTTTCTCAAGTCTTGGGCAACATCAAGGCCCAGAGGAAAAACAAGGCACGGTAAATGTCACTTAGGTTTTCACACAATTCCATTCCATGAACATCAGGGGTCTTGGATTAGCTGCCTAAGTCTGAAATGAGAGCGGTGAGACTCCTCAAACTGGAAACAGTGACACAGAAACCAAAGCCATGTCTGGAGAGCAGCTATCTCGGTGAGAATGCCGGTGGGAATGGAGTCCTGGTTTCATCTGGTTTAGAAATCCCACCATAGTTTATTTGATCTGTGGGTCAAACAGGATGCACTGCTGGATAAATGGTCTTCATGCCCATGCCAAAGTCTTAGCAACTGCTTGAAGTGTTTTGTAAGGAGAATCAGCGGAGTGGAATGAGGCAGTGATAAGCTATTTTCACCGCCATTAGTTATTGAAAATATTTGTGATAACAACTGAGCACTTCTAAGAAAACAGTGGGCTCTTTTTAGCGGTGTTTCCATGGATCTTCTCATACTGGTATAACGATTAACCCTTATCTTCCACAAATCCTTCACCTTCACCAAACAGACCTGATAGTTATAGTTATCCTATTACTAGAAAGTAGTCCTGTCATCTCATCACTTCAGTATGTCTGCTCTTTTCTTGCGTATCAGTTTTGTTATTACATTCTGTAGAAGGACAGCCAATGGCAGGTCTCTCTCACACATGGCTCTCACAGGATTAGTCTGGAGAGTGTCAGTGAGCCCAAGTGCGTAGGAGCAGGTTTGACATTGGGGGGGACACATTTGCTAATATGAATCAAATCCCACCCTATCCCCTAAATATTATCTATAAGCTGATTCCACTGTAGGTAAGGTAATAAATCACTGTATGTATAGTGACGATATAACATTATCTGAACGCCTGTTTATTATTAGATAAATCCAATTAAAGATCACTTTACAAACTAAACTAGATACTCCACATTACATGGTACTGCTATCAGAAAACTTTTAAACTATACATGCAATGTCTGGATTATATACATATATAAACATATATTATTTTCTTTGGAGCATAATACTGAAATGAAAAGATAAAACAATGTATGTTAAGGTTTCCTGACTAGACAAGACTAATATTAATGTTAGACAGTAAGGCTGTGTCCTAAACAGCACCCTCTGGAACATTACATACTGCACTACTGACAGCACTTCTAACGATGGAGTCCTTTTATTTATTAATTAGTTAATTTATTTTATTTATTATATTTTATTTTTTATGTATGTAGTGTAGTAGCAGTCTGCAGTTTGGGGCGTGGCCAGAGAGTAATGTAACTTTACGTTTCAGAGTGATTTCTGACTGAAGTTAATATAAACGTTAGCTAACCCAAACCCTCCTAGTCATTACTCTCATCTCTGACCTCACGTTAAAAGCTGGCGTGAGCTACCCAGCGCTCCAGCGAGGCGAGAGCTCGAGTCAGTGAAGCTGCTGACTGCAGGATATTTCTGAACAGGCATCTCAACACAAGCCTTAACACAGTGAAAGACCACCTAACAACCAGAGCCAGCATGTAAATTGCAAATGCTGCCAAAACACGCTTTTAAAATAAAGGTTTTTAAACAGTTTACGCTTTTCTGTGGTTTAATTTTTGGGTCGGACAAATCTACCTGTTTCTGATATTGGGTGGGACACGTTCCCCCATCCCCTTCCGCTTCCTACGCCAATGAGTGAGCCTGAGTTTTCAGCAGACTCAAGACCCACATTGCAAAAATAATCTATGTTAACATGTGAACTGATTCTAAATCTGGTAGCACGTTGCTGTAGGGTTCCTGTTCATAAGGCTACATGATACCTACATACGTTTGTCAAGACAACTGACATAACCCAACACAAACGTTTACAAGTGATTATTCCAAATGCTCTCATTTGTCATAAAGACTACTTTACATAGCTTTTACAAAATTGGCAAATATAAGCTTTGTAGTAAATGACAGGCAGTGTAGTGGTTGGTGTGGAGTTTGCATGCTCTCCCCGTGCTTGACTGAGTTTCCTTCACGTACTCCATATGCCTACAGTCCAAAAACATGCATGTTAGGTTGATTGGTCACTCTGAATTACCCATAGGTGTGAGTGTGTTCATGAGTGTGTGTTGGCTATGCGATGGACTGGCGACCACCTTCATCCGATGATGCTGGGATTGTCTCCAGCCCCCCGTGACCCTGACTAGCAGGACAAAACTAAAGATAATGGATGGATAGAGGAATGGATAGTAAAGGACAACTTCCTCTCACAACCTCCTAGAATCTCTAATGAGTTCTATTATGTTGTGTAGAACTTGGTTTAGGTGTCAGTAGATTGTCGTAATACCATATAACTCTGAATAAATGAAGGGTGGGCTCAGACTTTTGCACAGCACTGTAAGTTGAATAGTATTCTCACAATAATCCCATGATTAAAAAAGGATCCGCTATATTGACTCATTTTCCGATCATTTCTCTCGCCAAAATATAATTTTATGCAGTGCACACAATTAACCAGCTGCCTCTGATCTTCCATTCTCTTCTTTTCCTGTTTTTCATATGTCTAAATGACTGTGTTTAGATGATTGTAGTCTCACCAAATAAATATCTTCTTGCCCTGTTTTCCAAATACTTGCTCCGCCCTCGTCATTCCAGCCTGCTTAGTCCTGCCTGGTCTTCGTGTTTAGTTGTTTCCCTTTCATGTCTTGTGTTGGAATATGTTTACTGAACATGTTTGCTGTTTTGGATGCTCTTGTGCCTTGTTTGCTTATTGTTGTTAGTTTCCTCAATGTTTTGTTTTACTTTCAATCAAACTAAATTAGTACATATGTTCTGCCATCTCAATGTGTGACACCTGAAACATAGTTTAAAAATAAATGCTGTTTTTTTTTTTCATAGTAATTTCACTTCCATTTCCATTCTGAGGGCTCAAGAGGAGGAAAGACCCCCACTAATTAAACTTAAGTTCATTCTTTAGATAAAACCATATCTGTTGCTAGGAGGTTTTCCAAAGGCAGACGAAAACACAAGTGTGGGGCTTTCAAACGGACGTCACATTGAGCTCATTCTTTGTTTACAAGTTGCAAATACTCACTTCCACTGCAAGAGCTTTTGTTTTGTTTTAGGCTTGTTGTGCTCTTTACTGAATCAATTGAAATGAGATTGTATCTCTACGAACACCAAAACAACTATGTAATCATAAAATTAGCCGTATTGATGATCTGGATCCAAGCACGTAGGAGCAGGTTTGACATTGCGGGGGACACATTTGCTAATATGAATCAAAGCCCACCCTATCCCCTAAATATTATCTATAAGCTGATTCCACTGTAGGTAAGGTAGTAAATCACTGTATGTTTAGTGACGTAAAACAACTTTTGTGGAATTACAGTAAGTTCCTTATAAATAAACAAAATAAAATATTATCTGTACGTCTGATTATTATTAGATAAATCCAATTAAAAATCACTTTACAAACTAAACTAGATACTCCACATTACATGGTACTGCTGTCAGAAAACTTTTAAACTATACACACAATGTTTGGATTATATACACATATAACTAAAATATATATTATTCTCTTTAGGATATAATGCTGAAATGAAATGATAAATAAATGTATGTTGAGGTTTCCTGACTAGACAAGACTAACATTAATGTTAGACAGTAAGTCTGTGTCCCAAACAGCACCCTCTGAAACATTACATACTGCACTACGGACAGCACTTCTAATGATTCTTTTATTTATTTATTAATTAATTAATCTAATTTATTTATTATATTTATTTTTTTATGTATGTAGTGTAGTAGCAGTCTGCAGTTTGGGGCGTGGCCAGAGAGTAATGTAACTTTATGTTTCAGAGTGCTTTCTGACTAAAGTTAATATAAACATTAGCTAACCCAAACCCTCCTAGTCTGTTACCATAACAACACATTATACTAAAGCTGTTTTATTACAGTATATTTTGCTATTCACTGCTCTCATCACTGAGCTCATGTTTAAAGCTGGTGCGAGCTACTCGACGCTCCAGCGAGGTGAGAGCTCAGCTCAGTGAAGCTGCTAACTGCAGGATATTTCTGAACAGGCATCTCAACACAAGCCTTAACACAGTGAAAGACCACCTAACAACCAGAGCCCGTTACTAACAACGAACATAGCGTGTGAATTGCTTTTAAAATAAAGTGTTTTTAAACAGTTTCTGTGGTTTAATTTTTGAAAAGTGGAAGTGTTTAGGAACCACAGCAACTTAGCCATGAAGTGGGAGACCATGTTAAGTTATAGAGCACAATGCGGAGTTGCCAATGCCCTGCTGACTCAGTAACTAAGTTCCAAACTTCCTCTGGCATTAATATCAGCTCAAAAACTGTGCATCAGGAGCTTCATGCCATGGGTTTTTTATGGCCGAGCAGCAGCATGAAAGCCTTACATCACCAAGCACAATTCCAAATGTCGGATGGAGTGGTGTAAAGCGCCGCCACTGGACTCTGGAGTAGTGGAAACCTGTTCTGTGGAGTGGCAAATCCACAGAACCTTATAGTGCCCAGCTATAAAGTTTGGTGGAGGAGGGATAATGATGGAGGAGGTGGACAATTGTGGATAATGGTCGAGGGATAAAGCTATGGGGTTGTTTTCTTAATGCTTCAGCATACTGTTTATAACAATTTGGGAGAGACCAGTTTCGCTGACCTTAACCTCACTACACATCTTTGGGATAAACTAAACTGTGATTGCGAGCCACCTTCTCGTCCAACATCTATGTCTGACCTCACAAATGCTCTTCTAGATGAATAGGCAAAAATTCCCACAGACACACTAAAATCTTGTAGGACGTTTCCCAAAAGAGTGGAAGCTATCACAACTGCAATATGGGGACCACCTACATATTGGTACCTATGGATTTAAAATGGGATGTCAAAAAAGCTCCTGTAGATGTGATGTGTAGGTGTCCCAGTACTTCTGTCCATATAATGTATGTGCTGTTTAACCCAACTATGCTTTAATAAAACACTTAAATGAGAGACTTTCATACCTAAACTCTCTATGCTGCTCAACGGGTTTTTGCAGGCTTATGTTTTATTTATTTATTTGTTTGTTTATATAGTTAACTAACACAAGTAAGCATAAACAAAAACTTCTTAACTACAGGCTTACAGTCAACACAGGCACCTATTTAGACGACTGAGGTTTTTTTTTAGGAATTTTATGTGAGACCCAACAGAAAGAATTTAATGGGGCATAAGGGCAAAGCTTTAAAACTTCCAAATATGTCAATTTCCAAGCTGCCAAGGCACCAGCTGAATCAAAACATATCCTCATATCCTCCCATAGACATTACAATTGGTTTTGGAAAGAATGTATATGGTGTGGGCGGTGTTGAGGAAATTCTGAGTGCTCTCAGAATTGCCAAAAATGGAGGACATGGTTGCTTTTATATATATATATATATATATATATATATATATATATATATATATATATATCAAGTTAACCACATATACAGAATCATTATACATGAATAACTAAAGTTTTTTAACCTTGCTCAGAGTACTTTCTAAATTATTTAGGATAACATTATAATTGTGCTTGATAAAGCCAGGCTGTAATGTTTCAGTGCCACTATTGATTGTTATGATAATTAGGCTTATATCTAGGCTTATCTAGGTAACTGCTATGAGGCTGATGTGGTATTCGTTGCTAAGTTTTTGCTATGGTGCCCTATATAGCATGAGCCCTATGCCTGACATTATAACGTTGTGTGCCCAGTGGCTGTGTTTCCCACTGCGAGCACCAGCTCCTACTTCGCTAACTTTAATTAGGCTAATGGCGCTATTAATGACACAGTACTTTGGGTAGCCAAGCCTCACCGACTTGAGCACCACACGAGGGAAGCCTTGATCAGCTTAGCAGTGGTTAAGTGGTGATATCAGGCTGAGTCTGTACTGGATTTTCATAAAAACACTATTTAAAGTTAAAAACATTCACTAACAATGGTATTACCCTATACTAATAAGATGCGTATGCTTGGTAGGATCAGTCAGCTTGTTTTCATTCATGTACATTTACATTCCAGTAAAGATTATTGATAACATGACTTTAAAGTTTGACTTTGTGCACCATTACAATACTTATAGACAACTAGTCATCATATCTTCTACTCTATGAAACACATGTTAATGTTCAGTAGTAACAGATATGCTTCTTTAATATATTTACATTGTACTAAACTACATTCATGTTTAATGGGCGTATATGAGCTGAAACAGGAAGCCTAGCGCATCCCAAATTTAGTTAACGTTGTTAGGCTTTTGCTGTTGTATCCGACATAGTTGCTAGGATGTTGTTGAATTGTTTAAAAAAGCTTGCCAATGGAGTAGCAAGTATTTTCTCTGTAGAAAAAGAACTTAACAGAAAAAACCCAACAGAACAGTAAGTTAAAGCTTTGTATTTAGAACTTTATTGATTAAGTAAACCTGATAATTTGGAGGGTTTTGGAAGTTCATTGCCTCATTGGATGTTCTAAAACGAATTCTATACTATATAAGGAAAACTGGATGTCTGTTGTTTTTAGAGGAACACTGATAGGACATTCCAGAAATAACATAACACATTTATTACATTTATTAGAATTTTCCTGTTTTAAACAGCCACATACGTCTGAGTCATCCTGTTAGCATGGGTACAGGCACAGCTCCAGCCCCTAATGATTAATGTTTCTTGCGTTTAATGAATGCTTTGCATCGAGCAACAAGCTGTTGGGAAAATGTTGTATGCGCATACCTAACACGTGAATGAGTGCTCCGGGTTCTTCCAGACGTTTGGCTTTTTCCCTGGGACACATTGTCCAATAGAGGTGGAAACATTGACTGCTCTCGAGGTGTCTGACAGGACAATAAAGAAGCTGGTCTGATTCCTAAGCTTAACTTAACTTAATCCCTTACCACACAAATCACCATAACATCAGTTTCATGCATGATGCGTTTTATTGTTCATATGGTGCAACAGCACAGTATGAAACCAGGACATGGTGCATCAGCCAAGGGTGCTTTCTGGAGCAGTAGCTGTGAAGAAGCACATTTGGATGCTTAAGGAACTTCTCAATTAATTCCTGTAGGATAACATCTCCAGTAAGTGTGGTGAGCAAGTGTGAGGAATCTTTTTAACCCTTTGATGTTCAAAAGTGACACAACTGAGATTTTATTTTCTATATATTTGCAATAAATTCATTTCATTATTTAAGCTGTCTCAATTTTCTTGTTTTTGATAATCATAAATTGTTATTTCAACTTTATTTTTTTAAAAATACAAATATTTTTTTATTGCTGCCCTTCTAACATGGGCCTTCAAAATTGATGCTTACGTATTCACTATGGAAACTATTGTTATTTGTAAACATTTGCAGTAAGAAGCATATTTACACAAACTATTTTTGTCCATGTAGTAAATAAATTAAATAATTAAAATAATGATTTAAGGTCAAAAACTACATTTTTAATCAACACTTGAAACATTAAATAATGAAATAAACTGATTTCAATAGATATCCTCATAAGAGCTGGTAATTCATTTTTGTCCTCTGAAGGGGACATGTGTCTTCAAAAAAGATATTTCAAAAACTAAATGAGCTAACATGCTAAAACCCGTTGTGCCATGTAGAGGACATCTTTCTTTCCAGTGATGTATGATGTGTTGGGGTGTCATTCACAACAGAAGTTCTGCTTTTTTAAAAATGGCTGCCTCTTAGAAACTATATTTTATGGCTGCAAAAGAGATAAACTGTTAAATAATATGTATTTGTTTTGTTTCTAAAACCTATAATTGATCTGTTTTAGGTATAAAACTGTTGAAGCTAGTTCTCAAAGCAATTTTTATTGATATGTACAAACTACAGCATACTTTATTTTGATGTCCTTTGTAGTGGACACTGGGACTAAATCTGGTTTTATATGAAATTAATGATGTCAGGAATTTGACTGAGGTAGAGATAGTTTTGTAACATGTAAGCTACTAATTTAATTTATTCCTAATTTATTATAAAATGTTACATAATTGTACTTTTAAAAATAGAACATTCAAATGAAATGGACTGTAAGAGAAGTTGGGTACTACGTGTGGAAATTGTGAAAGTTTGGTTCAAGGTTTAAACCCGATTTTTTTATTGTAATGAAAGTAAAGGTAACCATTGGAATGGTTTATTATTTGTTCCTGTTTATGTTCATATTCAGTGCATTTGAAATATTTATTATACTGCCAAAAGTGGAAATGGTATTAAAAAGGTAAACAATGTTTGTTTTCTCAGTTTTTTATTTACATTATTTTCTATGATTGAGTTGGTGCTGATGTTGTAAAAGGGTTTTTGGACTGATGCAGAGCAGGAAACAAGAAATATGTCATCAGCAATGTCCTGTTGTCCACTATAAAGGACATTCGCTAAAATAATTTGAAATGTAAAAAAGTTTTAATTTTTTTAAAATCTAGTAGACTTATTTTAGTTGAAATTACTAAAATTCTCAAACTTGAATTTTTCTGGGTCTCAGGAGGATATGTCAATACATAATAACATAATATAGGAAACGAATACAGGTCAAGTTTGAGCCAGGTTGTTTATTAGAAGGGGTTTGCTCAGCTTGTGCTTTGAAAGGTTAAAGGATCCTTTGGTTTTAAGACTTTTCTGTAGCCGGCGTGTCTGTAATGAGCCATCAGTTCACTGTGTTTTTACTGTTTCTCTGTATTTAGAAAAGAACAGAACACGATGACTTGCCCTGAAGTGCTGAGGAAATGTGTTTAAATCATGTCTAATTATTGTCCTAGTCGAGTGGATGCATGCGGACAACCAGGGCATTCCTTTAAAGGCATGCTTTTATGAAAATTCTGATTTACACAGTTCTCCACTTATCCCAGTTGTAGTTGATCAACCATGACTGTTGTCCAGACTCTGCTCTTTTTGTCTGGTTAACATTGTTAACATACACTAGAAGTCATTAGTCACCCCAATCTACTTTTATAAACACACCCACAAAACCTCTCTTAACCAGCACTGATTGCATCCAGGCTGTCATTAAGGTCAGGAAGACCTGCTGATGTGGTTCAGAATGATGTTTCTCAACCCTGGTGCTGGAGGCTCACTGTCCTGGACATTTTAATGCTTTTTCTGCTTCAACATCCCCAATTAAACTCAGTAATGAGCAGTTAATGAGCTAGCTGGTTCAGGTGGGTTGGGAGCCGGGAAAACACTACAGTGCAGGTCAGTGGGCCTCCAGGGCCTCCAGGGCCTCCAGGTATAGGGATAGCACATGAAGGAGAGCAGGACAACACCTATTTTTAATGACAGTCTGCTACAGTAAGCTACAAGGCAAAGCTTTGTTTATTTTTAGAGTTCACAGAAAGTCGTATTGTATCATATATTGGGACCTAAATGAAGAGCAGGTTGTGGTTTGAGCTGGTTATGAGAGTGCTAGACACAGGGGTCTACAGTGCACTAGCCCACCTCCTCAGTGTAAATGTAAGGAGTAGAAGGTACTGATAATGGAGTGTAAATGTAAGGAGTAGAAAGTACTGATAATGGAGTGTAAATGTGAGGAGTAGAAAGTACAGATAATGGAGTGTAAATGTAAGGAGTATAAAGTACAGATAATGGAGTGTAAATGTAAGGAGTAGAAAGTACTGATAATGGAGTGTAAATGTAAGGAGTAGAAAGTACTGATAATGGAGTGTAAATGTAAGGACTAGAAAGTACTGATAATGGAGTGTAAATGTAAGGAGTACAAAGTACTGATAATGGAGTGTAAATGTAAGGAGTAGAAAGTACTGATAATGGAGTGTAAATGTAAGGAGTAGAAAGTACTGATAATGGAGTGTAAATGTAAGGAGTACAAAGTACTGATAATTGAGTGTAAATGTAAGGAGTACAAAGTACTGATAATGGAGTGTAAATGTAAGGAGTAGAAAGTACTGATAATGGAGTGTAAATGTGAGGAGTAGAAAGTACAGATAATGGAGTGTAAATGTTAGGAGTAGAAAGTACTGATAATGGAGTGTAAATGTGAGGAGTAGAAAGTACTGATAATGGAGTGTAAATGTGAGGAGTAGAAAGTAAAAAGTTAATAATAATTAAAGTATAAATAAACAAAACTTCAGTCAGACATCTCTACAATAAGTCAATAAGCTTGAGTGACAAGAGTGAATATGAAGCAGGAATTCAACACAACACCAACAAAAACTTTGTTCTGATATTTTTTTTTTGCATGGCAGCCAAAAAAAAAAAAAAAACTGGACTGAGGTTAGAAGACTTTTGGTATACTCTGTGAAACAAGGTAAACACAGCTAAGCCTACATCATAATCTTTCATAGATAACTTTGGCCGGGATTAATACTCTACTGTCAGATGTTTTATGCTTTTCTGTAACACTGTCTTTCATCCTTTTATCTCTTCCAGCTCTCGCCAGTGAGTAAAAGCCAGTTCCAGATTTAATCTGGTCTCTTGTTCAGTGACTCCCTTTTCTCTTCCCCATGGCCTCCTTACCATCAACATGATTTTAAAGCTGTTTCACTGTTTAATGTAGTATTTAATCATTGGTTATTTTAAAACAGGCCACTCCCCAGTCCCTACAGTCATATGTTTACATATATATGCCTTATATATGCCTGTTCAGTCTAGAACAGTTAACCACCAATGCTTTTTGAATAAAGCAAATCAGAATATAGCTTATTTACATACATCAATGTTGAATAATAAAACAGCTATGAACAGCTATGTAAATTATAAGGGATATATACAGAATAGAAACTGGCTATGTGAAATCATGCACAAATAAAGTAAGTGGGAAACGTAAAAATATATATATTACCAAAATATAGGTAACTAGAATAAAGGATAGGATGAAGATCAATGGTACAACCACTTACAGGTCCTGAGAATGTACAGAAGCTGCAGATTATATTGTGTAATACACCTGGTAGGGAATCCTTCCCTGACAGAGATTTGGGGTCCTGAGTAGCTTTGCAAAGCTACTGGAGATCATTGTGGTCATTGCAGAGGAATTCGTCTCGAGCCCACGACTCCCTGGAGATTCATCCTGCACATACTGTACCTCAGCCTTACCGTAAACACACACACACACACATACTCCTGAATCAAGACTGCCATCTCGAAACTTAGACACCACAGGGTGGTCCTAGGGCATACAGCCAGAAGAAGAAAGGGAGGAGATGGAGAAAGTGAGGGAGATTCTCACTTTAAACGAGGATCTCACTGTTCCGTTTTTGTGATGGAAAAGATGAAAGCAGGCCACAGCATTCCAAGCATTTTTCCATGTTCCAGTAAAGAGGCCGTTTTAACGTCTTAGTAGCTGCAAGATGTGTCCTGGGTAACCCTTTGCTCCTGCTCCTGTTTATTTTAATCAAACAATCAGAGTGCTGGGGTTTGATTCCACTAGTTCACATCAGTCTGGTTTCTTTCGTTCTTTCTTTTTATGTATCTGATGAAAAACTAGTCTGCAAACATGCACGAACGGCGCATGTGGCTTCTATTTGTTATCAGTAGTGTTGATCGCTGTTGATCACTGATGACCATTGTGGAGCTATTTCTTCTGTCATTCATCTCCTCGGTGCAGTCAGAAGCCTCAGCTAGACCTTCGTGTGGAACAGCGTTGACCGCTATCAGCAAGTCATTCAAGTTATTATCAAGTATATTCTGAATTTCAACTATGAATCTGAATCGTATACACAGGCAGCTTGTGACAGTAAACAGTATTTTATTATCAACTCTGTAACGAGTCATTGACCATTTTGCAGTTTTGTACTCGAGCCATTAGCATTTATGCTAGTGGATTTTTAAGCTCGGGCTATTGTTTTGGATGCCGGCCGGTAGCTTAGCCACCAGCTAAATCACTGGTGACGTGCTGCAGTGGGGGGAACAAGCCGTGACGCAGTCTCTCTCTAACTAGAGCGTCTCAGTAATCTGTTTTATGAGGAGAGATGAGGAGAGAACGCTGATACTTACACAGCTGCTACCTAGACAGCCTACTTACACACTCACTAGGATTTGAGACACAGCCATAGTTTCTATAAGAATAAAGTTGCTGCTGGTCTTCTTCTAGGTGCCAGCGAGGTCTACAGAAATCCAAGGGGGGCATAAAACACAGTAAGAGTAAACTTGTGAAGGATGCCAGTTTGATTAAAAGCTATCTAACTAATACTTACTGTACTACAATACTAAAACATAGAAATATGGCCATGTAAATAGATCTCAATACTATAAAAATGCTTCTTTTTTCTGGTCAGTGTCTGAGGCCGACTAAGGATGTCAGTAGGAGTCGCAACTCCTGTGTATTTTTAAACCTACTTTTTTAAAATAAGTGTAAGTTAATGAATGTAAGTACTTAATTTCGGTGATTCGACTTTAAATAAAAAAGAAACCTGGTGGAACTTACCTGAAAGTTTCTAGACAGTCTCACTGGGGCAAACCTTCACATCTACTTTAGGTCACATTACATCTTCTCATGTGCATTTCTTGCATCTGCCAAAGTCAATGTTTAGTACACTGGTATTTGTTTTACTGTTATATTAAATTTAATAAAGGTAATTTTATACAGGATCATCAATTTTACTACCTAGAAAATATCAGGTGGGGAAATGAGGATAAAAAAAATGTATATCTATTTGCAACAATACTAGATATAACAGGTGCTTCTGAAAAGAACAGCAGCTTAAGTATAATGAAAAACACATTGTTATTTCTCTAATAATGGTGGTGTTACTTATAACATAACATTAACATTTCTTCATATTTTTTTTCTTTTTCAGCCTCACAACAAAAACCAGACGACCTGATCTGTAATCAAAAAATGATAAATTGTTACCAATTACTGTGAGAATCTGTTTGTTGTCTCAGTTTGTTGTCTTACTCTCCTTTTAATGTTCTCTCCTTTCCACCTTGACTGAGCTTCCTGCAACGAAGCCAGAACTTCAACTCTGCCAGCGTTTTTAAAAGCTTCTAAAATGTTTTTGTTTAATCAACAAATTACAATTTCTGACCAAGAATCATTTTTCATAAGAAAAAAAACACCTGAGAAACTCTAACGTCTATTACAAAAACTAATCAAATCTTTTTCAAGATAAAATTCATGTGAACTATGAGGCAACACCAGCACACTGACATGTCTTAACAGAAGCCAGCCAGGCAGAGCAATAGGGAAGCTTTATCAGGCTAAAGGCCATGAGCGGGTTCTGTTTGTCAGAATGAGCGAAGAAGTCAAGTGAGGACAAAAACATTCACAGGAGGTCAGCGCCACTGAGCCTTCACAACTAGAAAAATGATATAAGAATTTTAGGGCATTGTTTGATGCTCTGTAATTATAATAAAGGGGCGACTAAAACAAAAAAAGTATAATTTATAGAAAACAAAAGTAGGGTTACACTCAGAGAGAACTTGACCACTTGAACTTGAGTTTTAAGTTTTATGTTTATTTGTCATTTGCACATCATATCAGGACATACATGCATTGAAATGCTTGCGGTGAGGCTCAGATAATCACTCTACAGCACAGTAGCATTATATACTACCACTCAGAAGTTTGGGATCACAGTGAAATGTTCTTGTTTTAATGGAGTATCTTCTTCCTTAACACAACAATGGACTGACGGGTCTCTAAAGAAAGTTGTTTCTTTCTGGTCATTGTGAGTCGGTCAGCAAGCCATCAACTGCTGATCTTCAGATACTAAACTAACCTAGAATGTTGTTCTCCCTTTTATACTCACTTATTAGTAGAATGTTTTTCAGCTGTGATCACAATTGATCAAGAGTGTCCTAACAACCAATTAATCCAATAACATCCTTAACTTGGATTGGTGGCCGTACCAGGAGATTTAGACAGAGGACTGAGAATTGCTGATAATAGGACTAAAATAAGCCTCTATACAAAGATAGGCTTCAATAAAAACATTTTTATTCTTTAAAAATCATCTGATACACTTACATTAATTGTGAAATGGACAATATTGTTTGTGAATTGCATGAAAATTGCATGAAATGAAATTCTAAAGTGATCCTAAACTTTGAGCTGTAGTGTATATACTAAATCATTGAAATATAATAATATAAATATATATAGAATATACATAAAATACACAGCAGGGACGTACGTAGACACTCTGTAGAAATGTTTGTATAGGCAGGTTAATCTAAAAAGATATATATTTAAAGTGACTTAGTGATTTTTTTTCATAGAAACAGTATATAAACAAATAAAATTGGGGTATCTCCTGGTTGATGGCAGTATGGTGAACAGGCCGTGTTCTGGGTGACTGCTGTCTGACCTCAGTATTTACACTCAGTATCCTTTTCATCAGCTCCTCTCTCTATAGAGGCACTTTCTAGTTTTACTGTTAGAGACTGTGGTACATCTGTTTCTCTGCATACTTTGTTAACCTTATTTCTTTCCCCTGTCCTTCAGTGGTCTGACCCCCCCATCACCATGCTGGTAATATTTGAGTGGTGGATCATTCTCAGCACTGCTGTGATTCTACGTGTTTCATTTGTACCCACAGAAGCCCTTTATTAACCATCTTGGACCCCTCGAATATCTCCAAATATTCAATATTCTGGGGGAGTCCTGAAAATAAATGTATTATAACCATGTTATGCTGCCCATAAGGGGAAATCCAAATACAAGAGCATCTTGAGATACGTAAGATGTTTGAACTAAAAGACTAAAAGAGCAACTGCAGATCCAGAAGAACTGGTAAACCAAATATTTCCTTGTTATTGAAGCAAGCATCAACCAAAAACCAAACACCAGCCCAGTATTTAGCACAGCGTCCACCACCTGCTCTGTGGCGGTCCTGACCATTGGAGAAAAGGTATGAGGGGGCTAACAGGGCATGCAGAGAAAGAGAAGTAGAATTGTAGTTACAGTAGTAAAGCTGATCAAATAGATAACAGGTATTAACAAAACAGGTACATAATACAGTGTTCAGTGAGTGTAAGGTTTTGGTGTTTGTTCTATAGATAACATATGCGTATGAAAACTAGAGCTCTTATTCTTGGGAAAGAGCTTCACACCTCCAATCAGCAGCACATGTTCATCAGTAGGTAAATTCTTTTATACAGTGTAATATATGAAAGTGCTTCACAATAAAATAATTTAAAAAATGTTAAAAACAAATGTGTTCCTGTGCTTGGAATCAGTTCAGACGAATCAACTGCCTGGAAATGACACCCTGTGTTCAGTGTTTTATGGTGACCCCTGTCACCCTCTGCATGATTTACTGAGCATGGAGGCCCCTCTGTTCTTCACTCAGATCCAAACTTATCTGCTTAGAAGTGAGACATTTTTTCCAGGAAAGACTGAAGATTCCCGACTTAGACGAAGAAAATGGAAACAGAAATAGCTTTCTGGAATATGACCACACGAACCGCCTCGCTTCTCTTCTGGGTGACGTTCTCTAACGCGTCGCAGCGTCGTCATAAGATGCAGCTCAACTTTTAAGATGCTCTTAACAGGCCAATTAATGGCGCCCAGTTCTGTTATGAATTTTAGTTTTTAGCCTGTACACACTTTCTAATGAACCGCACATGGTTTTCGTTAAGCAAATTACTCTCGTTAAAATATATTGGAATTTTTTTTATGTTTCACTTGAAAAAAAACTAAATATACATTTTTCAATGGTTATAATAGTTTTGGCTTTTTAACTGTTTAGTTTTAGTTTTTTCTTATTCAGTTAGTTTAGTTGTTAGGCAGCTAACATAAAAATACTCAAGTGAAAAAAAATCTATTTAATATCAGTCCACAAGGCTTATGAATAAATTGACACACATGTAACGAATAGTATTCTATCTATAATTTCAGTACGTTTTAGTTTAATGCATACAGTTCCAGTTAGTTATCGTTTTTTCTTTTAATTACCGTTTTTATTTATTTCAGTTAAAGAAAATGTTTTTTCATTCCAGTTTTCATTGTTTCATTCGTTTTAGTTAACGATAATAATTACCCTGGCACACACAAATATTGGGCCCATTACATTTCTACTACATTTCCACACAGTGTGCCCATGTTCATATTAGTGAGAGTAAAACGTATCAGGATGTAAAGTTAGAGCTTTGGTTTACTCACTTTTCTATCACTGAATAACAGATTTACTAGTCCGCCCTTTATTACTGAATATACTAAGTGGATTTCAAAGCATGGGCGATAATTTGTAGTTGGCCGGCCTATAACGCGACTTTAACAGCCTCCGCTCTTCTGGGAAGACTTTCCACAAGATTTTGGAGAGTGTTTGTGCAAATTCGTGTCCATTTAGTCAAGAGAGGATTTGTGAGGTCAGACAACGATGTTGGACGAGAAGGCCTGGTTTGCAATCGACATTCCAATTCATCCCGAAGTTGGTGTTCCTCCACATCAAAATCGTCAAACCATGTGTTTATGGACTTTGCTTTGTTTACAGGGACACAGTCATGCTGGAAAAAGAAAAGACCTTCCCCAAACTCTTGCCACAGAGTTGGAAGCATATAATTGTGTAAAATCTCTTTGTATGCTACGGCATTAACATCACCCTCCACTGGAACTAAGGGGCCCAAACGATGAAAAACAGCCCTAGACCCATTTTCCCTCCTGCACCAAACTTTTTGTTGGCACTACACATTGGGGTATGTAGCGTTCTCCTGGCATTTGCCAAACCCAGATGTGTCTGTCAGATTGCCAGATAGTGAAGCGCATTTCATCACATTTCTACTGAGTCCAGTGGTGACAAGCTTTACACCGCTCCAGAGGCAGAATGAAACTCTGTAGTCGTGAATCCAGCAGAGGATAGGTGGTGAGTTTGCGTGGTATCTGAACTGTTGTTTTTCCTAGACGCTCCTTTTCCACTTGCGTTCTATCACAAGCAAGACGAGCTGTACTGGCGCCATCTTAATGAAGACTGCCACCACAAGCTCTGATTGGTCAGTGTGATTTTTAGGCATCCATTAAACACAAAATATCAAGCTGGCTCCAATTCAAAATGTTAAACACGGTCACTGTCAGTTTTGGACTTCTGACTGTGAAAAGGTTTTGAGCAGTAAGATCTCTGTTGTTATGATTGCAGTCCAATCAAGATGCCAGCAGAACAACTCATCTTGCTTGTGTCAGAGAACAAAAGGTTATGTAAGTGTACCATACAGCAGCAGATCTTGTATAGGCAATGGAACACCACAAGTTCTTTACTTGCTCGTAGAATACCCTGAAACAAGTCACTGTCACAGGAAGGTCAAAACAACTATGTACTATAATATATACTAACAGTGCTATCATTACTTCACAGTTTTTATTTTATTTTTGTTAGTTGCTACTGTTATTCGTATGGTAAAATATGGTATATTACAATAACTAACCCTAAACAGGTGAAACTGCTAAATCACAGCCAAAGGTAATAATACCAAGAAATTAAATGACTGTAATTTTGTAGATTTTTACATTAGGAAAATGGTTACTGCTTGTTGTACTTCTTGATTATTCACAATACTAAATGATATCTTAAGTAATACTTGCATTATTATTAGTGGCAAAATTATTAGTATTACAAATCTTAATGTAGGTTCTTATTAAACTTGTATTAACATTTTGTAATAGCAGTATTCTGTGGTAATCAGTCATCATAATTAGTAGTAATAGCAACGTATTAAACAATATTAATTCTAGTAACTTTATTAATGCAACAAATTTTCGAAAAGCATTCAATTTTATCTAGAATCTTATAACAAACAAATGCTGCCCATTTTACATTTATACCATGAATATTTTAAATAATAAATCATTTGAATTTCATAATTAAATGTTTATAGAACTTTTTTTTTTTTTTTACAGTTTATAACCATTCACATCGTAGACCACCAATACAGTTTATGATGTATAAGTGTTAAGTAACAGTGAATACGATATTTAGAAGTTTCTCATTTGGGCTTTACTGACTAAAGAATAGAACCTCTATTAATCCCCAACATGTGTTCCTTTGAATAGAAAGTCAAGCGTCTACTCAAGCGTCTCTGCCTTAACAAACAGTTGTGAAGGAATAAGTTGTTCCTGAACTTGAGCGTGGTGCTGTAATAGAATGCAACTGTTACAACAAGTCAGTTTGTGAAACTTCTTTAGGAGTGTTAAGGAACCACAGCAACTCAGCCACGAGATGTTAGACAATGTAAAGTTACAGAGCGGGGTCACTGAGGTGCATAAAAATTACCAACGCTTTGCTGACTCAATAACTGAGTTCCCAGCCTCTCTTGGCTTTAACATTAGCCCAAAAGCTGTGCACCAGGAGCTTCATAACATGGGTTCCATGGCTGAGTAACAGCATACAAGCCTTACATCACTGAGCAGATGGCCTGGTGTTGGATGTAGTGATTGTAAAGTGCCACCACTGAACTCTGGAGCAGTGAAGGCATTCTGTGGAGTGACGAATCACGCTTCTCTATCTGGCAGTCTGATGACCGAGTCTGAGTTTCTGGGTTTGGCGAATAGTAGGAGAACATTAAACAAAACTGAAGAACTGTAGAACTGTAGGTTTGAATACATTTACTGCCATTTTCACTGAAATTGTTCAGCAAGTGCTTGCTGTGACATTTGGAATTCCAGTTAGCTGCTTGCTTTGGTGAACTCATCCTCGCTCATGTTGTATCAGTACAGGAAGAGGTGCTGTTCTCTCCTTTAGTGACTTGGCTGCTTCTGGAATTATGGGTTTCACAGGTTATCTGCTGGGTCGAGGCTCAGACCTCACTGGGTTATGATCAGAGAAAGACTGTTAGAAACACATTAGCTGTAAAAACAAAAAAAAAGCTTATACTTCATTAATTCATAACCATTAAATCAAATTGATTCATTATCAGCGCTTGCTTGTTACAAATGACTGCAAATGCAGCAGCCTAGCTCACGTTACTACACCATATTTACAGTTTTGGACTTTAATGTGAGCAATAATGTGAAATTTCTACTACAGTAGAAATCTTTGTATGTGCATGCGTGTGTGTCTAAAAAAGCTAGTTACTCAGGGGTGTCAAGTAACAAAGTACAATTACTTCGTTGCCTTACTTTGGTTATTTATACTTTACTGGCTGATTTTTACTTCTACTCCTTACATTTACACTCCATTATCAGTACTTTCTTCTACTTACATTTACACTCCATTATCAGTACTTTATACTCCTTACATTTACACTCCATTATCTGTACTTTCTACTCCTTACATTTACACTCCATTATCAGTACTTTCTTCTACTTACATTTACACTCCATTATCAGTACTTTATACTCCTTACATTTACACTCCATTATCAGTACTTTATACTCCTTACATTTACACTCCATTATCAGTACTTTCTACTTCTTACATTTACACTCCATTATCAGTACTTTCTACTCCTTACATTTACACTCCATTATCTGCACTTTCTACTTCTTACATTTACACTCCATTATCAGTACTTTCTACTCCTTACATTTACACTCCATTATCTGCACTTTCTACTTCTTACATTTACACTCCATTATCAGTACTTTCTACTCCTTACATTTACACTCCATTATCAGTACTTTCTACTCCTTACATTTACACTCCATTATCAGTACTTTCTACTCCTTGCATTTACACTCCATTATCAGTACTTTCTACTCCTTACATTTACACTCCATTATCAGTACTTTCTACTCCTTACATTTACACTCCATTATCAGTACTTTCTACTCCTTACATTTACACTCCATTATCTGTACTTTCTACTGCTTACATTTACACTCCATTATCAGTACTTTCTACTCCTTACATTTACACTCCATTATCAGTACTTTCTACTCCTTGCATTTACACTCCATTATCAGTACTTTCTACTCCTTACATTTACACTCCATTATCAGTACTTTCTACTCCTTACATTTACACTCCATTATCTGTACTTTCTACTTCTTACATTTACACTCCATTATCAGTACTTTCTACTCCTTACATTTTAAACATAGTCTCGTTACTCCTATTTCATTTCAGTTTGTTTTCATTCATGTACATTTACATTCCAGTAAAGATTATTGATAACATGTCTTTGAAGTTTGACTTCATTACAATACTTATAGACAACTAGTCATCATATCTTCTGCTCCATGAAACACATGTTAATGTTCAGTAGTAACAGATATATCTTTAATATATTTACATTGTACTAAACTACATTCATGTTTAATGGGCGTATATGAGCTGAAACAGGAAGCCTAGCGCATCCCAAATTTATCAACATTAACATTTTAATATAACATTATAGTCATTATGGCTTTTAGAAGAATGGGGTTTTTGGGGAGGTGGGCTAGTGCACTATAGATCTCTGTGGTGCGGCCTAAGCTTTTGTCCTTAATGGCATTTTCTTTATTACATTACTTTTACTTTTATACTTTAAGTAGTTCTGAAAGCAGTACTTTTACACTTTTACTGGAGTAAAAAGCTTCAGTTGATACTTTAACTTCTACAGAAGTATTTTAAACCGTAGTATCTATACTTCTACCTGAGTAATGAATGGGAATCCTTTTGACACCTTTGTAGTTAATGCATCATCCCATCAAGATATATCTATTTTATAATAAACGGGCCTTCAAATGGAACACATCTAAGCAGGAAATAAAGATTGCTTTGCTTTTTACACAGACTTGCCAAAGCCAGCTTATTAGCCATGAAAACACACGTCAGGTCAGTTCTAGCTCCAGGCGACCATTTGAATGGCGTTTCTTCAGAATATCCTGTCTTCTCTTTGGGTCGTCAGGCTTCTTAATGGTTTGTTCATGATGTCTCTGATTGCAGCCATCCATCTTGTTGCTGGCCGTCCTCCTCCACGTTTATTTTCACAGATCTACCAGGAGCATTTACAACATTACTGCATATAAATCATCATGATGGCATCAATATGTTTTGAAAAGTGGTAGCTAGAAAACCCCTCATTATGAAACTGATCTGCTGTTAGTTCTGTAAACTATTATAATGGACCGTTTCGCATTCCATGCCCGTTACTAGGAGATTAGTAGTGTTGTTACTCTGCGTACAAATTATGGGTAATACTTGTATTGACATCTGCTCGAGGTTAAAATGATCTGGTAAATCCATTAAAGATGTTTGTTTTTTAGTTTCTAGTGTCCATATGTTTCTTAGAAACAACTTTAGTGTAAACTGAATTGACCAGTACAAAACCAGTACAAGTTAGATGCAAGTTTGACAGGAATTGACCATTGATTGACCATTGAGCTGAAGCTAGGAGACCAAAAGACATTCATTTCATTTTGTGGTGTCTTTGGTTTCCTACTGAGTGCCATCATCAACATGAGCATGCTTTCTCTTAAACTAGACAGAACCCAAACAAAGCCCCTGGGCCATCACCAGCTCAGTGAGATACCTTCTAATGAAAACAGTGCCACCATTCTGAGGAGGTTCATACTCGTCGTTGGTTTCAGGCTACATTTTTTCCTTTGCAGGCACTGGCATCCGACAGAATCAGTCTGTTATTATGTGCTTGCTTAAAATAGTTATTTCCAGAGTTTCTATAGTCACAAATCATGTTTTAATGGCAACAGCTGTTGTTGAAAACTGTGTTTTCTTTGTCGACATCTGTAGGAACGTACTTTAATGAGTCGTGAGTCAGACCTTAAGTTTTTTCGCCATTAATAACTATCAAGGTCTTTCTTAGGCTGTGCCAGAGGTAAATACATGACTGGAATTTAAAAAAAAAATAGCTATGAAGAGCAATTATTGTTCGTCGAGGATGCTTCGGATTAGTGGAAATGTGCCAAATCAATCAACGGCTTGGGAAAAAATGAGGACACGAAAAAAGGTATTCACCCACCAGAATGCACATTGGGACTGTTCTGCCTCGAGCTTAAGATGAGTTTGTTTTCACTGAGGGCTTGTGACAGTTGAGTATATTTATTCTGTCTCCAGCCATTTCCATTTGCACAAGCTCTGTTTATCCAGGGCAAGTTCAGCTTCGCTTGCTCCGAGGTCTGGGCATTCTCCCGATGCCCCCTGCGGCTCAAGCAGCAGTCAGGAAAAACACAGAGAGGCAGGGGTTTTAATAGATATTCAAGACAGAGGAGAGCACGAACAGAAGTCAGCAATTTCCTTTAAGCACTCTCCAAGCTGTCTGAGGAGCTGTGTTGCCCGTTTAAGGGTTTCCATTGGAGGACAGCAGCGCACACCAGGGCTGAGCTTGTACCCGCTGCACTGCAGAACATTCCTAGGCAAAGTTCCCGACATCATCAATGGAAACACTTAACAGCCTCTTCACCTACAGCAGGGGTATTTCATTAGAGTCAGTAAGGTCCAGTTAGAGGAGATAGTCCAAGGTCCGGACTATCATCATTTCTAACGTGTGTTCTGGTTCAGTGGTGTATCCTGTTTACTGAAGTTGTCTAGTATCAGCATCTTATACCATCAGCTACTGAAACACCATGTCAGGGTCGGAAGCTGGATCGGACACAGGCACGAGCTTTAAGTAGAAAGTATCTTTAATTTAATAAAAATACACTAAAGACAAACAGACTGGAAACCAAAGCACAAAACGACATACCGCTAGATAACCTACACATATCACGAAAATGACCAACCAAGACAGAGGGCAAACACTGGGTATATATATACACGGGCTAACAAGAGGGAACAGGTGACGAGACTAAACATCGATGGGGAACAGGTGTGCGAGGCGGGGCAAGGGCGGAGACAGGGAGCACGTGACAAAACAGAAACACATGGACAGGACATAAACAAAGGCACATGGAGGGGAGGCGTGACACACCAACACATCACACATACCGTTCAGTATATTTCAGCAATATATATTGTTTTAAATGTTGAACTGAATGAATTATTTATAAAACTACAAATAAATGCGTTTTACTCACTTCAAGTAAAAACAAGGGCTACATTAAAAGTGTTTATTTCTAGAAAAAGTAAATAAATCGTGCAGTCTTCTTCTGAACTCTGTTTGGAGCTGTCTGTGGGAATAATAAACATATCTGTCTCCATCCATTCCTGGTTGCACGTTATTCTTTCCGACTCGCTTTATTCTCTGACTCGCTTCGGACCTCGCCTGTGTGCTCTCCGAACTCCCGATTATGCTCAGATCTGATTGGCTGAGGAGAGCCTTTGGTGATCTTATAATGCTCGTGATTGGTCTGTGTTTACTGTGTTTACTGAGTTTACTGCGCCGTAAAGCCTGTATACCATAAAGAGAAGAAAAGTTCCACCACTTAAAATAAACCCTGTCAGAATTAAATTGTTCTCAGTAGTTTATCTGTTTGGGTCCTCATTGGACAACATCTGGTCTGCCTATTAGTGACCTGTGACCCACAGTACTGTGCAAAAGCCAGAGGCCACCCCTCAATTCTTTTATTTCCTCTAAAAACGACTAGAAAGGGTACATTTTTAGGATTTTTGGGAGATATTTTCGAGAACAGGATATAAAATGAACCACTTGCATAAGGAAGTGTTATTAAAGAGACAGAGAAGGTGAGACTTCCAACAACCATGGTGGATCAGCAAAGCTTCCATCATGAGATGAACAACACTGAACAAAAATTAAGCTCCATTCTTGCCTTCTAGAAGAATCCAGAGGTGTTTCTGTCCATCCTTCCACTGTGAGAAGAAAGCTCACTTCTGTTGGTCTAAAAGCATATTAAGATGCCCTTACTGAGAAAAAGAAACAGACCAATGGACTGAAAACACTGAATTACTGAATGTGTTATTTATATCTTTTTAGATTTCTTTAAAAAACTGAAAGCTAGCCCCAGGAAAAAAATAAAAAAATATAGACTGTGACTGTACTTGTTTCTTTGTAGTACTGTAGGTACCAGGAATGTAATTCTTCTGGGCCTAGTTGTCTATGGACAGCATATACAACTAGAAAAGTGCATCTCCTGGGGGAAACGCAGGATGAGCAATATGAGGGATGAATAAACAACAAGTAGAGGAGTGCCGGTCTGTGTGTTTGGAGATCTGCCCTGAGTGAGTACATGCAGGTTTGTGACTGTAGCTTAAACGAAACCATGATGTTTTCGGCGTTCGAAAATGAATGGGACTCTATGGGTGGAAGGAGGGATGAATAAACGACAAATAGAGGAGTGTGGGTGCATATGTCTGTGGATTAGAACTTGCTTAGAGGATTTGTGCATTTGATGAAAAAGCTGTATACAAGCCCGAATCACACAATCAGACCGGATAGTCTGGAGATGGAACTGAGACGATATCTCGAAAACTGCAGGACAAGTTATGTGGCAAAGCTCTGGCAGAAAGATAATAATAATATTTTTTTTAAAAAGGACAAAAAGAATATACCGTGTCTGGTCTAGAACATGTAACAGCACAGAAAAACAATACATGGGAAGATGTCGACTACTAAATTTCTGGTATCGTAACATACATATCGGCCAAAATACTCAACAAAGTTTAAATACTATTCAGTTTATATTGTCACTGTCTAAAGAAAACACGTAAAATTTCATTATGACTGGACTGGACTGGACCACTTTTCTGGTTACATTGACTTACATTCAAAATAAAGAAGGTCTTTGGCCTCTCCTGTGAAGTTGTCGTTTTTAAGATACATGCTTTTCTTTGGACAGCGATGATATTTATATGTAAGCCTCTGTGTAGATGTAGTGGTCAGCACTGTCTCCTCACAGTAAGATGATCTGGGTTGGATTCCTGGTCCGGGTGGTTCTGTGTGGAGTGTGTAGGTTCTCTCTGTGTTTGAGTGGGTTCCTCCGGGTACTTTGGTTTCCTTCCACAGTCCAAACACATGCATGTTAAGATCCTCACTCTAAACTGAACGTAGGTGTGAGTGTGAGTAAGTGTTGCGATGCGATGGACTTCGCCCGATGACGCTGGGATTGGCTCCAGCTAGCGGGATTAAGTGGCGGATGGATGGATGGATGGATGGATAGATCTTTTCTTTGGACAACGATAATATTTATATATAAGCCTCTGTGTAGTGTTATGTAAAGTTCTGTGTCTATTTTTGGCTAAAGTTGTGTTTGGTTTCTTTCCTGAGACTAATAAATCAAATAAAATATTAAAATTAAATATAACTAAGCATTATCTGTAATTATTGGACAGTATTGTATTTAGGTTCACACAAAAGCAATGCCATTTTGTAAACATGGTGTACTTTGCATCAGTTAACACACTACACTACGTTGCGAGTCTGTTGAATTAGCTGTTATTTGTTAGAACAAAGACAGAGCATAATATACATAGTGTGTCTTCTCGAGACATCTTGTTTTAGGGAAAGTATTTGGTTCTGTTTAATCGCACAGGTACAGAACGCTCAGAAAAAGTGTTCAAAATTGAGGTATGTACTTGGTTAAGTTCAGGCTAAACACGTTGTACGGCAGAATTCATTGATGTAACTCTCTGAAGGCAGAGACCTGGAAAGATGCAGACAAGTGCAGCTGCAGCGAGGTCGAATATGGAAATACTTTGCGCTCAAGGCAGATGATCCCAGATTATTAATAGATTCCCAAAAAAAAAAAAAACCTGTATGCAAACAGTGCCAACACTTCCAACTAAGCAAAGCAGCTCAAAGACAGACAACCACATTTATTTAAAGAATTCAAAGCAAGTGAGTTTAATTCACACTAACCTTACATTAACAAAACATATCCACCAAGTAAATGAAGGCTAAACACGCTGTGCGGCAGAATTCACTGATGTAACTCTCTGAAGGCAGAGACCTGGAAATGGTTAGCAGCAGTCAATGATCTAGGAGAGCTTATAAATCAGTTCCAGTTTATGTGAAGTACGGAGGTGCATCCAAACATGAACCCACCTTAATAAGCTTGTTCTGAAATGCCGGAGCCGACTTCTGAGCCTCTACCTCTCTGCTAACCGTGCCCCATCAATGTAAAGCCATTAACTATAGTAGGCCACGTACTAAAAGCAGCAGTCAGGCCGTAACAAGCTTTAGGATAATCCTCTCGTAAAAGTCAATTAGAGGCTGTAACTGTGAACACACTTCTCTGACCTCTGTAAAAGCAACTCTCGAGGAAGCCATGAAGTTATGATATGATCTGAATTTGCACTGGAATGATATATAGCCTTTGTATTTGCTGTAAGTAGGTCAGCCAGTTACTGCAAATCATGTGTTGATTTGCTGGCCTCCTTGTGTTGTTGGACTTCATGTGTTAGACTCCAGGGCTCATATGTCCGGAGTCAGTTTCAGCTTTTAGTCACGTTATTGCATTAACCCTCTGATGTCCAGATCTAATGTTTCACTGTACTATACGAATGTAATTTCTCATTGAAAACCAAGTTGTAGATGTAAAGCGAAGACATGTTGTGACAAGCGTAATGTTGTGATGGTGGTCTTCAGTCTGCGTTTGAAGACCATGAGAGAGTTCGCTGTTCGGACAGCCAGTGAAAGTTCGTTCCACCATCTGGGCTCCAGAACAGAGAAGTGTCTTGTTGCGTGTCTTCCATGAATCTTGAGTGATGGCGGGTCAAGCCGAGCCGTAGTAGAAGCGCGAAGGGCTCGAGGTGCGAATCGACTTCTGACTATTTCCATAAGGTCAGGAGGAGCTGGTCCATTCTTGGCTTTGTAGGCGTCAGAGTTTTAAACTGAATGCGAGCAGCTACAGGAAGCCAGTGAAGGGAGCGCAGCAGTGGAGTGACATGAGTGAACTTGGGGAGATTGAAGACGAGCCTTGCTGCTGCATTCTGGATCAGTTGAAGGTTCTGATGGTCTGCAGAGGAAGACCAGCCAGGAGCGAGTTGTAGTAGTCGAGCCTTGAAATGACAAGAGACTGGACGAGCTGGAGAATTTAATTTCTGCTTGATAAAATTTAGAACAGTTGAACACAAAGTTGTTCTGTGTGGTGTAAAATGTTTTAGAGAAAGGTGCTGAATCAGAAGTGTTTACAGTGTTGTGGTTTGGCCATGATCTATAACGACCGCTTTAAATGTCTAGTCGCCCCTGTGGAATAATTTAATAGTTTTGAAACTATATCTTTTTGAGTATTTGGTGAACAAAAGACTAGGTGTACTAAAACGTTTGGCTGGTAGTGTACTAAAACGTTTGGCTGGTAGTGTATCTAAAACGTTTGGCTGGTAGTGTATCTAAAACGTTTGTCTGGTAGTGTACTAAAACGTTTGGCTGGTAGTGTATCTAAAACGTTTGGCTGGTAGTGTATCTAAAACGTTTGGCTGGTAGTGTATCTAAAACGTTTGGCTGGTAGTGTATCTAAAACATTTGACTGGTAGTGTACTAAAACGTTTGACTGGTAGTGTACTAAAACGTTTGACTGGTAGTGTACTAAAACGTTTGGCTGGTAGTGTATCTAAAACGTTTGACTGGTAGTGTATCTAAAACGTTTGGCTGGTAGTGTATCTAAAACATTTGACTGGTAGTGTACTAAAACGTTTGACTGGTAGTGTACTAAAACGTTTGACTGGTAGTGTATCTAAAACGTTTGACTGGTAGTGTACTAAAACGTTTGACTGGTAGTGTATCTAAAACGTTTGGCTGGTAGTGTATCTAAAACATTTGACTGGTAGTGTACTAAAACGTTTGACTGGTAGTGTACTAAAACGTTTGGCTGGTAGTGTACTAAAACGTTTGACTGGTAGTGTATCTAAAACGTTTGACTGGTAGTGTACTAAAACGTTTGACTGGTAGTGTATCTAAAACGTTTGACTGGTAGTGTATCTAAAGCGTTTGGCTGGTAGTGTATCTAAAACGTTTGACTGGTAGTGTACTAAAACGTTTGACTGGTAGTGTATCTAAAACGTTTGACTGGTAGTGTATCTAAAACGTTTGACTGGTAGTATATCTAAAACGTTTGACTGGTAGTGTACTAAAACGTTTGACTGGTAGTGTATCTAAAACGTTTGACTGGTAGTGTATCTAAAACGTTTGACTGGTAGTGTATCTAAAACGTTTGACTGGTAGTGTATCTAAAACGTTTGACTGGTAGTGTATTAAAGCTAAATGCTTTCTTTTAAAAAGGGTATAAGTGCAAATAAATTGAACTGGAATAAACTCTCTACTGCAGAGTTTTCGTACCTGCTGATGTTTACTGGGCTGAGAAGTGAAAAAAGGTTCTGGTGTTCTGACATAAATATGAAGGAATGTGCTTCCTGTACATGAATGATGGTGTGTTTGCCCAACATTCACTCATCCTTGTCCATGTGCTGTTAGGTCACTCTGCAGGGACACTGCATGGTCAATTCTGTTCTAGGAATTCTCCGTCACTTTGCTCCATTTGTTTTGTGGTCAGTGCACTCTACAAACCTTGATGTGACATTAAGCCTGTCTGTAATAGATCACCTCACCGACCATGCATCATCCTGCGCTGTCAGTGGCTAATATTGCCGCTTAGTCACTTCTCCAGTACTAAGTGTTCTAAATCTACAGGTAATGGTTTTGGAAATCCATATGAGAGTGACTAATGCACAGGCCTGACGATGACTGATGCAGTGGGAAGATCTCAAAGCTTCTCAGAGTGCAGTGGTAAATGGACATTCTCAGCACACATGCAAAGACATTTACCCAAACATTTGATGTATGTATGCACTCCTGTCCAGTGTAATGCAGAGGCTGGGATTAACATAGTAACTCTGAAACTCAAAGAATGTATTTAATAAAAACAGAACATCTCAAATATTTATTAAAGTTTTTGTTAAAGGGAATCCCGGCTGGTAACACATGTAAGCCTTAATATGTTGTAATAAATCTAAATTATTAAGACGTAAAAAAATCAGATTTTAGTATCAGATTTATTTATAAATTGGCTTTTATTCTAAATATTTAACATATGGACGCAGCCATTATTACTGACGCGCAGTGCCTGCTGGGTAGATGAGGTCAGATGGTTTCAGGTCTAAACCGGACTGTGGTGTGAAGGAGTGAATGTTAGTTACTAACCTAGCTTAAAGAAAACCATGTACATTGTGTTGTTGATGTTGTTTCAGTGAAAGTCAGTGTGAAGACTGATATTAGTCTAAACAGCTTCACAAACATAAACAAAGAGAATAGTTAGTGAAGCAGCGTGTGGACCAACACAGCTACCCAAAGACCCCCGCTCTGCTCTCCTCACTTCAGTCTGGATGAGTTTGAGTGGTTCAGTAGACCACCACTGGTAAGAGACTTGATGGAGGCTGTTGGTGCCACAGTTTCTCCACACAGGAAGTCCAGAAGCTCCAGATTATGGAGAACCACGAGAAGAACCGTGAACGTGAACATGCGCTGGACTCTCTCCTGAGAACGTTTAGCGTTAGCATCAGCTGCTTCTCCTCGTTTGTGGATCCTGAAGGTGAAAGTCCAGTCTTAGTAGTGAACATACTACTTCACTAATAAAGGAGTGTGAAGCTCAGAGACACTCCCGTTCAGTGTATCTAGCTGTTTACTGAGCGTGAATGTTTCCTGCTAGAAAGCGGAGCTCCTTTAACAGACACTCTCCTTCTCCGTCAACACCAACACACAGCTTCACAACAACTCCAGCACTGTGTCCACTCTCTCCTCCACCCTCTCTGTTCACCATCTACACTAACGTGGTGTGTGATGTAGCCGCTTGTAAATAATAACAGAGTAACTCGGTTGGTCAAGATTTGTCTACTTTAGTATCTGTGTTTGAAGTACCCCCTTGTATTATGGGAATAGGCATAGGTCCCATGTTGGCTGGCTCACTCACTCTGATGCTGAGTTTAATAGCGGCAAAATGTTTAGTTCAACAGTTTTTCTTCTGGAAATGCTTTCTTCTAGTTCTAGTTTGGAAATGAGCTATTCCACACACTGATTAAGATCTTACACATCTTCTCCTCTGTCTTCATGTTAAGAACTAACTTTAACTTTTTCCACAAAAGTGGGCAACTAATAAACTGATTTATTTTCTAACAGACAGTAAAACATCATAATTAGTTCACTTTACGGTACCCCTCAGAATTTTACATTTCAAGACATTCAGGGGGCCCAAGAGGTTAGTTATGACCCCCAAGACCCCCTTTACATTATACCTTGCTTAGAATATATGGCATGGTCAGAAATGACATGCCCCCATGCTGTTAGAAAGAGCAGTGGTGAGCTGGGACTACTAGAGCTAGGTCTTCAGTTTGGGCCATGATGCTTCATTCATGCTTCACTGCTTCAGTGATTAAGGTAGAATGGAAGTTTGCTGACACCAGAATATATCTGTTTACCATTTAAGGCTGGACAGAAAACTGGAAACAGGCAGTTCTAGAATAAACACAGGCATTTAAAGCTTCTAAAAGACACTTCTTGTTTTACTTGAAGCTTGTTAGAGACATATTAGCAGGTATTTTATCTTGTAGCAGTTTCACAGTGACCTCTTCAGCAGTAACCTCTGGTGCAGAGCTGCTGTCTCTGGTTTCTGTTTCAACAACACTTTGATTAGGCTGCTGCTCGTGTTCACAGTTAGTGACGTATAGCCATAGGTTGAAAGTGTTGGGTTTGTTTGGAAGGACGTAAGTTGGTCTAACCACATTTTTACGGGCCTTCCCAAAAGTTTGTGCTTGAAGAATCGTTTTTCCATCTCTTAATAATGCGTTTCACTCCAAAACTTATTCTTAGAGACAGAGCGATCAGCGTTTTTGAGGCTGATTCCAATCGTCGATCACCTTTTAGCACGATCGGCCGATAGCCGATACCGATCGAGGGCGGGGCTATATGCCACGGCAGGGCTACATGTAGTTATTAGCGCGAGCAAGTCATGAAACGTGGTCTAAACTAGTTTATTACCATTTTTAACGCGCTCATGTGAAACAGCATAATATTTTAAACAAAATTAACAGTAAATAAACAAAATAAATCAAACAAAAATCATTACATTTAGACCCTTAATTTAAAATGAAAAAAGCAAATTAAATAAATTCAGCCAAAACCGCAGTCATTAAACGCAGACTCTGGTTATTTTAAACAAAAACTGTAATCATTAAATGTAGAATATTGAATTGTTGCTGCTGTTCTGTTTGTACTGGTCAGATCTGGTATGTACGGGTTTCTGGGTTATTAGTTTTGTGTTAGCTGTGTGTGCTAGCTCTGCTGTTTGCTGATACTCACTGTATTCAGCTGCGTGGTGTCTCTTAAGTGTGTATCAGATTAGTAGTGTTAAATATCTTTGTATTGGTTCCCCAACGAGAAATGTATGTTTATTTTACTAATTTTCAAAACGATGATGAGTCTGCCAGACAGACGACATGCTTTCTATCAGCACATGCTGTTCTCGCGACACCGCTGCTTTAGTCAGTGTGTGGAAAATGAAAGTGTATGTATTTCCACCTAGTGGATCAGATAGGAATTGCAGGGAGCTGGCCGGAGGACCCCTTTTCCTGGATAAAACGTTAGCTGGAACAGAAATTAGGCTCATTTGTTTAACGCCATCGATCAGCTCTTAGGATCGACTAAATTGGAGAAATATCGGCGGATCACCGATCATATATTTTGATTAAAAAACGGCCGATACCGATACATAGCCGATCGATCCTTCAAACTCCACTTATTTTAAGTATAAACCGTGTTTACATTATCACTAACAACATTTGAGGTGAAGGTTAGGGTTTAGATTCTCATACAAAGTTCTCAAAGTCGTGCCGCTGAACTGAGAAAGCCCAAGTACAGTCCGCCCTTCTCTCACACTCCTTTATGCAGTATAGTGGTAGAGTACACAGCCCATATAAAGTTAGAGTGTTTAAACTCACTGGAGCACAGTTCCTTTCAAACCAATAAACTCAATCGCTTTAAAGAGCTTTCGACAAGGCTGGGGCTTTTACACTGGCACATCATTATGATGTCATGGGAATGATTGATGTTGGCCTGATGTCGTTCTGGGTGGTTAACAGACTCTCACTAGTGGAGAGCAGGCAGTAGGGAGATGGTGCTGTGCCTTCATTATTTTGCAACTTAGTTTATGATTTCCTGCAACCCTCACCCCTTAAAAAGCTTCAGAAAAATCGAACAGCTGCAGTTTTATGGACCACCATGTCATCGTGACATCGAGACATATGAGGAAGAGGCCAAGAACATGTTCAGCAAGGGCAAAATTTCAAACCTCATTCAAGCCTGTGTGAAACTCGCTGTACATTACAGAGATACAAACGTGAACATCATAGTTGGCACCCCTGCATTCAGTACTCGGTACAATCTCACTCTGACAGTTAAACTGCACTCGCTTTTCTCGTATAACAGCACTGAACTCTGAGACCAGTCGGTGTAAGATTACCGAAGGCTCCTCAGCCAATCAGTTCTGTGCACAATAGGGCATGCGGCGTGCACACACAGGTGAGGTATAAAGCGAGGAGCAGCAGTCGGAGACTAAAGCGAGTCAGAAAGAATAACGTAAAAACAGAAAAGTGAACAGAGAGAACTGAGTGTTTAACAGGAACGGTTCTGGAATGGACCTGCTCGTCTAGTTCTGGAAAATACCGCTCTGTACAACCAACATGTACACTAGTGAAGCTGAGTTAACAAGAAGACACACCTTTATTTACTTTCTCTATAAATAAACACTTAAAGATGATTTTTTTTGTAAATGTAGCTCTTTTTCAGTTCAGCATTTAAACAGTAAATATACTGAAATATACTGAACGGTATGTGTGATGTGTTGGTGTTTCAGTAGCTGATGGTATAAGATGCTGATACTAGACTACTTCAGTAAACAGGATACACCACTGAATCAGAACACACGTTAGAAATGATGACTTGGCCTGAGAAGATCTCCTCTAACTGGACCTTACTGACTCTAATTAAACACCCCTGCTCTAGATCAGCTAGGGTCCTGCGTCCTCTCGTGTGCACTCTCCTCTTTAGGTCACTCCACAGCTTTTGTATGGGGTTTAGCTCAGGGCACTGAGATGGCCATGCCAGAAGCTTGATTTTGTGTTTAGTGAACTGGACATATGTTTTGGATCATTGTCCAGCTGGAAGATCTAGTGATGACCCATTTTTAGTTTCTTGGCGGAGGCAGACAGATTTTGAAATGTCCTGGTATTTCATGGCATCCATGATGCCATATACGCTAATGAGTTATTTTCAGTCTTCCTTAAGTGTTTATTGCCAAAAAGCTTAATCTTCATTTCATTTGACCATCGAATCCAGTTCCAGCAGTGTTTAGTAAACTCCAGGCAGTCGTGACTGGAAAGGCTTTTTCATGACAGCCCTTTCCAATAATCTGTTGGCATGGAGGTGGCATCTGCTAGTTTCGAAGACTTGGTGTCCGCAAGATGCTCTTTGGACCGGGGTGGGTTTAGTGATTCAGGTCAAATGCAGGAATGAGCCTCATGGATGGACTTGGTCAAGGCTCTGTTCTGCAGAGCTGCATATTCATTTACACTGTGAGAAAATAATACAGTATATTCATCTTGACAAGTGAACTGATTTTGTTGATAATATCTAATATTTCCCATTTTGGGATTGTTTTAAATATAGTATACTGCCGTAGCAAACTAAGCCTCGGTCCTCTCTCCCAACACCCCCCTCCAAACCACTGTCTGAAAATAAATTACCGTTTCCTCTCCTAATAAACTGTCAAGAAACAAAAAATAAGACAGAAATGCAACAAACAATAACATCTGTACAACACAGACAACTTCTTAAATTAAATAAGCTCCTCCTTATAAATAACCCAACATCACTCAGCTCCGTCTGCGCTTCAGAGGAACATGTAGACCACACGGCCAAGGAGCGTCAAAACTCGAGCTCCAAAAACTCAAGGTGATGATATTTCACACACGTAACTGTTTCACTCGTGAGCGTGAATGTGATACTTGTGAGCACAGAAAGAGAAACCACACTCACAATTTTAATAAATATGCTCACACTGTCTTTTTTTTCTCCTTTAATTCTCTTTTTCTGGGGGGAACAGGGGCTTCCATCGTGACTTAGCAAACTAGCTAGCGGTGGTAGCCTAGCGCTAGCTAGCTGTTTCTCCAGCTACCGTCACCACAGCAGGCGGAAATGATCATACAGTTAAGCCCCGCCCACGTAGAGGGAAGATATGATTGGTCAGTTTTACTGTCATTTGAAATTGGTATGGTGCTGAATTATAACTGCCTGGCCCCCTCTGTACAGGCTTCCACTTAACCCCTCACACTCCAACACTGACTGAATAGACACGATTAAATAATTTATTTGTCTATATTTTTATAATTGTTTGGATGTTGATTGGCAAATTGTAAGTAGATAAAATAAAATTATATATATATATATGTGAGTGTGTGTGTGTGTGTGTGTGTGTGTTAAGAATATCTTAGGCCCTCTGAGAGAGCACAGAGGGCCATGACGGTTCCCCACTGCTATACAGTTATTTAAATGGTGCACATACTTAAATATGATTTAGTAACATGGTCTCAATGTTGTAGCAGGTCATTTTGCTGGTTCTAAGAAATATGAGATCATTTGGTACAGAGACTCATTTCCTTTGTTTTTGATGGAGTGAATACTTACATGAACAAATGAGTTCATGATTTTTTGAGTAACCACCTAACACTGGAGCTTTCTACACAAACATTAACACTAGCTTTATGTACGGTCTGCTGAGGCCGTGCAGCGCTCTGTTCTTACTGAAAAAGGCTGAGTTAGTTTTGGGTAGCGTAGCGACAAACTCTTTCCTTTCCTCCCTCTTTCACCAGGTACGAGCAGCAACAACAAAACCAAAACACACGCCGTTTCTGACCAACATAAACAGTTTCTGTTTTTGATGGCTAGCGTCTCGCTGCCATTTCTCCTCTAAGTGGATGAGGAGAAACTCTTTCATGAAGTGGAAAAAAGGAGGAATCTATATGACCGCTTCAGTGAATATTTAAAGGATTAGAACAGAAAGGAAACAATCTGGAGAGAATTTTCCAGAGTGCTGAACGTCGGAGGTGAATGAACGGAGTTGGTCTTGCTATCTGGAAACACGTTAGTACTGGGGTATTTCATTAGAGGTCAGTAAGGTCCAGTTAGAGGAGATCTCCTCAGGGCAAGCTCCGGACCGTCATCATTTCTAACGTGTGTTCTGATTCAGTGGTGTATCCTGTTTACTGAAGTAGTCTAGTATCAGCATCTTATACCATCAGCTACTGAAACACCAACACACCACACATACCGTTCAGTATATTTCAGTATATTTACTGTTTAAATGCTGAACTGAATTAATGTTTTTTTTCATCAATAAGTAAAAACAAGAGCTACATTTAAAATGTTTTTGAAAAAAAGTGCATCATAAAGTGTTTATTTATAATAAATATGTAAATAAAATGTTTAGTCTTCTTAACTGAGTTTCACATCTTAACAGTTTCTCTGTCTCTTGTGTTCCTCCACACTTTCTCTTGTTCAGTGAGAGAAGTGAGATCTTGGTTCTCCAGCCAGGACTTTAAATCGGGGCTGAAACTGTATTAGGACCATTCTCACACACATATGAGATATCCGGAACGTTCTGTGTGGAGTGTGTATGTTCTCCCTGTGCTTGAGTGAGTCCAAACACATGCATGTTAGGATCCTCACTCTAAACTGAACGTAGGTGTGAGTGTGTGTTGGCCATGTGATGGACTGGCGACCTGTCCATGGTCTACCCCGCTTTCGACTGATGCACTGCGATTGGCTCCAGCCCTCCTGTAATCCTGACTAGTGGGATAAAGTGAAAGATTGATATGAGATACGTGGCTGCTTTTAATTAGCTCCACCATCTCAGAACATATGAGATGTTGGTTTGGAGCTGTCTGTGGGAAGTATAAACATCTCTGTCTCGCTCCATTCCTGGTTGAAAAGTAGTTTTTCGTCGTTGACTTTTCTTTTTTTAGAGTACGCCGTCTGACTCGCTTTATTCTCCGACTGCTGCTTCTCACCTGTGTGCACGCCCGCACTCCGAATCTGCACAGATCTGATTGGCCGAGGAACGTGTTTAGTGATTTTACTATGCACACGATTGGTCTGTGAGTTTATTGCGCCGCAAAGCCTGTATACTGTTAAGACAAGATAAGCTCCACCGCTTAAAATAAACACAGTCTAATTTAAGTCCCTCTCAGTAGTTTATCAGTTTGGGTCCGCATTGGACAACGTCTGGGTCTGGACCTGGACCGTGGTCCCCCTATTAGTGACCTCTGCGTTAGTAGAAATATCCTAGCAAAGACATTAACTGAAGTGAAATCGCTGACGTCTCAAGCTCTTCTCTGATAGGTCTGTGTTTTGTTCACATGTGCACTTCCCACTGGAGACATTCTGAGAGCTTTGAGATACTACTGCTGCACTTGGATAACTCATTTTAATTTCCCTCCTAAAACACAGAAAATCAGAAAATCATTAGTCTCAAGTTTATTTTGCAATGATGTTGTCACAATGCAGTATTACAGAATTTTGAAAACATACAGTTACAACATGTATCCCCTGGTGGGCAAGCCACAGGCGACAGTGGCAGAGATAAACTCCCTCAAGACTGGAGAAAGAAACCTTGGGAGGAACCAAGACTCACAAGAGGACTCACAGTAAACACTGGTCAAACTGTATTTACAGTTATTAAGCTATATTCAAAATAGAACTAAGAGAGTCTTTGTTTTAAGTCTGAAGGGCAAAAGCTTTAGAACCTGCTCAAGTAGAGGCAGTCTCTGACTCATTCTGTGTGAACTGAAACAGTCCTATCATATCTCACAGATGGTACATCTAGATGACTCAGTAAGGGGGCCTCCCAGGTGCTCGTCCAGTCTCGTCATTTTAAGGCTCGACTACTGCAACTCACTTCTGGCTGGTCTTCCTCTGCAGGCCATCAGGCCCTTACAACTGATCCAGAATGCAGCAGCAAGGCTCGTCTTCAATCTCCCCAAGTTCACTCATGTCACTCCACTGCTGCGCTCCCTTCACTGGCTTCCTGTAGCTGCTCGCATTCAGTTTAAAATTTCTGATGCCTACAAAGCCAAGAATGGACCAGCTCCTCCTGACCTTATTGCAATGATCAGAAGTCGATCTGCACCTCGAGCCCTTCACGTGTCAAGCACGGCTTGGCTTGACCCGCCGTCCCTCAAGATTCATGGAAGACACACGACAAGACGCTTCTCTGTCCTGGAGCCCAGATGGTGCAACGAACTTCCACTGGCTGTCTGAACAGCGGACTCTCTCACGGTCTTCAAACGCAGACTGAAGACCACTGTCTCTTTGTGAAGCACTTATAAGCACTGATCTACTGAAGCATCGGTAGAAACCATAACTGCACTTGATCTTCTAGGAGCTCTGGATAAGTACTGCACTGATACTGTATGTAGTGTATATATTCTCTTCTCTGTAGGTGTTCCAGTCTTGCTAGGTGTTGCTCTGTGTCTAAGCTTTTGTTGTCTTCTTTCTAGGTATCAGCACTGACTCTTGTTTATGGCAGTGTTTAAGCTCAAGAGTAGTTTGGACTTAAACCTGTTTGTACTAGATAGAGATACTCATACTCTGACTGAACACTTTTGTAAGTCGCTCTGGATAAGTACATGTAAATGTAAATGGTGTAGTTGAAGGTGTAGCAGATGGCAAGTTTGAAGAGAACTGGTTGGTGTCTGATGAGGAGGAGGCCATGATGGTCAGTCTTCTAACAGCATTCAGCAGGAGGGAAAGGCAGGCATTCTTTCAGGAAGAGTAAAGAGACAACATGAGTTCTGCTTGGGATTATGTATATAAAAAACATGAAAATTTTCAAAGTGTGGCTGGTGCCTCTGCCAGATCTACCTAAAGAGGTACGATGTGGTGGAAAATAATCCCATGAAATCGGAAAATTACAGCCATTTTTAATATATATACATATATTTCAGAATAGAATATTGAACATTAGCATGTACAGAGTATCTCATTGGCATTTTCATGGGGCTTCTGGGGATGTCGTGCCTCTTTTACTATGATCCAGTTGATTGGATTATTGCTCTAACTGTCATTTCTTTTAATAAAATAATTAAAACTAAGGTATAGGGGTCACTCCAAGCAAAAGGATTAAGCTACATTTTAAGTTTAAGAGTTAAGACTGAGCCTGGAGTCAAGACTGAGCCTTGAGTCCAAGCCCGAGATTGCCTGAGGACTGATATATACCCCAAGCTGTGGGCTGCGTCTCCCAGTGGTCTACGGTGTCGCTGTAGTTTTGTTTTTAATGCAGAAATGTGTTACAGTATGTGAGGACTACAGCTTTGTGCTGTTTGCTAAACTCTGTATCTGCTCATTACTCTTCTCATTCAAAACAAACATTGTCTTATTGAGAATCCTAGATGCAGATGTTTATTCTCATTTTGTTGATATTCAATAATACACAGAGGCATCGGACCAAGTCCACTTTATCCCAGACTTTAGTCCAAATGAGGTCAAGACCGAGACAAGACAGCAAGTTGTTTTCAAGTACTACAGCCCTAGCAGAATGACCTATACATGGACACAATACCATGCTAGCACCGGATGAATCAGTGCAATACTTGGGATTTCAGTTTTTTGTTGTTTTGTTTTGTTATATTTTGGCAGTGGGGAACTGTCATGGCCCTCTATGCCCTCTCAGAGGGCCTAAAATATTCTTAACACACACACACACACACATATATAATCAACATCTAAACAATTATAAAAATACAGACAAATAAATTATTCAAACGTGTCTATTCAGTCTGTGTTGGAGTGTGAGGGGTTAAGTGGAAGCCTGTGAGTCTGTGTCTCCCCCTATAAGTGCCTCCGCAGAATGTTGGTGATTGGTGGTCCCGCTGTTCATGTACAGAGGGGGCCACGCAGTTCTTATTCAGCACCATACCAATTTCAAATGACAGTAAAACTGATCAATCATATCTTCCCTCTAAGTGGGCGGGGCTTAACTGTATGATCACTGCCGCCCACTGTGGCGACGCTAGCTAGAGAAACAGCTAGCTAGTGCTAGGCTACCACCGCTAGCTAGTTTGCTGAGTCACGATGGAAGCCACGATGGAAGCCATCAGCCAATATCGTTCGGCCCATGTCCCGCCCCCAAACTGTCAACGGTCACCAGCCTTTCCACTCTGAAGAATATCAACTGACGTTAGTCGCCGTATTAGTTCACAAGGGTGTAGGAACGGGTCAGACATTTACTAATATGAATCAAAGCCCACCCTATCCCCTAAATATTACCTATAATCTGATTCCACTGTAGGTAAGGTAGTAAATCACTGTATGTATAGTGACGTAGAACAACATTTGTGAAATTACAGTAAATTACTAATAAATAAACAAAAAACAACAGTATCTGTACATCCAATTAAAGACCACTTTACAAACTAAACTAGATACTCCACATTACATGCTACTGCTGTCAGAAAACTTTTAAATTATACACACAATGTCTGAATTATATACACATATAACTAAAACATATATATAATTTTCTTTGGTGGTATAATGCTGAAATGAAATGATAAAACAATGTATGTTGAGGTTTTTAATCATTTTAGACAGTAAGGCTGTGTCCCAAACAGCGCCCTCTGTAACATTACACACTACACTACTGACAGCACTTCTAACGATGGTGTTCTTTTATTTATTCATTAATTAATTTATTTTATTAATTATATTTTATTTTTTATGTATGTAGTGTAGTAGCAGTCTGCAGTTTGGGGTGTGGCCAGAGAGTAATGTAACTTTACGTTTCAGAGTGATTTCTGACTAAAGTTAATATAAACGTTAGCTAACCCAAACCCTCCTAGTCTGTTACCATAACAACACATTATACTAAAGCTATTTTATTGCAGTGTATATGGTCATCATTGCTATTCATTGCTCTCAACACTGACCTTAAACTTGGCATGAGCTACCCAGCAGCAGTTCCTGCTTTTCTGTGGGGTTTTTTTTTGGGTGGGACAAATCTACCTGTTTCTGATATTGGGTGGGACACGTCCCCCTCATGCCCCCGGTTCCTACGCCAATGTTAGTTCATGCTAACTAGCAAACTGTCATCTGTAGGAAATCAGTTGTTAGCAGGCGTAAATATGAAATGGGTGGATATTTCAACGTAGGAGTTGAATTTCAGCCTCGAATGCTACCATTTATGACATACTTATTACACAACAGCAGGCTGGAGAGGCAGAGTAGGCTGAGGAAGAAACAGGTGAAAGGAGGTTCGCTGTAGGGGGTGGGTTTTAGTATGCCTACCAATGTTGTTGAGCCCCCGTTTTTCAAAAAGTGCTTTGAGGAAGATATCTGACCCTTACAAAAAAGATGTTTATTCAAGTGTACCACTAGTTTACTTCTTTTAAACTGAAAGCAAGTGAGTATACTTTCAGTTTACTTTTTATGTACTTCTCAGTGATATACTAAACACAGTTATACTTAAGTATGCTGGGGTTATACTGACAAGTATAGAACAGTCTAAGTATATTTGGCCTTTACTTGTACTTAATATTTTGATTGAGATAGTAGAAGTAAGTACTCTTGCTCTGCACAAAATCACATCCAGTACAATATTTATGTAACCCCTTCTATGTCCAATACAGTTGGACAGGGCCCCAAGTTCTTTTAATCTAAATTTTCCCAATAAATGTTTTTGATACTGTTGTTTTTGAATGTTCCCAGAAATTATGACACTAAAAACAAAATAAATGTCTTTTATTACAAAATAAATTAGTAGCTCTGCCTTAATTATTGTTTTTGGTAAACAAAATAGACCCTAAATGCACATATAAAACATGAAATTTGGAAAAAAACAAGGAAAAGAAAACACCAATATATAAAGATAGGTTATACCAAAATCCCTAACACACTTACAAAAGCCGGCAGGATAATAAATAAAAAAATTAATAAACCCCCGTTGCAGGCCTGATAGCTGAATTCAATTGTCTGAGTACTCACAGTCCACTTTACAAGCAGTCTGGCGGAGGAGAAGAAGGAGGAGGAGGAGGGAAAAGGGAGGGGCCTCTCGGCTGGCGCTGGACTTGAGATGAGAAGAGCGAAGGTTCCGGACTCCCACGGAGCCAGGGGACTCCACCAAGCTTTCCCGGCTGTTTGGGGGTCTGCCTGGGCAGCGGTGCTCCCTCGGTGCACTCAGTGGCGTTAACTGAGCCGTTGAGCTGTTACTTAAGCACACGTCGCCCACCCTCAGATACTAGCAGGCCAGCCTGGGCCATAACATGGGCGCTAGCGTGGCTAATGCTAGCTAGCACAACTTAGATGTTCTGAGCACTTTAAAGTCACCAAACAGAGCGTTTACTGCTGTCACTCGACGCGCACTGTCTCTCACTGGGTTTACTCACTGTTACGCTGGGTCTGTGTGGACCTAACACAACTTTTGCCAACTTAAAGTTAACAAACACTCCTCCGACTCGGCCGTTTCCCGCTCTCCTCTCTCTCTTTCCACCGATTCTCTTCTGCTGCTGAAGCCACTGCTCCCCTAAACTCCGCCCCAACCAATCAGAGGTACAGAAACTGAACTGACAGCTAAACCAACCAATAGAAACATAAATAAGGCCCAAACCTCAGGCTTGGCTAAAAACGTACCAGGATTACATCATATTTAATATCGAAAACTTATTTTTTTAAACAAAGAGTATTTTCTGATGACCTTAACGCTATTAATCTACACGAAATACAGTAAACATTTCAACTTTTTAAATCACATTTAACATGTAAATAGTACACTTTTTAACAGAGTTTTAAAAGTCTTGATTTTTAAAGGAGTATAGCGCTGATATTGTACCTTGGGTTACACTTATTTAAAATTTGATTTATAAAGATTTATAAAGATACAAATATGTTTCTTAATCTGAGTGTGTCTTGTTTATTTTATGTGTGTCCACTGGTGAGTAAGTAAATGTGTTAAGTTCTATTTTAAGTAGAAAATCCTTAAACGTAGTCATATACTTTAAAGTACAACAATAATATAAGCAGTAAATTATAAGTATTATGTTAAGTTCACTTAAAGAAAACTTACAAGCTAGTAAACTAACAGTAAAGTTTACTTTTAGTGTAGTTGCAGTATAAAAGATGTAAACTAGTTGTATACTTGGTTTACTACTCTTACACTTAAAGTGTACTTAAAGTATACTTTTAAAAACTAGAATGTGGGCCAATTTAGTCCCAAGAAGTATTAAAATAGTACATATACAAGTGTACTACTAGTACAATGACATTAGTATAGTAACTGCATAAAGTATACTTAATAAAAATAACTTTAAGTATACTTATTTTCTGTAATGGGAGGGCTGGCTGTTTCAAATGTTTTTTGTTTTTACTTCTACCTGGCTAATACAGAAGGAAGCCAGAGTAAGGACACTGTAAGAAAGCCAGTTTATCATGTCTGTATTTATGAGTGGTTATGCTAGCAGCCAAAATCTCTTTAGTGCACTGAGAAAGATTTCTAGTGGTTGTGAGACAACACTGATAGACAAAAACATGAAAATTATACAACATCAAGAATTCTGTCAGACTGTTTAGGCTGAGGATGCAACTCTACACCCTAGAGTATTATATAATATGACCAATTACACTTATACTAAGATGCTAGTTTTAGGCTCTACATTGCAATTTCGTTATTACTCCTTGATTATGACTGTGTGGTGATTTTAGCCTCTTAGGTTTGTTCAGTTATAAAACAGCTGAAATGTACATAACAGACATTGTAACGGAGAACACGTAAGGGAGGGTTTATATTCCTTCTGTCTCAGGCAGTGAAATGTTTTTGAAGCAGTTAGTGAGCAATGTTGGCCCGTGGAACATTGTAATGGAAAGAACAATATGAAGCAACTAAAGGCAGAAACAGAGTTTTCCAAGTGATACTGAGCCCCATCTGCAGCGTCAGAGCCACAGCTGTCATTTTTTGGAGGAGCATCTGCGCTCGGTGTGACGTAGCACTGAAATCCTATTGGAATGCTCCTCTTCTTCCACTTACCAAAGATGGAGATGTCACATGAGACATCGGAAAAGCACGAAAGCACCAGTTGTCCTATTGCATTATACTTCCCATCAAGTATTATACAATCATTCACCGGGTTCCGCAGCCATAACCAATATTTCACCACAGTTCCAGAAAGAACATTCCGACTCTATGATTACTGTAGAGTTTAATAAAACCAAATAAAATAAGTATCAGAACAAAACGGTCTAAAATTAGACATTTGATATCATTTGATATAATACAATACATGTAACTTGGAAAATAATTAGTTTTTTCTTTTAAACAGAGCTGATTCATGCTATGAGCCAATCCTAGCATCATCAGGCAACATGGTACTCTGGTACACCATGGACAGGTCACCAGTACATATAGCACCTTTCAGACAAATAAGATTGAAATTCAACATACTTCACAGGTGATATATATATATATATATATATATATATATATATATATATATATATATATATATATATATATATATATATATATATAAAATAATAATTATTATTATTATTATTATTATTATTATTATTATTATTATTATTATTATTATTATTATTATTTACAATAAAAATAAAAGTTAATTCATAAAACAATAGCAAAAGCACTACATAAAAGCCAGAATGAACTTTTTTTTAAAGATTTCAATGTTTTGAGCTTCTCTCACATCAATGTCAATTTTATTTATAAAGCACTTTATAAAACAACAACTGTTAACCAAAGTGCTGTCCAGTAATTAATATGCAAGACATACATAAAAACAAACAAGCAATCAAAACCACAACGTTAACTCTCAACTACATTAAAAGCCAAAGAATAAAAATCAGATTTCAGACGAGATTTAAAAACTAGCAGTGCAAGGGGCTAGCCTAACATTTAGTGGCAACTCATTCAATAGTTTAGGAGCTATAACTGAAAAGGCACGATCACCCCTGTGCTTCAGCCTGGATTTAGCAGCCACCAAAAGAAGCTGATCAGCAGATCTAAGTAACCATGATGGAACGTATGGCTGCAAAAGCTCAGAGAGATAGGTTGGAGCTAAGCCATTCAATGATTTATAAACAAAGAACAAAATCTTCAAATCAATCCTAAAACGGACAGGAAGCCAAGGAAGGGAAGCCAGTATGGACGAGATGTGTTCCCGTTTACGTGTTCTTGAAATCAGTGAAGGATAAAAATGGCTTGACCTTAGGTAAAAGCCTCAGCTGAAAGAAACTGGATTTAATGACAGAATTTATCTGTCTGTCTAACTTAAAATTACTGTCCATCATCACACCAAGATATTTGGCATATGGTCTTACATAGGTGTCCAAAGTAGATAAGTCCTCATAGGAGGCCGCAGTAACACTACTGGGTCCAAAAATCAGCACTTCAGTTATACTTGCATTAAAATGTAAAAAATTTAAAGACATTAGTTGGACGGTTATTCCAGCATTTTGGAGAATCGTGTCTAAAAGCAGCATCACCAAAGGTTTTTGTTTTTGTTTTCTTGAACAACAGTTCAGGATTAAACACATTAAAACTCATTAGTTTGGAAAAAGAATTAAATTACCGACTGAAAAGGACAATCAGTGACATAACAGCTCTGCCCTGCGGGACTGGTGCTTTACCACTTAGTGTTGCTGAAGTCCATAGGAGTGAGTTAGACTTTGCAAGTCAGTAATTACTACCTGTGTGGCCAAGAGTTATTTGTGTGTTATGTCACAAATATTTCCAAATAATTTGCCTTTCATTTTACTGCCCAATCCAAATGGACGTAACCCATTAAAGCAGTGTGCTACGTGGTTGAGATGGAACATTCCAGAGATACAAACGGAGCCCAAAAATGAGTCTGGTCTGGTCTAATTACCGGGCCTTTTCGTGGAAAAATGGCCAGAATGGGGTAGCGCAGACAAACCGGTGAGAAATTCAGGATGTTCTGTTGGCGCATGCTGTAACATTTGACTTTTAATGACAGCAGATGTTTGCCTGATTGTGCATTATCAACGTCAGGTGGAGACTCAAGACTTGTGGAAGTGGATCCAACATAACCCGACACTGACATCAGTTACGGGATAGAGGGAAGTGTCACGGCGTCCCATACGTCTCTGTCTCTCAAGTATGAAGCAGAAGATCTTCTGGGTACGCTCCACCAAGCGCGGTATACGCTTTTCCACCGCAGCGGCATGGAAGTCTCGCTGCTTGGTTTTAATTACTCAACTTTGTTTAAAATTACGCTCGCCTGACGTGGGCCTACTTGGCTGGAGTGTCATTCCTGTCATGGAGTAATAAACTCCGGCCCTTTGGAAGCACTGCAGCTGTGGAGAGTTACTCTCCCTCAACTTTTGACTCAGTACCGAAGCTTTTGTGAACATGTGTGACGCACTTTGACAGTTTAGAATTCAGTTTAAGATGCATGCCCTTGGATCGAGATAACAGCTTTATTACTAGGGCACTCTCGCCAGCATTTTTAATGCTCTTCGTGGTTACGCTTCGGGGCTATGTCAGTTCCAATAGCTGCCAGTAATTCCCATGTCTCCCGTCTTGGCTTGGTTAATAATCTGGCCTCTACCATGTCCAATGGTCATCTTTTTACATTTTTAAATGTATTTTCCTCACATTTTCTTCCAGCTTAGTCACACCAATTTCCCTGTATAGCGGTAAGTCTCTACCCTTTTGGACAGCAAAGCCAAAGCAACTGCTAAGACAAAGGTCAGCAGATGTCATTTCAGCTGTGTTTTCAGCCTGCTAATATATTTTACCAAAACTTACATCCACGTGGCGTTTTTGAGCACCTCAATATGCTTACAAGATGCTGAGTGGTACATCATTATTAAATAAAGGTTCCTAAGTGGTTCCTGGCTTAGCTGGACAGTCGTAGGAATATCTTTAGTAGGTATACAACCTTTCTGGTTTGTGGGAGCTCTTCTTTATTTTTAATTTGTTTATCTGATTTATTAAAATGGTTATTAATAAAATCAGTACTTTAAGAAACCACAAGTTGTTCTTCTGTGGCATTGCTCCAAAGAACTGATGGAATGACTTGAAGGGTGGCAGGGGCAATTGCACTTTGGCACAAGGTGCAGGAGTTGTCTGGGTCCCCTAAAGTCTTTAGAATTCCTAGACATCTACGACTAACAAAAAATAAAATGAATCTTAACCAACGCTACCCTGAAGTCTGTTTATCTCCTGCATCTTATCCATTGTAACCTTTTTAAATGGGTCCTGCCACACCCTGCAACAGTGGTACTGTGCAAAAGTCAGAGACCACCCTTTATTCATCCAGAGGAGGATGGGTCTCTGCTTGTGAGTCTGGTTCCTCCCAAGGTTTGAGGGAGTTTTTCCTCGCCACCGTTGCCTCTGGCTTGCTCTCAATGGATAAAGTGTTGTGTCTTCATGTTTTGATGCTTTTAAACTCCTGTAAAGCTGCTTTGTGACAACATTGTTAAATAAACTTGACTTGACATTCATCTACTATTCAAAATAGTCATTAAGTTCAAGTTAAGATAATTTTATAGATAAGATTATACTTATATAGATAAGGTTATTCTTACATTAGGAAATGGAAAGGAAAACTGGAAAATCAAGCTCGAGATCTGAAAACATCCACCAGTGTTTCTATCCATATTTCCACTGTGAGAGGACAACTCAGCGCTATGAGTCTCAAGGGACGTGTAGCTGTCAAGAAGCTCCTTGCTGAGAAAAGGACAACATTACTGAATGTGCTTAATGCTGATCAGACACTAGAAGACTTTTAAAAGACTCTGAAAAGACGTTTAATAGACTAAAGTCTGACGCCCCCTCACATCTAAAGACTAGTCATAGACTTTTAGTCACAGACTATGATTTTACAAAGACGGGGGTCTTTCAGAGTCACTGTTTACAAAAAGACTGCTACTAGATTCCTTTTAAGATAATTTCTTATTTATATATTGTAGTTGTAATTGTAATTGTAATCGTAGCCCCGTTCGGCTGGGATTTCGAGAGCTTCAGCAATTTCTGTTCACTTTTTTTTTTCTTTTCCACTCTGTCATGGTATAAATGTGAAGACACGACAAAGTGGCACTCTTGCTTACTTCACAGCTCACTCCACAGCTCACTCCACAGCTCTACCAGTTTTCCTCCTTTTGTACAGTCCAGGAGAACCGCAGTTCGCCGAACCCTCGCCTGACTCCCCTCCATGTCAAAATTCTTTACCCGCCAGACATTCCTGTACTTACCTCACAGCTTCCTGTTTGGTGGTGAACAGAGCTCTCCTATTGGTTGTCGACAATGTTCACATGACTATTTGAGTGACTTAAGACTTAAACCTGCAGTCCTGACCACCTCACACTAAACCATCGAAATGACGCGAGCGCGAATCAACTCTAGCAAAACTCGTGATTTTATTCCAACACTGGAAATTTGTCTGCGACAGTAAAATCACTTGAAAATCGTTTGGTGTAAGACCAGCATATGATTACTTCAGATTATGAGAAGCATAAAACGCAAACAACTTCTAAGACTTTGGAAATGTGTGAAAGGGAGTTTCTCAAAAATGAATATTAATAAAAGGTGAAGGTTAAAAAATAAAACACATTGCTTGACATCTGCAAAGTATGTTTTATGTTTTTTTTTTTAGCTGATTCTGAAATATGGAATTGTAAATAAATAAGTGGAGGCTAGTGGTCACCATAAGATACTAGGGAGTGAAGATGTTTTGAGAGCATAGACTTGTTAGAGACATTACAACAGCAAGTACTATAAGAAAAGTTCATTCTTGTTTTGATTGAAAGTCATTTTTCTATGTAGGGGCATCCATCCATCCATCCATCCATCCATCCATGAATCCATCCATGAATCCATCCATGAATCCATCCATCCATCCATCCATCCATCCATCCATCCATCCATCCAGCCGAGACTTCCCTCTCCACAGCCACCTCCTTTAGCTCCTCCGGGGGGCGTTCCCAGGCCAGCCGAGAGATATAATCCTTCCAGCGTGTCCTAGGTCTTCCCCAGGGTCTCCTCCCGATCGGACATATCCGGAACACCTCCACAGGGAGGCGTCCAGACGGCATCCTAACCAGATGCCCGAACCATCTCAGCTAGTATAATCGAGCTCCTTACCCTTATCTCTAAGGGCGAGAGCCGACACCCCACGGAGAAAACTCATTTAGGCAGCTTGTATTTGCGATCTCGTTCTTTCGGTCACTACCCAGAGCTCGTGACCACAGGTGAGAATAGGAACGTAGATTGACCAGTAAATTGAGAGCTTTTTTTCCTTTTGGCTCAGCTCTCTCTTCACCAAGACAGACCGGTACAGAGGTATGTGAGGGTATATTACTGTTTTTTGGCACTGGGGCCCAAAAGATCCTAGTCATGCCTCGGGAATGCGGCTTCACCATAGGACCCTAGTAAGACGTTAAATGACACAGCAGCTCTAACCAAAATTCCACTCCTACTATTAAGCAGCACACATTGGGCTAAATCTTCTCTGCACAGCAGCTACACAGATTCCAGTGTGTCTTTGTCCTATATGCAGGCTGTAAGTTTCATACCATGTACATGCTTGCAGGTCTGAAGTGGGTGTATGGTGAAGATTTTTCGATTTCCTCTTGATCCTCTTGTTTATGCTGCACATTCTCCAAAATGTAAGCTGTGTCTGGTCTGAGCTGGCACTATAAGCAGAAGTATTCATATAAGGAACATTTCTCCCTATAAAATGAGGTCCAACACCATTTAAGGCCAAAGGAAATTCTATGATCTAGAAAGCAGACATGCAATACCATCGAATTATCCATTGATGCCAAGGTGGAAAACATACCAATCATACCATGTCAGGTTTAAGTGGATACGTTGCAGGAAAGCACTCTTTGTAGAGACATGAAATACGCTGCTTGAGGCGTTAGTTATGGAGTCCAGCCAGCATCCAAGGTAGAATCCTATTGCATGCTACCTGACTCACATGTAGCTTGGTTCCTAGCTCCAGGGCAGAGTGATAAAAGTTTCACTTGGCAAGAAGCAGATGCGTCATGTTGAAGCCAGTCCAGATCACCAGTGATGGATTCTTATTGTTTACTCACTGTTTATGTAGTCACAAGTCATGGTGACTCAGTGCTTTATATTTAACAGGAGTGACGCATACAACCTGTAGATGTCAAATTTGCTATGGAGATGAGCTGTGAAGTGAAATAAAACACTTGTTTGAGGGTAAAGCATTACTGTATTAGTCATGACTAAATGGAAAGTTTAGTTTATTTAATAAAATAAACATAAGGTCACTCAGAGCAGATGGACTGTAGATTTATTTTAATCCAATGTGTTAATTACTTGAAAGGTGGAGAGTTGTAATGATTTAATCCATTTATCTTCTACCACATTGTTTTTACATGATTGAAAACTTTTAATTCCAAACTTTTGAGCAGTGATCTGTATCAGAAGCACATCCCTGCTGCTGGGCGAAACTTAGTACATCATTAAGAAAACACCAGCTGCTGCTTAATGTTTCAAATAGTGCAAACAGCAGCTGGTGTTTTCTTATAGATAGATAGATAGATAGATAGATAGATAGATAGATAGATAGATAGATAGATAGATAGATAGATAGATAGATAGATAGATAGATAGATAGATAGATAGATAGATAGATAGATAGATAGATAGATAGATAGATAGATAGACAAAAACAATAAGGTATATAACACAGTATAAATAAAGAAGAGTAAAGAATTCCAATAGTGAAAAAGAATATATACAAGAATATATGAATACAAACTATACAACCTGACTGAAGGTAAAAAGGTAGTGCAGTAATAAATTAGGTAATGTGTTAGAGAAAAACGAGTATCAGCAGATACATGACAGTACTGGGATATTTATTAAAAAATAAATAGATGTGCAAAGATTGCATTAAGTAAATGTTAAATAGTGTTAAATAGTGTCCAGGAGTGCAAATGTACAGGACATACAGCAAAGAGTCAATAGTGTCAATGAGTGCTGACATAAGATGTCCAGTAAAGTGTCAATAGTGTCCGGGAGTGCAGATGTACAGTAATGTGATTACAGTACAAAGAAAAATAAACTGTAATTTGAACATAGGGGTCTTGTTCCTCTGATGGCTCTTGGGACAAAGGACCTCCTGAGTCTTTCTGTAGAGCAGCTCTGTGACAGGAACCTGCCACTGAATTTGCTCCTTTGTTCCATGATGATGATGTGCTAGCCCAAAGCCAGCCCACGCACATCAAACAGATATTCTCCACTCGGTGAAACACCCACCGAGGAGTCTGTCAAAGGTACTCTGGTTATAGGAAGCTCGATTGTACGACACGTGAAATTATCTACTCCTTTAGGGGCACCAGCAGCTAGAGTTATCTGCTTACCAGGAGCCAGGACGCCGGACATTAGCAACAACCCTAGGGTATTAGCAAAAAATAGATATTCGAGGATAGTGGTTCGTGTAGGTTCATGGTAATGATAGTCATATGCGGTGGTCTGGTAGTATGCTATCTATCTATCTATCTATCTATCTATCTATCTATCTATCTATCTATCTATCTATCTATCTATCTATCTATCTATCTATCTATCTATCTATCTATCTATCTATCTATCTATCTATCTATCTATCTATCTATCTATCTATCTATCTATCTATCTTTAAGAAAACACCAGCTGCTGTTTACACTGTGTGAACAATAAATGACAGGCGTTCAAGAATAACTGAGTTGCATTAAACATATTTTCCTTCTCCTGAAGTGCCATTGCCTTCATAACGTTTTCATTTAAATAGGTTCAGGGAAGGCTTTGTTCTGACAGTGATGATATCCTGATAGCAAATCAAGCATCATCCATTTTCAAATGAATCATTAGAACAGAACCATTTCACAGCCTCCCACAACTTCAAAAAATGGCTGAACATTAGCTTTAGAAAAATCTTGTTTTCATCAAGAGACCCTGACGTATCACTTTGAATGCTCTATTTGTGATCTGTTTCAGTTTATGGCCTACCGTGAATTGGCAAACGTTCAACAAAGACTTTGGTAGCAAATCACGAACTGAAATTAACTGCCAAGTTGAGCTAACAGACTGCGAGCTTCTCAGACCTTCTCTGAGCTGAACAGCTCCTCTGACCTAATTGTGTCACATTAAAAATGAATCTACTGGCATCCAATAAAGTCCAGAGAGGACTATAACAAGCGTTAAGTTCAGCATGAATGTAGTTCATACTTGCTCAGCATCTACTTGCTGTAAGGGTTTGAGATACACAACAGTCTGCTAGGCCAGCTAGTTCAGTTAGACAGAAAGATTATTGTGCTGACACAATGTTCAGAACATCACTCTTCGTAATGTTCTTCTTCATGCATTCTCTTGCAGCATCCAACACACTTGAACCAGGTAACATGGGGTGTTGGAAAGGGCCTCAGAACCGAACTAAGAACATCTGCTCTACATTCTCAAAAACTAGCAATGCACTGATATGGGAACTGTGGGCCAATGCTGATGTCCAATATTTTCCATGTGAATGTTGGCTGATGCTGATAAAGATACATAGCATTTGTAAAAACGCAGTGGAGATGTTTCAGAGCCTTTTAGGCCTTCAGAGAAGGTCTGAGGATTCCTGTGAAATGAATGAATGTTCATTTTTATTCAACCATCACATTTGCTGTATTTAAATGTTGAGAGTATTATAACAATGTTTTTATTTTATTGCTATGTTTTGTCTGGGAACAACAAAAGGTTAAATTCTTGAAACGTCCAGTCATGTTATCTGAGTAGTTACAGTCAGTTCTCAGAACCTGGACTGAAGGTCTGATGAATAACTTATATAATATATAATTATTTTATATTATTATATTATATACAATAAATAACCAAAATCTTACTTTATTTTCAATGTAAGTCAATTGAACCAGAATTTTTCCAGGCTATGTTGGAGCACTTCTATTGGTCCATTCATCATGAAATTCTCACACAATGTAAACACCCATTGCCATGTTCAAATGATGTAGAAAACTTAAAATCAACAAAAATGGGGATATATCTATCTATCATTTAAGTAAAATCAACCAATCACATTTTTATTTATATTTTCTGAGGAACTAAATCACAATAGGTCTTCTGGAAGTCTTAGATATTGACTGCAACAACAAGTGGTAGACCAACCAGTGTGTTTCAGTCAGACATTAGAAATGGAGAACAGGAGCAGGAGCTCAATGCTAGGTGTTATTACTGAAAGAGTCACCTTAAGCCCAGGTGTTTAACCCTTGTATGGTCTCATGTTGGCTCACTAATCCAGCGTTGGCTGGCTGCTAACTCACTCGACCATAGCAATGGCAACAGTATGTTTGGCTTCAATTATTATTCTGGAAAATGCTTTGTTCTAGTTTGGTAATACAGCCTTTCACATATAAACAGAGATCCTACATGTATTTACTTTTGTCTTCACTTTAAGAAATGACTAACAATTCAAATTTTTCTCTAATCTCTTGTGAAATTGGGAAAGGGTCCAGATTTACAGCGCTATCCTGAGGCACACCAGTGTTTAATTAAGAATAGTGAGTAAAGAAGACAGAAACTTGACTGAGGGTGAAGCAGCTAAACAATTATCTTTTCCTGAACTTGTATTTGAGCATCTATCTAAATAAGAAGACAGCATATCATGATAAGCTTACTTTCATGGATAAATTGGATTTTAAGACATTGAGGGTGTACAAAAGTTTAATAATGAAGTCCTGGACCCTCTACATCCCCCAAGTACGCCCCATGTGTTCTCCCAAAGGCAGAAAAAAGCTGTTAAAAGCTTAAAACGTATTAATAATATTTTTTTTTGCAAGCTGCAAATGGTCTTGCTTAAAGAATAGCCAGAAAATATCCATGTGAATCTCTGCTAATGTACAACTAGGGCACTAATTGTAATTACTATCACTGTCCAATGAAAAACAAGTATCTCCAAAATTGCAACTTTACAGGAGAGAACAAAAACATATTTTACTTTCAATGTAAGTCAATGGAACCAGAATGTTTTCCAAGCTGTTTTGGAACACTTCTATTGTCCATTCATCATGAAACGTTTACACAATGTAAACAACCATTGGCATGTTTAAATGATGTAGAAAACATAAAATCGACAAAAATGGAGACATATTTTTCATTGGACAGCGATGATATGTGGTTTATTTCCCCATTTTTAGATTTTTGTCCCAAACTAAAGGTCCAGCGCTAATCATCAAGGTTCATCACTGGTAAAATGTAGTGATTGGTATTATGTCTACTTGCATTTGTATTATTTATTTGTAACTGGCTACAAATGCAACTGTCCATGGTGTACCCTGCCTTCGCCCAATGGCTCCAGCTCCGCTGTGACCCCAACTAGTGGATGGATGGATGGATGGATGGATGGATGGATGGATGGATGGATGGATGGATGGATGGATGGATGGATGGATGGATGGATGGATGGATGGATGGATGGATGGATGGATGGATGGATGGATGGATGGATGGATGGATGGATGGGTACAAATGCAGTGAAAGGAATAAAATGTAGATATTTCAGTCACAGCAGCCCGGCATCGCCTTCATGTTCTGTTTTTCCAGACAACAGAATCATAAGACCTCAAGTATCCATTCGCCATGTCAATCAAACATAAACACCTGTCCATGGCATAAATAAATAATATCAACGTGCTTCTCCAGCCTGCACAGATTGTCACCAGCATCATTCAGTCATAGGCCGTTGTTGAAGATGCAAAGCCAGAGTCTTCCACACTTGACTTAGGTTCTGAGTTTCTGTTCCGTTTCAGTTGAGGGAAAAAGCTGAAGCTCATCTTAGGCCCAAATTACTGCACATTTCCAGCTGACATTTAACTAATGAATTCAATTCTGCTTATTAACTGACAGGACTGAACCGAAGCCTGCATTCCTGCTCGGTTTAAAGTCTAACGAACTGGAAAGAGAGACGCTTTGCCTTGTGACTGCGCCTCAAGTGATACTGAGCAGAAAAGGCTTCCCTGTTCTGCACATGTGCTGGATCTAGGAGCTGTTGAAAAGAGTAAACAGCTGACTTGCTCTCTCAATCCAAGAGGAAAGACAGGGGGTGGGCAAGGAAGCCGCTCCTCTCCTAATCTGGCAAGCTTCCGTGCCCACCCGTGCCCTGCCTCTGCCGCCCACAAGCTGAAGTCATAGGCACGTCTTGACATACCTGCACCCTCACTCTGAATTCCAAGAACGATGACGGCAGCGTGCAGGAAATGAACGACCAATAAACACACACAAATGCTGAGCAGGGGGTTGGTACGCGTCTGACCTCACTACAATGGGTGGGAGGTTTTCAGATCCCCAGGCTCTCGCCGTCTGCTGCCATGATGCTCTGGATCTGTGATGTAGCAACCTTGTTACCAGCCTCCCATTTTTTTTCCATATATGTTTTCCATATATACACTTGCCCTGCTATTTCAACCATGATCTCCAGCTAACGTAAACATTCCATTCCACCAAAACTGTCACCACCGGATAAACACTACTTAAAGTTTTCATCTGAGAAGAAAATGTTGGTCCATTCTTCGTCCAGATCTGGAAAAACCACAAATCCTTCTTTCCATCCTTTCAATGTTAGAAACAAGGCTGCGGAACCCAGTATCACTGAATGTGTTTGGCATCACTGGCATTGCGAGAAGAAGAAAAGCAAGTCTTTGAAGTGCACATGGCAATAAAGATAGTAAAAGTGGTAACACAATAAATACTAATAACTGTGATGTCAGAATTTGTTTACATTGATTCGTTGGGGTATTTTCTTTTGCTTCTGATACTGATGACCATGGCCCTTTAATTACAAATTAGATAACTTAATGGTGGTCTCTCAATTTTGCACAATACACACCATAAACTGATTTGCTACAGCGCTATCCTCAGGCACACCAGTTTATTTAAGATTGGTTAGTATAGAAAGACAGAAGCTTGACTGAGGGTGAAGCAGCAAAACAATGATCTTTCCCTGAACTTGTATTTGAGCATCTATCTAGCTAAGCAGGCAGCATATCATAATAAGCTTATTTTCAGGGATCCCTCATAAATTGGATTTTGAGACATATACTTTTGAGACAGTATATGTGGTTTAATTCCTCATTTTTTATATTTGTGGCCCAAACTGAAGGTATAGCGCTAATCATCTAAGTTCATCACTGGTAAAATGTATTATTTATTTGTAACAGGTAACAAATACAACTGTCCATGGTTTTCTTTTGCTTCTGATGCTGATGATCATGGCTCTTTTAAATACTAACTAGATAACTTAATGTTGGTCTTTGAATTTTGCACAGTACTCTAATATACACTATTCTAACCATTAACCAATACTAACCATTTACTCAAATATGCTATAACGAATGTCCTTACCATTCCTTATTAACATGGACTCTAACTAGTTTCCACTAACCTTCTACCTTCATTAACTGTCATCATCACTCTGACTGTTCTTCATCTGTACTATTACTCTACTCAGTAAATGTGGAAGTACTGTGTATGTTTTAGAGTACCAGTGAATACATCAAAGCTTATAAATGTAGAAATACTACATTGTTCTTCACTCTAGCACCTCCTGGGCCTTGAGCTCCAATCAGAAATCTGATAGATGGCAGTACATGGATTTGTTATATATGACGTGTATTAGCATAAATGTGTTTCCCTTGTATTCAGTATACGGGGACAAATGTGACATACTGTATATGACAACATTTCCACAACATTTGCACATATTACTCAGCTTTATGATATAAGGTTTTTAGTGCATTAGACTGTATACATTTGAATATGAATATAAATAGCTCAATGTATATGAAAAAATATTTTTTTCAATAAGAATATTTATATATATCGTCTTTGTTTCATTGCTTATTGACATCTACATACTAATTAATTTAATAATATTAATAATCTAATAATAATTGAATTTAACGGTACTGGGATGCATTTATCCATGCCCACCCATGTCCAATATTTGATACCTTTGTATATGTTAACAGCACATAGGTACACATATTTTGGCATATATTACCCCTTATATATGGGCACATATTACGTATCTGTATGGGGAAATATTGTACTGTATCTTTGTCAGGCAGCTTCACAAGGAACCCCTGAGATGCTGAAGAAGTTCCATGCGTTAGATATGTTCAGCATCAAATCTGTTGACTACCTGACAAACCAGTCGGAAGAAAAGTATTAAAAACATTTAACTTTAATATTTGTTTCAGAAACAAATATCAAGCTTGTAAGCGAATGCCTTAGAAAAAAAACATATTCAGAATATGAAAAACACATCCTGTCGAGCGTGTCCAGTGTTTTGGCTGGTACTGTATGTAACCATTCAGTATCGGAACATTTGTGATGGGCCTTGTTTGACCAAGCACAGCTGGAACGGAGTACTACTGTGTAAACCCAGGTTTTAGTTTAATAAGACTGAACGGAATTATAACATCAAAATCTGTCAGACATAGCAAATCAGAAGGGAAGTGTGTTATTTCAGAGGCTCCTTGAGTGGTTAAAAATAAAGATAATATATAATGTTTAATGCTCAATGTTTCCTCTAAGCACTCTTCTCAGTAAAATAAGTGATCACAAAAAAATCTGAGCTTGAATAAAGAAGGTAAACCTGTAGGATTCATTCAGTAGCACCTATTTAATGAACTGTTCAACAAATAAACAAATATATTTATAAGACAAGCTAATCCTGTATTAGTCCCACAGTGGGGAAATTCAGTGTTACAGTAGAAAAGGGATAGCAAAGCACTAAAAAAAAACAGATTTGGATAAAGCATCTGACAAAGATACAGTACAGTATTGCCCTATGTGCTGTTAACATATACAAAGCTATCAATTATTGGACATGGGTGGGCATGGATAAATGCGTCCCTGTACAGTTAAATTCAATTATTATTAGATTATTAATGTTAACATATTAATATTAATTAACTGGGAAGTATGTAGATGTAAATAAGCAATGAAACAAAGAAGATGCATGTCTAAATATTCTTATTTGAAAAAATATATTTCATATACATTGAGCTATTTATATTCATATTCAAATGTATACAGTCTAATGCACTAAAAATCTTATATCATAAAGCTGAGTAATATATTCAATCTCTATAATAACAAAAAACATATAAACAGTACAGAATAAACTATATATATATATATATATATATATATATATATATATATATATATATATATATATATATATATATATATATATATATATATATATATATATAATACACCATATACCGGGTTACCGGCGGTGTTCACTAGATAAAGCGAGTACAGCGGCTCCTAGTGGACAAGCTCCGAACAGCAGCGCTACTTTGTGCTTTGCCACATCTCTAATAAGCAGACGACCAGCATATAAAACTTTAAATCTTATAATATACAGAAAAGTAGTGACATGTACACTCATGTACTGGTGAGACATTAATTTTCGTTTTTTAAACTTAAAGACTAATGGAACTGAACGTGAGCAAATAAAGCATAAACAAGCAAATAAAGCCCCGAGCCCTGGGTGGACGAGGAGGGCATTTCTGATCGTTTATTCGTTTAAATCTGCTTTTCTTTTTACGCTTTGGCTCGTCTTTAAAATATTTCTCCGCTGATGGAAATTCTGCAAAGGAATGCGGCTCTTTTTTTCTCGGATATTCCTCTCGCTGTGAGGTAAGAACAGAGGCCCCGCCTCCTTTCCCCCCTTCCGAGCTGCTGATTGGCGGAGCCGGCGCCTCAGGAATGTCCATAGATGAGTTAAATAGCGCTTTGCTGTGCAGGTCTGCAGTGAGTACGAGCTGAAGGACGACGAGGAGGAGGAGTAACCCCGCATGGAGGAAGAGTTCTGAGAATACTAATACTTATTATATATCTCTAACCCAGCGCGCTGGAAACTAGGCTTACAGAGTCTCAGAGATTCAGAAACAGAGGGATTTTAACCAGTACTTCTTGTTCATTCTTTTTTGGGATATCTTCTTCTCGTCCAGGTGAGTCTGAATAAGCTAGTGAGGTGTTAAGTAGGCTTTATGAATGGGACGTGGTGGATTGATCAGACTGTCAGACTGGAGCCCTGATTTCAAATCTGCTGTTTCCTCCTTAGAATAAGAGCTGAGGTCTAATCATGGTGTTCACCGCACTCTTTTTACTGGTGATGCTTTACTCTGCAGAGGGTAGCCGAGTGGCAGGTAAGACTCTTAAATAAAAAAATATGTTTGTGTATACAAATGCATAAAGATAATTTTTTTTATTTAAGCCTCTCAGTATGTGCTGATCATAAGATAGAAACTAGTAACTTACCTGCATTCAAATATATTTGACTCCATTATATTCAATAGTCATCATTTGCATTCAATATATTTTGTGTTCTGCTTTCCTGTTGCTAAAATCTCTAGTTCTCAAGCTTTAAACCAAAACTAGCAGAAAAAAAACATCTCCTAAGTTCTGGTGCATGCAGATGATGGACGTATTAAGAAGCTCTCAACAGAACTCAATAAATTTTTAATCCTATTTAAGCAGTTTCGTTGAAGAATCAGTACTGATCCCTTGGAAAATATCCTTCCATACGTCCAACAAGCCTGCTCCTGAGCCCAACCTCTTCAGTCTGTCTCACTACTTTTGTTTTCCTTCTGAATTTGCAGAGAACCGAGACGACAACAGTGTGTATGACCTTTTTGAGCTTGCACGCATCAATAAGAAGCATCACGGAGTGAGCTTGGTGAAGGGTCCGGACCCTTACAGCCCTGCTTACAAAGTTCTCAACCCCAACCTGATCCCCCCGATCCCAGAGCACTCCTTCAGGGACCTCATTTATTCCATCCAGGCAGAAAAGGGATTCCTCTTCTTGGTCAATCTGAAGCAAGCCAAGAAGACCAGAGGCAGCCTGTTGACGGTGGAGAAGAAAGATGGCTCTGGGACCATTTTTGAGATTATCTCCAATGGAGATGCCCACACTCTGGATTTGGTTTACACAGTGGGTAACAAGCAGCATGTGGTCTCAATCGATGATGCCCATTTGGCGAGCGGCAGCTGGAAGAACATCACGCTGTTCGTGCAGGACGACCGCGCACAGTTATATGTTGGTTGCGAAGAGATCAATACCAGAGAGCTGGATGTGCCTATCCACCAAATTCTGACACAGGACGTTGTTGATATCGCTACCCTGCGGATTGGAAAAGGGGCGGTGAAAGACAGGTTTATGGTAAGTGTTTCTGAGCATGCATGTCTTTGAAGATTTGCTTACATTCTTTTTTAAATATTGAGAATATTTGCTGCTGGCATCTAAAGTTACGGCTAACGAAAGCTGAAGCCTGGCTGGAGATCTGAATATGTGTGAATTATGCCTACAGGGAGTCCTCCAGAATGTGCGCTTTGTCTTCAGAACCACTTTGGACGCCATCCTGCGCAACATGGGATGCGAGAGCTGTAAGTGATTATGCTAATCGCACAAGCCCACATAGTTCTTCAGAAAGCAATAATTTTGTAGCCATAGCGAGACCAACCCAAACCGAGCCATAAAGCCTGTTTGTTCTTCTTTCCGTAGCCACCTTCATCACGGATGTCATGACCCTAGACAACCCTGTGAATGGCTCCAGTCCGGCGATCCGCACAGATTACACCGGACACAAGACCAAAGGTAAGCTCATGTTCGGTCACTGGTTATACTCTGGGCTCAGGGCTCTTAGCTAGACTTGAACGTCTGTTTGGTCCCTGTCCCCGTGATTCAGATCTCCAAGACATCTGTGGCTTCTCTTGTGAGGACCTGGCCAGCATGTTTAAGGAGCTCAAGGGACTTGGTGTGGTGGTTAAGCAGCTGTCAAACGAGCTCCGCCAAGTGGTGAGTATCAAAACCAGCTGTGCTCGGCTTGTGCTTAGCTTGTGCTCACTCTCTCTATGTCTGTCTTTCTGTCTGTGCCTCTCTGTTCAACTGCCGAGCCACTAGTTTCTTAGTCACTTCTTACTCCGTGCCAAACCTCAAATTAGCCTCATGTGAATAGCAACAAGCCTTCTTTATTTCATTTTCCATCCCTCTGATTCATATCCAGTGGAATCTCCCTCCTGTTGCAGACTATGCCTCCCTTGGTGCAGTAGCTCTGCTAAAACTCCCGCTCTGTTCTCTTCTCGCCCTGCAGACTGCAGATAACAACTTAATAAGGAACCAGATTTCGATCCACAGCGGGGTGTGCCTGCACAACGGCGTTGTCTACAAAGACAAGGACGAGTGGACGGTGGACAGCTGCACCCACTGCACCTGCCAGGTAAGCCCGCACATCTTACGGCTGAGTAAAATTAAAGGGATACAGCGAACAGTGGACTGACGGAAAAAAAGAAAACATATTGGCTGGACTGTCCTTTTAATTGTGCTCATCCATCTCACGTAGCAGCCTGCCAGCAGGTTTCAGTACACCCAGCCAATAGTGATTGAGCGAAAGCAGGAGTCGTAATGAAGTGCAAATGGAGTGCTGGGCTTGCGTGAACTCTGCTCAAGCAGCTCTGTGACCACAGAGCACCTGGCCATCAGTCAGAGTTCTGCCTGTGATTAGGAGAAAGTGAAGGTCTGCAGAGCAGGGGGACTAATCTGGGCGCTTAGGTTCAGAGAATCTAAGTTTTTAGGCATTCCACTCATCCTGAGTTCCATGGTCTCGCCATAAAAACTGAGTGGAGCAAAACGTTTTTCTAGCAGCCGTTAATTGCTTGAAAAAAAGGGCCTTCAGCAGTAAACCTTACTTCACCATGGAGTTAGATGGAAAATTGGCCCCTACTGTGCCAGTTATAGACTCTAGTGATGGACCTACCCATGCCAACTAACCACAAACACGCTGGGGCTTCAAAAACACCCAACCCAACCCAATGGTCACTCACCTACCACTAAATAAATACATTAGTTCTGCAAGACAGACGTTGGGTTTACTTACTGTAACATTTCTAAATCCATTGATCAGAGCCAAGACTGAACACAGCTTTCTTTCCCATAGAACTCTGCCACCATTTGTCGGGAAATTTCCTGCCCGCTCATGCCTTGTGCCAATGCCACCGTGCCTGATGGTGAATGCTGCCCCCGCTGTGGAACTCGTAAGTTTAATGACTTTTAAAAATGTCGTCTCACCTGCACACAATACAAACATTTCAAAGTTCTACTGATTTAAAGTGACCCCAGTGATCAGTTCTAACGAAACCTCACTCCATGTTCTCCAGCGAGTGACTATGCTGAGGATGGCTGGTCGCCCTGGTCTGAGTGGACCCACTGCTCAGTGACCTGTGGCCGCGGCATCCAGCAGCGTGGACGCTCCTGCGATCGCATCAACAGCAACTGCGAGGGCACCTCAGTGCAAACCCGAGACTGCTACCTGCAAGAATGCGACAAGCGCTGTGAGTCACAACTAAGAGCTAATTTCAGCTTGCATATATTCATATTAGTGTATTGTATGTTTATCTAAATCAAAGGGTACATAATGTTTTTAAAAATGACCACGGTTGCAATTTTCGGTTGCATTCACAGTCAAGCAAGATGGTGGCTGGAGCCACTGGTCTCCCTGGTCTTCGTGCTCGGTGACCTGTGGAGAGGGCGTGATAACCCGCATCCGCCTCTGCAACTCACCTACTCCACAGATGGGAGGCAAGGACTGCCAAGGAGAGGGCCGACAGACAGAACCATGCAAGATGTCTCCATGCCCAGGTGAGGACAGGCGTTGATAAAGGATTAGTGATATGACATAAAGATATTGAATTAAAGTTAAATATAAATCTGCTTTGAAGACTCATTATTATATATCTCTGTCTGTGATTGGCATTTAGTCAATGGAGGCTGGGGGCCATGGTCACCGTGGGATGCTTGCTCGGTCACTTGTGGTGGAGGACTCCAGACCAGGAATCGTCTCTGTAACAGTCCTGTGCCCAAATATGGTGGAAAAGAATGCGTGGGCGATTCTAAAGGCACTCGTTTGTGCAACTCCCAGGACTGTCCCATCGGTAAGCAGGGGGAACTTATAATACTAGGGAACAAAACCCATGCATAATTTAAAGTAGAGTAAACTCAGAACATATTTCCACTTACAGTTCTGCCGCCAGCTCAGGCTCCTGGCTCATCGTTATGTTAAAACAATTCCTCTTCTTCTCAACAGATGGCTGCCTTTCCAACCCTTGCTTCGCTGGCTCTAAGTGCACCAGCTTCCCTGATGGCTCCTGGAAGTGTGGAGAGTGCCCAGTTGGGTATACTGGTGATGGAACCCACTGCGAGGACATTGATGAGGTATTGGCATTGTCATGAAAAATAATGACCAGTCACATCACAGATAATGGTACAACTTTTCTGTGAGTCTAAACATTAAATACAAAACATTCTGTTTCTACAGTGCAAAGATGTTCCTGATGCCTGTTTCACGCTTAACGGAGTCCATCGGTGTAAGAACACAGATCCGGGCTATAACTGCCTTCCCTGCCCTCCTCGCTACACTGGACGTCAGCCTTTCGGAAGGGGTATCGAACAAGCTTTGGCCAACAAACAAGTAAGAGACCTTAACTATTCTTCTTCAGAATGCTGGCGTGGGTCCACCTTTGAACCTGATTGAACTTATGAATGGCCATCAAAAAGCTAAATCACATCTTACCTCCATTAGGTATGTGTGCCGAAGAATCCTTGTGAGGACGGCAGCCATGACTGTAACAAAAATGCCAACTGTATTTACCTGGGAGTCTTCTCAGACATTATGTTCCGCTGCGAGTGCAAACCTGGCTATGCTGGAAATGGCTACATCTGCGGAGAAGACACTGACCTGGACGGCTGGCCCAACACAGAACTTCATTGTGTGGAGAATGCCACCTACCACTGCAAGAAGGTAACTAACCGGCCCCCTTCGCTGTATCATTACATCCACTTTGCCATATAATTGAGGTTGCAACCCCTTAATCCAACACATCTTCCTTCAGGACAACTGCCCTGACCTTCCCAACTCTGGCCAAGAGGACTACGACAAAGATGGAACCGGAGACGCTTGTGATTACGATGATGACAACGATGGGATCCCTGATGATAGGGTGAGACAAAAACACATTCCTTCTTTTGCAAATCCTTGTGCATGCAGAGAGTGGCACTTAAAGGAGAAAGTGAACAAAAGATTTGGAGAGCGTGGAACAGTAGACAGGCCTGCCAGGAGCATATAAATAACAGTTTTGCAATGGGCATAATGTCAATGGCCTAAGACATTTTGCATCTACATCCATAATTTAGAGTTCTATATTGGGAGAAAGAAAAATCTGACTGGGCAAGTAAACAGTAGCTGCCCCGAATCCAAATCTTACATACCAACACAGTTGAATTCTGAAGCCTGAAGTCTGTGTTGTACAGCTCCAACCATTGATTTAGTACTTGCTTTGAAGTGCACGTGTATAACTTTCCATCCATAGAGCAGAAAGCATCCCCAGATGTTTGACTGGTTGCTCTAGTATTTCTATTTGCCATCGACTAGGCAGCACTGATGTTTGAGCCAAGGTTGTCTGTTCTGAGCATGTTTCTTTTTTTGTTTATATTCTTAAATAGGACAACTGCCCGTTCCTCTTCAACCCAAGACAGTATGACCAAGACCGTGATGAGGTCGGCGATCGCTGTGATAACTGCCCATATGACAGCAACCCTGACCAGACTGACACGGACAACAATGGAGAAGGCGATGCTTGTGCCATTGACATCGACGGTGATGGTAAGAGAGAAGCAAATGCATCACAATGCATGACCTAACTCTCTAATTAATGGAAACAAAACCAAAAAGTACACAGGCTAACGAGAGAACCATCCATTTCTTAGGTATTCTAAATGAGAAGGACAACTGCCCATACGTGTACAATGTTGACCAGAGAGACACTGACTACGATGGGGTCGGAGACCATTGTGATAACTGCCCATTGGAGCACAACCCTGATCAGGTAAGTCTTGCTCCACTCCTGAAACACTATTTTTTTTTTGTTTAGAAACGAACAGGCATCATTTCTAAACACTGCCCTGCTTGTAGAAGAACTCACAGCTCCTTACTGTATTTCTGAGTTGTACCTATAATTTAGTTAAGTGAATGTTGGGGAGTTTTCCTTGGAAAGGGTTGGGAGTTGGTCTCCTCAGCTGCAATCTTTTAGCATCTCATTGTGTTGAAATAGATGGGGTGAACAAATAGAAGAAACAAAACGCAGGCTAAAAAGATGAGTAGGTAGAATTTCATCTGCGGTACACTGAATCATGAGGCATGAAAGCAGAGCGTAGACTGAGTGAAAATGTCATTTCAGTGAAAAGTCACTGAATTAATAGTTCACCGCAAAGCTTGATGGCACCCCTTTATAAGAAAGTCTTGAACAACAGCTTCATTCATTCCTCTCCTCCTACAGATCGACTCGGATTCAGATAATGTGGGTGACAAGTGCGACAGCAACCAGGACATTGACGAGGATGGCCATCAGAATAATCTGGACAACTGCCCATACATCCCCAACGCCAACCAGGCCGACCATGATAAGGACGGAAAGGGGGATGCATGTGACCACGATGATGACAATGATGGTGTGCCTGATGACAAAGACAACTGCAGACTGGCCTTCAACCCAGACCAAATCGACTCTGACGGTAAGGACGCTTCAGTAGAATCAAATGATATAGTTTTTCTCTTCTTTTTATATTACTGTCTTTACTTTGTTAGAATTTTGCTAATTGTTTTGCTAATATCTTCTCCTAGGTGATGGACGTGGTGATGTTTGCAAAGATGACTTTGACCAAGACAACGTGCCTGATATTGAAGACGTTTGTCCAGAGAACTTTGCCATCAGCGAGACAGACTTCCGTAGATTCCAGATGGTTCCTCTTGACCCCACAGGAACTTCACAAATTGACCCCAACTGGGTGGTCCGCCATCAAGGAAAAGAGCTTCTTCAGACAGTCAACTGCGACCCTGGCATTGCTGTTGGTGAGTAGCCGAAAAGCTAATGGAACATCTCAAAACCTACAAATTCATCATTACATCATTAATAACCCTCCTCTGCTGTTTCTCAGGTTATGATGAGTTCAATGCTGTGGACTTCAGTGGAACCTTCTTCATCAATACCGACCGAGATGACGACTATGCTGGGTTTGTGTTCGGCTATCAGTCCAGTTCCCGCTTCTATGTGGTGATGTGGAAACAGATCACACAGACTTACTGGTCGCACACACCGACGAGAGCTCAGGGCTACTCTGGGCTGTCCATCAAAGTGGTTAATTCCACCACAGGGCCCGGAGAGCATCTCAGGAATGCTTTGTGGCATACTGGAGACACACCAGGACAGGTAAGCAGCACTTTCATCTTAAGCTCAAGAACGTTCCTTCATACTGGAAAGCGCCAGGCAGTCGGAGGTTTGTGATATTCATGCTCCATTTGGACTGTGTTTAATTCCAGGTGCGCACCTTGTGGCATGACCCCAAGAACATTGGCTGGAAGGATTACACTGCCTACAGATGGCACCTGATCCACAGACCTAAAACCGGACACATCAGGTTAGTGCGCGTCGAAAAGGTCTTTCTAAGCTATGGACTTGTTGACGGAAGCTGAAAATGTCTCACAATCTTTTTTTCTTCTTACGTTTCAGAGTTATCATGTACGAGGGCAAGAAAGTCATGGCAGATTCTGGAAGCATAAACGACAAGACATATGCTGGTGGAAGACTTGGTCTCTTCGTCTTCTCTCAGGAGATGGTTTACTTCTCAGACCTCAAATATGAATGCAGAGGTACGAGAATTACATGTTTTTTTCTCTTCACTAGCACCAACTTTGAGCAGAATTGAGTTTGGAAAGCCTTGACTCGACTTGACTCGCTTTACTAATACTTGTTTTGTCTTTCTGTTCCTACTCAGACGTATAATGGGACCGGTTGGGATTTCCCTGAAGAATGTGCCTATCGCCTATTGCCGTCAACCTATTTAAATGTTAAGTATGTTCTGGGATGAAGCTTTTACGACTCTTTCCTGCGGTGGGACCAAGGGATCAAAGGGAGATGCTACAAGGCCAGTTTATGTGACCTTGGGCCAGCTGTTGTCTGAAAGAGGACAATAGAAGCGTGAAACACGAGCAGGTAGAGCATGGACATCCCTGCCGGGAATGAGAGAGAACCATTATAAGACTTCTGAATTTCTAAACTTGTCAGGTTCCCCCTCCTGCTGTGGAGGACCAAAAAACAGGAAGAGTTATTGTCTATAATTGCAAAGTTACACCTCAGATCTGCTGTGGACTATAATCATGAAAGGAAGAAACCTCTCATAAAATGAAGAAAAGCAAAAAAAAGGAGTTCCACTTCTTTCTAGTGGGTCTGAGGTCCCACGGAAGAACTGTTGAGGGAGGATGCACAAGAGGGTATTAACAGAAATGGACTGTTGTCTTTTACTTCAAGAGAATGAGTGTATTTTCTGCGTGTATGTTTGTTTCAGATGCCCCAAACTTAGACTTTTTTTTGTATTATTCTATCAATTTTCTGGCCATAAGAATGGGATATCAGTTGATGACAGCATGTCCATTGAAAAGCCACTTGCCTTTTTCTGGAGATTTGGTCTCCGAGCTGTTCTCAGGGTTAAAAGAACCTTTTGTCATCAGCCTTTCGACGCAGAACAGTAGGTACTAGATAGCTATTTACAAAGATGCTTAAAGTAAATTAAGAAAAGGGTCACTGCCTGTTAGTGGGGTGTAACAGGCAATTGTTACACTGCATGTATATGTTTGTGTGTGTGTGTATATATATATATATATATATATATATATATATATATATATATATATATATATATATATATATATATATATATATATATATTGTTGGCACAACACGGACACACCTTGAATTTTCTCATCTCAGTTCAACGTTCACTTACTAATTTTAAAAAAAGCCTGAAAAACAAACTGGATGTTTGGGGTAAAATGGCCTTCATTATGTAGATGTTTGTAAGTTGCAATCAAATCAGAATTTTAGTTGTTTCTTAGTTTTTCAGCAGAGTGCATGACTAGTGCGTATGAGTATGCTCTGTATTCTAAACAAAGAAAAACAAATATACAAATATTACCTCATTGTTGTAAATTGAAACCAACTAAAATACAACTACATTTTAGCTGCAGAATATAAACCCGTTGGCTTCTTTAAAAAAAATAGTTAGCAAATGTAATACAATCATATATTTTTCAAAATGTATATAATACAAAATATTTTTTGGAGCTTATGATACCCCAACAGGGCATAAATGGACTTTTTTTAAGTTATGTTGTGCTTAGTGAATGAATGATGCCTTTTTAAAGAATAAGTTATTATTAAAGTGTTTTTATCTATTTGAAAAAAAGTAATTTCATGTTTGTAGATATATGCTATTTAAATAATTTATCAGGAAGTGTGACCTGACATTGAAAGTGTTTTTGTCTGTATAAACTGTTTGCACACTGACTTGAGGATGTTTTTATTGTTGTTTATTGTTTGTTGCTTGTTTGTCCCCCCCACCCTCTTTTTTTGTACAATTAGGGCTACCTTGTATTTTAATATTGCAAACTTTACCCACAGAAATGCTGTTTTTATTCATATCAGTTATTTTTAAAAGAACAACAGAACAATAAACAGTTGAAAACAGATACGGATGTGTTTCCTCTGATTATTATTACAGATGTTTTCAGAGATATTTGGTATGACGTTGGAGAGAAACTAACTGACTCACATTTCTCAAGGAACCAGGAGGTTACAATATCTAAAACATACAAAAAAAAAAAAAAAACAACAACAACAAACCAAAAATACCAGTGAACCTGCACATGTCGTATTAGGATCTGGTATAGAAATACTGATGAAATTGCAGGAAAGAAAAAGTTTATTTTAGATATTCTTTAGTCTTGCACTAGCTCAATGCACCTCCCTAATAATGGATTTATCATTTCAGAATAATAATAATAATAACAATAATAATAAATACATTTATTACACATTGATTTGTATTTGGGTATACATCAACTTGTCTTCTGTGACTTACTACTACTATTACAACTTCCACTACTAATAACTATAGTGTCAATCTCAGGTACTGGGCATATAATGTAATAGCTTTAAGGGTCTAGAAGACTAAACTCTTCTGATGTTCCACTCATGTGAACAACTCTGATTCAGTATGCTTCTCTAGAGTTCTCTGTTTGTTTACATCTAAACCATTTAGACTGAAAATGTAAAAAATCCACTTTAAACCTTCCACACAGACAAAACTAAAGAAAATACACCCAAGATCTCAACTGAGTAGTCAAAACATCAGTTGGAAACGTATACTGAGCACGGAAGTGTTGATCTTCAGCATGATAGTCAACCCCATTATACCTTTACAAACAATGAAAAAAGCGAGGGAATATTTTTGGAAGGGTAACTTCACCCTGCTGTGAGATTCCTCTCAGAGACAACCTTTGCTCTTTGACTGCTCAATGTGTACTCGCAAGAGTGGGATCTAAGAATAGAATCAGGTGTACTGATTTTGGGGACGTTTCACATCCTGTTTGAACAGCTGAAGCACTGAGGCACCAAAGTTCTACTCCAATAACCACTGCACAGACATTTATCAGGACAAAATGTAAAAATATTTATTTTTATGGTTCCAACTCCAGACTGTCTGGTCTGATTGTGTGAAGCAGGTTTGTATACAGCTTTTTGATTGGATGCACAGATTCCTGAAAACAACAGATTTTTTTTCCAATTTTTCCTATAAAGAATGATTAGGATAGAACATCGCACACCAATCTATTTAACTTCTTCTTGACCGAGAGACATCGTTCTGCATATACTGACTCAGGGCAGACGCCAGACCACAACTGTGGTGTTGGTTTGACCCGCACTGATCTGTCATTTTTTTTTCTAACCCTCTTTTTCCCATAGAGTCCTATTCATTTACAGTCACACCCAAACATCATGGTCTCGTTTAACCTACAGCCACAAAACTGCAAGTACTCACTCAGAGCAGAACCCTAAACTCTAATCCACAGACACACTGACCCACACTCATCTAATTGTTGTTTATTTATCCCTTGTTCCTCCCATGAAGTCCCATTAATTTTCAACCAAATACAGCAACAGCTTGTGAACCCTTAAGGAACCACCGTATGTCACGACAACCTCCTAGCAATACTTTAGCAAGCACCTTACCATAGCAACAGCGTAGCAACGTTTTAGGGACCATTGTCAAGTTGCTCATGCTGTGCTACCATCTTGCATTTCCTTCTAGTTATTGACTACAAGCTGATAAGATGTTTAAAAAAAACACACATTGACACTATTATTGAAATGTGAATTATTAATATATTCTTTAGGCCTTTAGAATCTAGGTTGTTGAACTGGTCTGTAACATAGCACATGTTAAATTTTGTATATTTAAATAAATTAAGGTTACATTTTGGGTAGTTACTGTACTCACTAGTCAGCTAGGGCTTTTTATTATTTTATTCTTGGGTACATTGTTTGTCAAATACTTTAACCTTTTAACCTCTAATGCATTGTTCATGCTGTTAGCGTGCTTGTTTTGCTGTATCGGTTTGAGCCAGAGTCAGATCCTGCAAGTCAGGTAGAACAAGTTGGCAGAACTGTTTCACCTTTGCACGCCAGACTAGAGCAGGACATACCAGAGTGGTAAGATTTGACTGTTTTTAGCTCTCTGTGCACTGTGTGAGGATGTGCCAATAAGGACTGTGTTATGCGATGATGTCACCTTGTAACAAAGAAAAGGGCTGGGATATCAACGAGGCGTTTCGGACAGCTAAGTAGAGTGGTTTCTGTGGAAGAGAGTTTCTTCATCTGGTGTGTTCTTTGGGTTTTATAACTTTGCAAACTGTTTACATGCACACAAAGCCACGTACCACACTAAAGGAAAGAGAAGAAGAGAAATGATAGAGCATGATAGATCCTCTAAAAAGCACCCTATTTAATTCTAAAGGATAAAGAAAAGTAAAAAATGCTCATGTAAAAAGAAATTCTGACTGTTTTGGTATATAAAACCACAATGTTGTCATGAGTGAACTTCAAAGAAAAGAAAATCACAGGCCTTAAAGTTCTTACTAGAAATGTACCACTATTGGAATTCTGAGTCATAACACTGTATCTGTTATATTTTTAAAAAGAACAAACTGTTCTTATTCATAAAGATATTTAAAGAAAAAATATTATTATTAAACCGTATAGTTTATTAGTTTTCAATTTATCAGAATTCACATAGAATATATATATATATATATATATATATATATATATATATATATATATATATATATATATATATATATATATATATATACTAATTGCACTTGCACACTTTTTAAACTACCCAAACCCAAAGTGTGTTTGAATGTATCTGGCCCTTCTTGAGTCATGACTTGATTCTCTCTTGACTTACAATCACTGTAACATATTGTTTTGAACAACTATTACTCTGAGTTTAAATGATGTTATCCTGTTGGTAAAATATTTTTTTCAGAATGTGTGTGTTTCTCGTGTCTCTATCTTAGCGTCACTGTCCTGTAATGTGAATTTGGTTTGAACCTGGTTTTAGAGGTTGGAGAAAATCTAAATTCTGAAATGCCACTAAAAAGTCAGCTGGAACAATGTGCTGTCACTTCACCCCAGAAAGGGTTATGACATAATTTAAATCTAAGCCAGTTAAGACAGTCAACTAGACAATGAAGTTAACAATAGCAGCCTTCATGATGACGGCTGTTAAGTGAAATAAGTCTTTTTAAATGTTTGTTTATGTCAGTTGTCATGTGGGGCTTAAGTGTGTATCGCCTGGTTTGGGAAATTGCACCGCCTTTGACCACAAGACCCTACGGCGAGTAGTGAGGACAGCTGGGAAGATCATCAGGGTCTCTTTCTCCCCTCCATCATGGACATGTACACCACACACTGCATCCACAAAGCCACCAGCATAGCGGATGACCCCATCCAACCCTCACACAGACTCTCTTCACTGTTGCTGTCTGGCAGAAGGTACCAGAGCCGCCGTGCCATCACTGACAGGCTCTGCAACAGCTTTGCTCCTCAAAAGATCAGGTTTTTAAACTATATATAAATTGCCCCCTCATATACATACACTACACACATACACACACCTCTATCTGAAACATGCTAACACTGTGTTTACACTGTTTACTCTAGTACCACCTCAGTAACTGCTGTGTGTGTGTGGTTACTCTAGTACTACCTCAGTAACTGCTGTGTGTATGTGTGTTTAGTCTAGTACTACCTCAGTAACTGCTGTGTGTATGTGTGTTTACTCTAGTACTACCTCAGTAACTGCTTTGTGTATGTGTGTTTAGTCTAGTACTACCTCAGTGACTGCTGTGTGTCTGTGTTTAGTCTAGTACTACCTCAGTAACTGCTGTGTGTATGTGTGTTTACTCTAGTACTACCTCAGTAACTGCTGTGTGCATGTATGTTTACTCTAGTACTACCTCAGTAACTGCTGTGTGTATGTATGTTTACTCTAGTACTACCTCAGTAACTGCTGTGTATGTATGTTTACTCTAGTACTACCTCAGTAACTGCTGTGTGCATGTATGTTTACTCTAGTACTACCTCAGTAACTGCTGTGTGTATGTGTGTTTAGTCTAGTACTACCTCAGTAACTGCTGTGTGTATGTATGTTTACTCTAGTACTACCTCAGTAACTGCTGTGTGTATGTATGTTTACTCTAGTACTACCTCAGTAACTGCTTTGTGTATGTGTGTTTAGTCTAGTACTACCTCAGTAACTGCTGTGTGTATGTATGTTTACTCTAGTACTACCTCAGTAACTGCTTTGTGTATGTGTGTTTAGTCTAGTACTACCTCAGTAACTGCTTTGTGTATGTGTGTTTAGTCTAGTACTACCTCAGTAACTGCTTTGTGTATGTGTGTTTAGTCTAGTACTACCTCAGTAACTGCTGTGTGTATGTGTGTTTAGTCTAGTACTACCTCAGTAACTGCTGTGTGTATGTGTGTTTACTCTAGTACTACCTCAGTAACTGCTGTGTGCATGTATGTTATCTGACTGCTTAAGCTCACAGATCACAGTATGTTAAATATCTCTGCACTTTATTCACTACCTCATGTCCATAAACAAGTGCTGTGTCGATGCTGCACTGTCCTGTCTGTTTAATTTATCGTATTTATTGTATGTTGCACACTTATGCCTGCACGCTTGCACCTTGTTCCCTTTGTACGTAGATGGAGTGACAATAAAAGCTTCTTGACTTGATGTAACTGTCATGCAGCCTCATGAACTTGGCCAACAGTGCATTGTTACTGCTGTGCACATGTACACTACCACTCAAAAGTTTAGGATCACTTTAGAATTTTATTTCATGCAATTTTCATGCAATTCATGCAATTCATGCAATTTCCATGCAATTCACAAACACTATTGTCCATTTCACAATTAATGTAAGTGTATCAGATGATTTTTAAAGAATAAAAATGTTTGTATTAAAGTCTATTTTTGTATAGAGGCTTATTTTGCATATAGTCTATTATCAGTAATTCTGAGTCCTCTGTCTAAATCTCCTGGTACGGCCGCCAATCCAAGTTAAGGATGTTATTGGACTAATTGGTTGTTAGGACACTCTTGCTCAATTGTGATCACAGCTGAAAAACATTCTACTAATAAGTGAGTATAAAAGGGAGAACAACATTCTAGGTTAGTTTAGTATTTGAAGCATTAGCAGTTGATGGCTTGCTGACCGACTCACAATGACCAGAAAGAAACAACTTTCTTTAGAGACACGTCAGTCCATTGTTGTGTTAAGGAAGAAGATACTCCATTAAAACAAGAACATCTCACTGTGATCCCAAACTTTTGAGCAGTAGTGTAATTAAAAGGAAAGTCAAACACAGAGCTTAAGTTTTCATGTTATAGATCTTATGTTCTTATTATTGGTCCGTACACACAAACCACTTACCCTGAATAGAAACTAGCCTTCTAGATCAAAGTGAACTTGGCTGCTGTGTATAGAGGGAGAAACCTCTAACACAGAGTAGACGAAGAGAATTTAGCACTTTGGGGCAAATATGTTTGGAATGTTCTCTCCATAAATCAAGCTGTGATAAATGAAAGTATATTTTCAGTCAAATGTTAACAGTTTTAATTTGACTATAAGAAAGAATTCATGCTGTAATGACATTAACAATTATTTATTACAAATACAAAAGCATATAACTGCTAACTGACTTAAGAAATGTAATATATTCATGCTCTGCCTCTGACTCTGTTAAGGCTGTAGTCTAACACTGCATGACTCTAAATCCAGGGTAGATTCTTGACTCTCATGGGGGGTCCTGGGTGTTCCACAAGCTTCCTGCAGTAACTCTGAGAGAGCAGAACTGGACAGGCGGGGCGTGCTGGCTAGCAGAGACATGGCGTGGCCTTCCAAAGCACAATAGGATCTAGGGGAGATGTCTTCTGTACCTGAGCCAGAACATCTGCTCAGGGCTATCTCACATTCCTCCAGCAGGCTCCTTAGCTGGTCGCCAGGTAAACTCTGCAGGTGAAAACATGAGAGTCAGAAAAACATTGAAGTACAGAAAACCAAACTGCCTGCACTGTTAAAGTTCGGCCGATGATATTTCAGCATTAATTACAGCAGCATTTTATTGAAGGAACAACATCCCTATGTGCTCACTGTGCTAGTTTTTTATTTAAGGGAGCTGTGAGGAACGAGCAACAGTTCTGGGAACTAGGACTCATGGAAAAACAAATTTTGTTCAGATTGCATATAAACATTGTTACTAGGGGTGGGCGATATGGCCCTACAATGATATCACAATATTTCATGGTACTTTCGTGATAACGATACTCTTGGCGATATGACAAAACATTTAATTTTTTTTTTCAAGAATACACTACTACCCCTAACTGAGATGAACTACCCCTAACTGAGAAGAATTTTTATCAGATTGTAACAATGATCTAGAATGTCACGATACTAAATAATGCACTCCAGATATCTCCATATATCCAGGACTTAAGTAAAGTGAATGATACTGGACAGATAAAATCCGTCTCTAGTAGATATATAATGGAAAATGAGAAAAGTGTGAATTTTTCTTTTAGGGATGGGTGATATGGCGCGATATTTCTGGGTATAATATCGTTCACCATATTAAAAATGTTGCCGATACTATTGTGTATGATACGATATGGCAGACCCCTACGTGTTAAATTCAAAATCTCTTACTTCTCAGCCCATACACGGAACATCAACCACAAAAACAGCATCACTTCCATGATGTCACAGATATATCTGCCTTTTTGTCTGACAGCAGTTTAGCCTCACACTAAAGTTATATGGAATATATGGAATACAGTTCGGACTGCTTTTACAATGGGGCATAGTACTGGACAGCCAATCAGAACAAAACCAGTTTCTCATACATAGCTTTGTCACTGTCCTAAAAGGTATAGGTTACAAAAACATCCCTTTTCATTTGAGGAGATAAGCCATAGTAAAGAAAATAGAAAAAACAAACAAAACACAAAAGCAGCCTGTTTTTATTCTATGGGGTAAAGAAAAGAAAAGCTCATGTAAGATTAATTATGCTTGTATAGGTTATATAAATCCCACAATACAGTCATAAGTGAACTTTTACGTTCTTACTAGGAATGCACTGATTGCACTCGGAATGCACTAGATCAGGGGTGTTTAATTAGAGTCAGTAAGGTCCAGTTAGAGGAGATCTCCTCAGGCCAAGGTCTGGACCGTCATCATTTCTAACGTGTGGTCTGATTCAGTGGTGTATCCTGTTTACTGAAGTAGTCTAGTATCAGCATCTTATACCATCAGCTACTGAAACACCAACACATCACACATACCGTTCAGTATATTTACTGTTTAAATACTGAACTGAATGAATTCTAACTTCAAATAAATGTTTTTTTCGCACTTCAAGTAAAAACAAGGACTACATAAAGAATCTGACTCACTTTACTCTCTGACTCACTTTACTCTCGCTTTACTCTCTGACTGACTCGCTTTACTATCTGACTCACTCACTTTACTCTCTGACTCGCTTTACTCTCACTTTACTCTGACTCGCTTTACTATCTGACTCGCTTTACTCTCACTTTACTCTCTTACACGCTTTACTCTCTGACTCACTTTACTCTCTTACTCGCTTTACTCTCTGACTCGCTTTACTCTCACTTTACTCTCTGACTCGCTTTACTCTCACTTTACTCTCTTACACGCTTTACTCTCTGACTCACTTTACTCTCTTACTCGCTTTACTCTCTGACTTGCTTTACTCTAACTTTACTCTGACTCACTTTACTCTCTGACTCGCTTTACTCTTACTTTACTATCTCACTGGCTTTACTCTCTGACTGCTGCTTCTCGCTTCCTACGTCCTTCCTACTGAATATGCACAGATTGGCTGAGGAGCCTTTGGTGATCTTCCAACACACATGATTGGTCTGTAAGGTTGCTGTGCCGCAAAGCCTGTATACCGTAACGACAAGAAAAGCTCCGCCACTTAAAATAAACACTGTCTAATTTAAATCATTATCAGTAGTTCATCAGTTTGGGACTGCATTGGACAACCTCCGGGTCCAGACCTGGACTACCATCCGCCTATTAGTGACCTCTGCACTAGGAACTTTGCGTGTGCACATCTGTGGACGCCAACAATTATACGATATAGAAATTAGGACTACATCTACCTCGATTAGCATCAGAGAGAAATGTAACAGCTGTGTGTGAATAAAACGCAGATGTTTAAGTACAGTCACCTACATGTTCTGCTCATCTACATGTTCTGCTCTCCTGGAGTGCAATAAACATGTCAATCTTTTAGAAATACTGACCAAATTAATCTGATGCTGATATTTTTTCCATACATATACTTACATGATACTCTTTGTGATACATGACTACATGACTCTGCACATTCCTGCTTCTCACAGAGATTTATTTGTTTGACAGCAAAAGAAATGAAATGAAAGAAGCCTCTAGTTACAGCTCTCTCAGAACATTGCCTTTGTATCCTTGCTGACCTATCTTCTTGTGCGTACCCCTACATACATGTACATGTATCTTCATACTGTTTCCCTCAAGGTAACCCCTCAGATAGATGTATTGTATGGTAGCTTGGTGCTAATGTTTTATCACTGAATGGCCTGTTTACCTACTGACTATAACACCAGATTTTGCTCTGGTATTTCCTAAAGATGAATCAAGCTGTCATCAAAGTCCCCCGAGCTACTTGCACTGGATTTGTCCCAGAAAAGGCCTAGTTTTCGCCTAAATAAACACAGCCAATAGCGTAGGACAGTTCCAGTTGGACAGCAGACTGTTTTTCTATCTGCGAGTGAGAGGGATCGCTGCTTGTTTTTCTAACTGGAGCTGTGATGAGTCTCCGCCTAACGCTGGGGGACTGAGGGAGTGCAGAGCTAGTTCATCAAACGATGCCGGTAAGACTACCCTGAGAACCGCTGTCCTAAAAACTACTGTGTGGCCATGTTTCCATGGCTGGAACCGAACAATGCATGACAAACTTTTTCCTCCTGATAAACCCGCTCACTCTCACTCTGGCCGTGTTAGATACAGCACACTTTTGGCTCGAGTGCAATGATGGGTTTTATCCTCCTCACTCTGTATCTTCATCATTCCACTCTATATCAAAACAGTCTAGCCAAGTAGACTCATTCCTCTTAATCTTAAATGTTCCATCACATCATTTGACCCCCTGACACAGATCCATCCCAGACCGCTCGGCATCGCCACCAGAGGTCTCAAGTAATGAAGTACAAATACTTTGTTATCTTACTTAAGTAGAAATGTTGGTTATTTATACTTTACTGGAGTAATTATTATTCAGCTGACTTTTTACTTCTACTCCTTACATTTACACTCCATTATCAGTACTTTCTACTCCTTACATTTACACTCCATTATCAGTACTTTCTACTCCTTACATTTACACTCCATTATCAGTACTTTCTACTCCCTACATTTACACTCCATTATCAGTACTTTCTACTCCTTACATTTACACTCCATTATCAGTACTTTCTACTCCTTACATTTACACTCCATTATCAGTACTTTCTATTCCTTACATTTACACTCCATTATCTGTACTTTATACTCCTTACATTTACACTCCATTATCTGTACTTTCTACTCCTTACATTTACACTCCATTATCAGTACTTTCTACTCCTTACATTTACACTCCATTATCAGTACTTTCTACTCCTTACATTTACACTCCATTATCTGTACTTTCTACTCCTTACATTTACACTCCATTATCAGTACTTTCTACTCCTTACATTTACACTCCATTATCTGTACTTTCTACTCCTTACATTTACACTCCATTATCAGTACTTTCTACTCCTTACATTTACACTCCATTATCAGTACTTTCTACTCCTTACATTTACACTCCATTATCAGTACTTTCTACTCCTTACATTTACACTCCATTATCAGTACGGCCTAAGCTTTTGGTCTTTATGCCATTTTTCCCTTACATTACTTTTACTTTTATACTTTAAGTAGTCCTGAAAGCAGTACTTTTACACTTTTACTGGAGTAAAAAGCTTCAGTTAATACTTTAACTTCTACAGAAGCATTTTTAAACTCTAATATCTATACTTCTACCTGAGTAATGAATGTGAATACTTCTGACACCTTTGGTTGACGCTCTATTAAAAGAAGCCGTGTTTTAGTGCTCTGGAGTCAAGAGTGCAGAAAGGCACAACATAGTTCATCCGTCTTCTCAGAGCTGCAGAGATGGAAGGTCACCAGCATTCCTTGGTCTCCTATGACCCCCCTCAGGCTGTACTCAGTGCCCCTGGTGGACCTCCAGCGTCTCCATCCATGACAATGCCTCTGACCTGCGGCAGGTTTTCTGTAGACCTTTGCCGTGCTGTACCATTTGCTGTCTCTGCCTCAGTTTGTCAGGGTTAATGATCTGCCTCAGGCCGTAATGAGGAGGGAGGTATTCCTCGCTTTACCTCTCTTGTAATCATCAGGATTGCCCTGGTTTCTTCTCTGATCTAATGCTAATGTAAAAGGCTATTCTTTCATAGTCACATTCCAGCTCCTCACCTTTCACTTAAGCTTCCCGACACTCCTCTATCTGTCAAGACAGGCTCCATAGACTTGACTTATCTCCGCAGACTTGACCTTCAACCCCTATGCTTGAGTAATAGACGTTGAAGTTGGAGGAAGACTAGTTTGAGGGGAGTTTCACAGATTTTTCAAACTGACTGTGTAATTCAATCATTGAGATGTAAGCAGTGCCATTCACAGTGGTTTGATGTGGAGCGCTCTATTCTATAGAAAATTACAGAGTCTGGAGTCTTCACAGTGGTGGTGATAGGAACCTGAAGAGATTAGCACCTCTAAAAGCTCCCTCGTAGAAAGCTATTACATGAAAATTGTCTGAGGCCTGAGACATAACTCTACTGTCATTTTGAGCCTAAAATTAAACATATTAACGGAGGGAAACACAAATTTAACAAATGTTTTCAAATGTTTTCAGATGACATGGTGCTAAATATTTGCTTTGGGAATAAAATAGCAAAATAAAATGTATATAAGCATTACATTTGTGGTGTATACATTGTCTTTTCATTTCTACAAATGCATGCTCAAAACCTCTGTCAACCCACTCAAACCACATCTAGGGCTTCATTAAGGTTGCACAGCTTCATTAATGTGGTTTAGGACACAGTATGGGCCATTACAATACTTCTAGGCTAGTCATCATATCTTCTGCTCCATGAAACACATGTTAATGCTTAGTAGTACACATTAGGGATGTAAGAAAATATTAAATTATCGAATATGGGGATATTATGTTTGATGAAACTGTATTGATTCTCAAAAACACAGTATCGATACACAGATTCCTGGCAGACAGTGAGTCATTGTGTGTTGTGTTTAAACCTCTGACCACTAGATGGCAGTGTTGCAATCCATTTTCAGCTCCACTCCAACAATAACAAGCAGCACAAGGGCGCGATGCTTTTTGATGCTGTATGATCTTTTTGTAAGCATTGACAAACCTGTTCATATTGTGGTGTGTTTTAATAGTAGGACTTGAAACACACCACAATAGCAATATATTACTTTGCTTGCAATATTGCGGTATACTGTGATATATTGAATCATGAGCGTTGTATCACAATATGTATTGTATCGCCAGGTTCTTGCCGATACACAGCCCTAGTACACAGATATGCTTCTTTAATATATTTACATTGTACTAAACTACATTCATGTTCAATGGGTGTATATGAGTCTGAAACAGGAAGCCTAGCGCATCCCAAATTTATCAACATTAACATTTTAATATAACATTATAGTCATTACGGCTTTAAGAAGAATGGGGTTTTTGGGGAGGTGGGCTAGTGCACTATAGCCCCCTGTGGTGCGGCATAAGCTTTTGTCCTTAATGGCTTTTTTTTCTTACATTACTTTTACTTTTATACTTTAAGTAGTTTTGAAAGCAGTAATTTTACACTTTTACTGGAGTAAAAAGCTTCAGTTGATACTTCAACTTCTACAGAAGTATTTTAAACCCTAGTATCTATACTTCTACCTGAGTAATGAATGTGAATACTTTTGACAACTTTTCATTTAACTCAATACTGAATTACAAACTGATGATATATGTTTATTAACAGAAGCAACATCAGTCGTTACTGTAATCTAATCTAGTTTTTTTATTTTTATAGTTTACAGTAAATCAGATCTGTATGACCTCAGTGAAAACCTGGAGGCAGTTTAAAACGTTTTGGTGACCGCTGAATTCTAGTGTTTGTTCGCAACATTGGCTTTGCAGCTGTAGCGCTACACGAAAAAAGCAAGAGTTGGACATGATTTACTGATTGACCACATCTGGGCTAAGTGGAAAACTGTCAAACCACTTCTTTAATTTGCTACTCTGTTAACAGCAGCCTCGTTTGGCCTTTTAATTGCAACACTATTAGTCATGCAGTGCTGGGCCAAAGCTTTCCGCAGCCAAAATTCTTTCTAACTATTTATCTTTGCAGCTAGTGTGTTTTTGCCAGAACAAACACTACACAACCTCAGAATAAATACAGAATAAACATGAATACAGTTATTAATATGGTGGTTTGAACAATACAGGACTTTTCACTGTGCTGGCCTGGATTTATTGAAATCTATCAGCTGTACCTGGTGTAGTTCAATGAAGGGCTGATTAACTAAAGCAGGTACTGGATAGTAACTGAGCTTCCTTAAGCTTTAGAAATGGCTACACACTTACGCACCGAAAGTCATACTTCTAGTATGTCTAGTAAGTCTAGTGAATTTTCTAAACTTTATCCTTGTTTTATCTGTTAACCTGTTTAATCTGTGTATGTGTTTGAAGATTGTTGATACTGAAATTAATTGGATTTATAATAAATGTTTTGTAATGTATCCTGATTTGTGTGATTGTTAACCTGGTTCATCTGTTTATGTGGTTTTGAATATTTTTGACTGAAATGAATTGGATTCATAATGAATGTTTTGAAAATAATTAATAATTAATAATCTCTGTATTATAAAACATGCATTAAACTTTGAATTGTTTTAATGTATTTTCAACTACCTGGAAAATGTTTTTATTCACCTTTTAATATAATCAAAACTAGGTTCTCACATCAACGCCTTTAAACCACTTGAAAAAGACATCTTTTCACCTTTCACTTTCAACCAAAATAAAATGTAGTTTCAACGTATGGCATGGACGTTTTTAACGTCTTTTCAACAACATTTTGCTGGATGGGTAATGTATTGTTTATATATATATATATATATATATATATATATATATATATATATATATATATATATATAACACTACCGCTCAAAAGTTTGGGATCACAGTGAAGTATCTTCCTTCCTTAACACAATAATGGTGTAACAATAAACGTGTCTCTAAAGAAAGTTGTTTCTTTCTGGTCATTGTAAGTCGGTTAGCAAGCCATCAACTGCTGATGCTTCAGATACTAAACTAACCTAGAATGTTGTTCTCCCTTTTATACTCACTTATTAGTAGAATGTTTTTCAGCTGTGCATCACAATTGAGCAAGAGTGTCCTTACAACCAATTAGTCCAATAACATCCTTAACTTGGATTGGTGGCCGTACCAGGAGATTTAGACAGAGGACTGAGAATTGCTGATAATAGGACTATATGTAAAATAAGCCTCTATTCAAAAATAGACTACATTTTTATTTTATTAATACAAACATTTTTATTCTTTAAAAATCATCTGATACACTTACATTAACTGTGAAATGGACAATATTGTTTGTGAATTGCATGAAAATTGCACAAATTGCATGAAAATTGCATGAAATGAAATTCTAAAGTGATCCTAAACTTTTGAGCGGTAGTGTCTATATATATATATATATAAATATAAATGCCTACTACCCAAGAACCTGTCTTTAAATCTCATTTTCTTGGCTGGCCTAAGACTTTTGCAGAGCACTGTATTTTCTAAAGAGAACAGGTTGCTTAAACGATACCAGATAGTTTACATGAAAGTAAACAAGTCTCTCCTTTGGGTCATGCTTGAGCCTTGTTTAATATACACCTTTCATTCTGTTAATCTTTGCGCTAAGTCCATCTGAAATGACTACTGTGCTGCTCCTCTCTCGCCACACTAAAATAAATAACTGTAAAGTGAAGCACAGAAGGACAGCCCGGAGAAAATGCTGTGTTGACATTGAAACAACATCCATCCGGTGGGAACTGACAATACTCGACCTCTAAATTACAGCATGTAACACGCTACACTCTTGCATATTAACACAGGTGGGTATTAAATCAATCCCAACCTACTGAAGACACCAAGTAGGTCAGTGGTTAGGATCGGACGCAGACTTTTTTTTCTGAGCCGGAGCCTGGCCTGAGGAAAACATGCCTCTGGATTGGAGAGTTATGTGTTTGAACACGCTGGAACTTAGACTGTTGTGGAGTCTCCTACAGTTTCCTCGGTGAGCAAGACAAGAGTCACAGAGACGTGTTAAATACTAGCAAACGGTGTGAAGTCTACAGAGCTGCCTTTGAAAACACACACAGGTAAAAGGTCTGCTGGTACAACCAGGTTAAAGGGAAGTAGGGTCATCAATGTTTTTGAAAAATATATTTTGTAAACAGCAACGTGTTTTGAAAAAGTGGGGACAGGAGCAACAACAGATTGGTAAAGGAAAGCGTAATGCTTAAAAATGGTTAAATCTGGTTAAACATCTCATACTGACAGCAGATCAGTCATGACTGGGTGTAAAAGAGCATCCCAGAGAGTCTTTCAGAGGCAAAGACGAGGAGTCTCTGTGAAAGACTATGCAAAGAATAACATTACTCAATGTAAAATAGCAAAGGACTCTAGGTTTTATTATCTTTGATAAATTATATTAATAAAAGATTCAGAGAGTCCAGAGAAATCTCTGTATGCGAGGCCAGAAAGCAATATTGAATGACACTGCATTAACAACAAACATGACTCACACAATATATATCTCAGTATTTTACATAGAAGTATAGATACTAGGGTTTAAAAATAATTCTGTAGAAGTTGAAGTATCAACTGAAGCTTTTTACTCCAGTAAAAGTGTAAAAGTACTGCTTTCAGAACCACTTAAAGTATAAAAGTAAAAGTAATGTAAGGGGAAAAATCCTATTAAGGACAAAAGCTTAGTCTGTCACATATAGTGGACTCCCCCACCTCCTCAAATAAATCATACTCCTAAAAGCCATAATGACTATAATGTTATATTAATATGTCAAAATATATCATCAGTTTGGAGTTAAGTGTTGAGTTAAATAAAAAGGTGTCAAAAGTATTCACATTCATTACTCAGGTATTAATATATTAATATATGAAGTATCAACTGAAGCTTTTTACTCCAGTAAAAGTGTAAAAGTACTGATTTCAGAACTACTTAAAGCATAAAAGTAAAAGTAATGTAAGGAAAAAATCCTATTAAGGACAAAAGCTTAGGCCGCACCACAGGGGTCTATAGTGCACTAGCCCACCTCCCCAAAACCCCCATTCTTCTAAAAGCCATAATGACTATAATGTTATATTAAAATTTTAATGTTGATAAATTTGGGATGCGCTAGGCTTCCTGTTTCAGCTCATATACGCCCATTGAACATGAATGTAGTTTAGTACAATGTAAATATATTAAATAAGCATATAACCTTCTGAGACCCATAATGATCTAAAAGTCTACTAGATGAAAAAAATGTTTTTTTCAAAAACATTTAAAATTATTTTTATGGAATGTCTGTTATAGTGGACAACAGGACATTGCTGATGACATATTTCTTGTTTCCTGTTCTGCATCAGTATAATTGACTGTAGTGGTAAAGAGGAAGCTCAGGGTATAACACAGTTCTCTGTTTACCAGTCAGTCTCCATTTCCATCTTCACCTTTAGCCATGAAGTTTGAGTAATGTCTGAAAGAATGACTGAATGAGATCGCTGATATCCTCGACAAATATGAGCTTTCTTCCTAGTGTGACGGGTGGGCCGCATAGTGTGAGGAGCTCAGTCATTACAATCAGCCAGTTGGGGTGGTTTTGGGGTCTGATTATGATGCCCCCTGGCCACCTCCCGTTACCAGGTTACCACGGATGGCCAACTGGGACAAGACCTCAAGGTTGGCCCAGGATCTAGTGGAGGAATCACATCTCCAAGTTGGCCCAGGAACGGCTCGGGATATATTTGGGCGTTTCTGCTTTCCCCGCTGCAATAACAACCCCAGCTGGACTAAACGGTTCAAGAGGACGGATGGATGGAAGGTTCTCATTTACATAGAACCGGCCATTTAAGTGCTTGGTAGGACTTTACTGTAGTTCTAGGCTTATTATACTAGAACTGCTTGGCTCCAGTTTTTCTGCAAAGAAGTTTTTCTTATAGAAGTGAGTAGTAAAAACTAGGGCTGGACGATATTGACCAAAAATAATATGTTGATATTTTTAGCTGAATGGTGATATATGATATATGTCTTGATAATTTTTCTTCCCGTAAGGTGATAACAAAAAGGCACTTCTGTGTCAAAGCTAAATGTCCCAACTCTCACACAGGCTCTTTTGACTAGGGCTGTGTATCGTTTGAAAATTTTTGATACAGATACAATACCTTTATCTGAATTGTAACAAAAAATACAAAAAATTATGTATTTAACAGAAAACATGAATCAGTTTCATACTGTAAAATAATCTTTTTTATTTGGAAATTGTTCAAACAATAAGCATTTGTTAAGAACAAACATTTGCATTACCTATGCATAAACTATAAAACTATGCAAACCTTTAACAATAAAATTGGTTGCTGCTCTGTGGTGTTCATCCCTTCTCTCAGCCCACATCTTCAGCTTCTCTGCTACAGTGAAAGCAGCTGCTTTTTCGTAAATCGATATACAACTAACTGTTATTTAATGTAATACTTACAGAACACGAGCGATACCTAACAGCGTTACAGGTATATATTCATATGGTGGCTGAATGTTAGCCATGTCGCTAGCTAACTAGCTAATGTGTGCTGGTACTGTGCTGACGTTAGCTGAATAACTTCAGCGCTAACAGACGCAGTAAGAGTATTAGTTTCTCTGGTAAAGCTAGAAAGCAGCTCAGTGAACTGTTAACCTGCCTGATGATATTTAATCACTGGACACAGCCGTTTAGCGTATTTAGCCCAGATTCTCACGTCTCTCATGGCGTCGTACTGCTGCTGTTCCCTTAGCCACTATCTTGAAGCGTTTACTGCAGCTGCTCTGAGACAGACCCTTTTAAAAGTAGAGCAAACCTGAGAGCGCTTCACCATGTTTAACTAGCTCTGTGAGTGCTCCCTGTGTTTCTGTGTGTCACGTTTTTCCTTTTTTTTTTGCGTTATATCAAAGTACTGAAAATAGGCACCAGATTTTTTGGGACTTTTTAGTACTCGGTAGTACGAGACTTTTTAGTCGGTACCTTTTTGCTATCGAATTGCGATAGCCAGTCTTTCGACAGGCATCTTCTTCGATAGCTTCTTTTGTGTCTGTATCCGTCTCCATGCTGTCGCTGCCTGTGTTTACGTGTGAAGCGGTGGGAAGGGCTGAGTTTTGTGAGGGAGAGAGGCGAGGCAGTGTGAAGGTGAGACAAACAGGGAGAGAGAGAGAGAGGCGAACTGGTGGATCTACAAGTGTAATTGCAGCACAACACAGACTAGAGATGGAAGTATCGATCGGCCATGTATCGGTATCAACCGATTTTTAATCAAAGTATGTGATCAGCGATCGGACGATATTTCTCCAGTTTAGCTGATCCCAAGAGCCGATCGATAGTGTTAAACAAATGAGCTTAATTTTGTATTTCCAGCTAGCGTTTCATCCAGGAAGAGGAGCCCTCTGTGACACCCCCTTTCGGCCAGGTCCCTGCAATTCCTATCTGAACCACTAGGTGGAAATACATACCGTTTATTTTTTGTCAGACCGACTAAAGCAGCGGCCTCGCGAGAACAGTTTAAGCGTTCACCGCATGTGCAGAAAGAAAACATCGTCTGTCTGACAGTTTGTTACCGTATGTGACTCAGACTCATCCAGGACCGTTTATAACATCTGTAACATTAATAACATCAGCGTCTCTCACGGAAAACCAAGATAAACACATTTAACACACTAATCTGATACACACTTCAGAGACACCACACAGCTGAACACAGTGAGTATCAGTAAACAGCAGAGCTAGCACACACAGCTAACACAAAACTAATAACCCAGAACACCTACAGACCAGATCTGACCGGTACGAACAGAACAGCAGCAGAAACAGCCAGAGAGCTAAAGAACCACAGCCAGAGTGATTGAGTTTATAGTTCTAGATAAGCAGCTCTTCTCGGCTGTAGAAGACGTTCATTCTGCTGCTTAATGTTCCACCTGGATCCACGCTCTGCTGTTCCTAGTAGAGATACTTTTCAGATGTGGCTCTTCTGGAGCTTATCAAGCGGTTTACTCCCACATAGACCAACTTCTAATTTAGTTAAAATATTATACTGTTTCACATGAGCTCGTTAAAAATGGTAATAAACCAGTTTAGACCATGTTTCATGACTTGCTTGCACTAATAACTACATGTAGCCCTGCCGTGGCATATAACCCCGCCGTCAGTCAGTACTGAAAGGCATCAACGATCGGAATCTGCCTCAAAAACGCTGATCGGTCCATCTTTAACACAGACTATATGGATATAAACAATATTGTTTCATCTTATATCTTATATAAAAATATATCGATATTTCTTAAACCTGATATATCGCCCAGCCCTAGTAAAACCCAGTACTGCATTTTAAGAACTGCTTGTAATTTAGAGTGTTAAAGTGTAGAGTGTTACTAAAGGTTCTCTAAGGGAACCGAAAGCGGTTCTGCTAAGGCATTGCTTTGGTTCAGAGAAAGCTTTTGACTCTTTAAGAGTAAGCTTGGGTGCTAACACTGATGATAACTGCAACTGATAACTGGCTAAAAATGATCAGACTGTAAGAGATTATGTAAAAGATGGATTGATGTGAAATAGTTTATTGTAGAAAACCTACATTCTCTGAGGTCCTTACAGTGGTGCTGAAGGAAATAAAACAATTTTTTACTATTCAAAACCTACACGTGACTCACATGACACATATGCTTTATTTGGAGATGAGTATGAGCCTAAGATATTTTATGGTTTTCCTGTAAATGAGGGATTTAAAGGATTATATAGAGTAATATATTTTAGCATGGTTTTTAAGTGTATTTATGGAGTCTGAATGGTCTTCTTGCTGGTCAGGTTTCTGAAAGTAAACCGTGCAGCTCAGGCTGGGACTGGGAGATGGAGTTTTAAATTGAGTTTGAGTTTTGGGCAGTGTTTGTGACAGCAGATCTGTTTAAGTGTTTGTCTTTCCCTGTAAGTGATATTTCTCTTCCAATCACCGTTCCTTTTTTCTTGGTGCTGCTTTCCGTGTTTGAAATACGCTGCCACGATTTCGATCACTGTCTGCCCTGAAGCACCAAAATATTTGAATGTTTCTGGAGGTACAAATCTGAGCATTTGATATGCTTCACAATTCTTTTATTTGTCTCACATTGCTTTTTAAAATGAGAGGAATGGAAAAAATCTTTATTTGAACAGAAAACAAAGTAATTGTTATTTTTTCATCTCCACAGAGAAACATCCTGGTGTTAGTAGTTGATACATATTAATAAATAACATGTGTAGACTGATTTTTAACTGAGATCTGTTCGTTTCAAAATATAATCCCTTTTCCCTTCTTGGCATGAATGGAAATAAATAGAATGATTAGGCTGTGGAATTTGTGACAGAGGAAAAACAGATGTGTGGATACGGCACAGACACATCTCAGTCGATGGTGAGCTCAGGACGTAAGGAAATGATGAAGTAATTAATCGTTCTTGTTAATTTTGTCTTGTTAACTTTGTTAGTTAGACATGTATTACATGTGTACTGGTTGTTGTTTGCCCGTCATTTTCTGTTTATGTTTGTTTATTTCCTTTAATTTTCTGTTCCTTTTTGCCTTTTTACCCTCATTTTCTGTTCCCACTTGTTTTTTTTTCCCTTGTCCTTTCACCCACTCTTCTCGCTACTGCTATATTTGGCTATGCCAAGACGTTGTTTGTTCGAATTTTTTCTTCATAGATTTGCACAGTTTTATAAATTTAATCCCTGAAACTGTGAGGCATCAGCCTATACTTTCAATGATATATCCCAGCGTCATCGGGCGAAGGCGGGGTACACCATGAACAGTTCGCCAGTCCATCGCATGACTAACACACACTCACGCACACACTCACACCTACGTTCAGTTTAGAGTGAGGATCCTAACATGCATGTGTTTAGACTGTGAGAGGAAACCGGAGTACCCGGAGGAACCCACTCAAACACAGAGAGAACATACACACTCCACACAGAACCACCCAGACCGGGAATCCAACCCAGATCATCTTACTGTGAGGAGACAGTGCTGACCACTACACCACCATACTGACCACTACATCAGCGTACTGACCACTACACCACCATACTAACCACTACACCACAGTACTAACCACTACACCACCATACTAACCACTACACCACCATACTAACTACTACACCAGCGTACTGACCACTACACCACCATACTAACCACTACACCACAGTACTAACCACTACACCACCATACTAACCACTACACCACCGTACTAACCACTACACCACCGTACTAACCACTACACCACCATACTAACCACTACACCACAGTACTAACCATTACACCACCGTACTAACTACTACATCAGCGTACTGACCACTACACCACCATACTAACCACTACACCACCATACTAACCACTACACCACCGTACTAACCACTACACCACCGTACTAACCACTACACCACCATACTAACCACTACACCACAGTACTAACCATTACACCACCGTACTAACTACTACATCAGCGTACTGACCACTACACCACCGTACTAACCACTACACCACCATACTAACCACTACACCACCACACTAACCACTACACCAGCGTACTAACCACTACACCACCATACTAACCACTACACCACCGTACTGACCACTACACCACCACACTAACCACTACACCACAGTACTAACCACTACACCACAGTACTAACCACTACACCACCATACTAACCACTACACCACCACACTAACCACTACACCACAGTACTAACTACTACACCACCATACTAACCACTACACCACCATACTAACCACTACACCACCATACTAACCACTACACCAACATACTAACCACTACACCACCATACTAACCACTACACCACTATACTAACCACTACACCACCATACTAACCACTACACCACCATACTAACCACTACACCACCATACTAACTACTACACCAACATACTAACCACTACACCAACATACTAACTACTACACCAACATACTAACCACTACACCACCATACTAACCACTACACCACCATACTAACCACTACACCAACATACTAACCACTACACCAACATACTAACCACTACACCACCATACTAACCACTACACCACCGTACTAACCACTACACCACCGTACTAACCACTACACCACCATACTAACCACTACACCAACATACTAACTACTACACCACCATACTAACCACTACACCAACATACTAACTACTACACCACCATACTAACCACTACACCAACATACTAACCACTACACCACCATACTAACCACTACACCACCATACTAACCACTACACCAACATACTAACCACTACACCACTGTGCCGCCCACCCAAAAACCTTCCTTTCTTATTCAAACCGTGTCATGAAAAAGTATTTGTACCCTTTACTGATTCCCTCTGTTTTATTTGTCACAGTAAATAGTTCGTATCAGGACACGTTTGTTTCTTTGGCACCATTAAGCCGTGGACATCTGTTTATACTTTTGTGGTGCTGCAAACCCAAACGTGAGCTTCAGATCACGGACTGATGACCGGTTTCCAGCAGAATTCATGGTTGCATTAATTAGTTGCCCAGGCCCTGAAGTGGCAAAGACTTCCATTCTGCTCTGCCTCGATTTCCTCAATGTCTCTGAAGAGAACCAGGCTTACCCAACGTCTCCACCCTCTGAGATGTAGAAAAGTGTTACGACACAGAACAGCAGGCAGTTCAAAGCAGCACCTGCACATTTGATATCATTTCTAAGAGAGAGGTAGACGTAGCAGGATTTAGGAGTGTATACGAAGCTTAAGGCTCAACCGCAGACACACATCAGATTCTGTCAGCTCCATTCTGATTGGCTATTCGCATATCCATGTTTTTTCAGTCTGATAGGAAACAGCCTTTTAAATGCAGTGGCCTGCTCACCACTGTATTACACTCTGAGCTGGAAAATGGGTTCTGAAGCTCACTGTATCACATATGCCAGATATTTGACTTACATTAAAAGAAATTAAAGTTTTTGGTCTCTTCTATAAAGTTGCAATTTTTGATATACTTGTTTTTCATTGGACAGCGATGAAATGCTGCCAAATTGTTGATATAGGCTCAGCAGTAAGTCATGCACTTTTCTTCACTTCATAATGAAGACAAACTCGTCCACCAGGCCGGTGCTGCTCTAGCACAGTTGGTCTCTGCTGTAAGATCAAAAGGCTCACTTAAAGTAGCACTTGAGTAAGAGCAGGTCTTATAGTGACATAGCGCGTACCCTTTGATTAGATATGTCTAAAATGTGAGCTATGTAGAATCTGTGGCTCAGTGTCGGATTGTGAATAAATCTTTGCTCAGTCTTGGAGCGTCAACCAACCAGCAAAGTCTTAAATAGTGAAGCTCACTCAGTATGCAATGGAACATAAAAGTGATTTTGATCATTAATCGTGGGCTTAGATCAACAGCCTGTTAAAAACTTTTCAACATTCTAATATGTCGAATAGAAAATGGATTACAGAAGCATGAATTTTCAGACTAAACAATCCCGTAGCATACAGTCATCTCTCACCTTAGAAGGTAAGTTCATAATAATACTTCATAACAGAGCAAAATACATAAAATACATAATCAATGATAGTGCAAATGGACAAATATCACATTAAACGCACTGAGTAGATCAAATTTAAACTCTGTGGTGTACACCTTAAAGGGAAATGTTCCTGATTCTTCATAACTTCTGCTGATTCAATTTCTCAGAAGGTCCAGGCCTAGGTCTGGACCCTCATTTCTAACTTGTGTTATGATTCAATGGATAGGAAATTACCACTAAGGGCATATTTTCCTGCACCATTAGGACAAGGTACTGCTACCACCCCCCACCCCCCCACCCCCCAAGTGTGGATGTACCTCACTCAATCATAAAATTCCCATACAAACTCATTCCCATCAAGATAAGCCTGCCTAAAACATAGTCTGTGTTGTACCACTAATGTATTACATCTCCAAAACAATGGCTGTGTCTCAAACCCTAGTGAGTGTGTAAGTAGGCTGTCTAGGTAGTGAGTGTGTAAGTAGGTTGTCTAGGTAGCAGCTGTGTAACTATCAGCGTTCTCTCCTCATCTCTCCTCATAAAACAGATTACTGAGACGCTCTAGTTAGAGAGAGACTGCGTCACGGCTTGTTCCCGCCCACTGCAGCACGCCACTGGTGGTTTAGCTGGTTGCTAAGCTACCGACCAGTATCCAAAACAATAGCCCGAGGCTTAAAAACCACTAGCATAAATGCTAATGTCTGGAGTATAAAAGTGTAAATGGTGAAGGACTCGTTACAGAGTTGATAATAAAATACTGTTTTGTGTGATTATATGACCAGAAACACATTAAAACTCCAGAGAGAATCAAAATAACTCACATTTTAAAACCACTTCACTGCTCCTAGATTAGCCTGTGTTGCATCATGGGATTGTCTTAGCGGCTGAGGAAGCGTTCGATGCTTCCTTAAATTCAGGTCTAAATAAGGTTCCTCAGTAGACAGCAGGCGTGTTCGACTTCACATGGCGCAGCGCACCCCGATCGCTGCCTGGCTCGGTGCGGTGCATGCCAGTTAATTTTTTTGTCCATCGCTTCATGATGAGATACTATGTAAACATCTCGTGAGTGCGAGGAGCTGCAGGCTTCACACACAGTCGCTGCAGTTGCTCTCCACGAACTGCACGAGCCAAGAGACGGCTTGATGATGACAGAGCTTAATCCTCATTGGTCAGAAGCTCCGTGGACACCTCTAACGTTTAACTCTTTTTACTGTAAAATATATATAAAATATATATATCTCCTCTAAAACTCTTTAAAGACCTTATACTTACACTAATACTAGCATATCTAGTAGCATGACAGTTCATCTTCATGCAGTATTCAACATATTTCTTTTTTCATAATTAGTATTTCAGATCATGAAGAGACTCCAGTGCTGTAGATTTTTACTCTAGTGAATTGTGAGTGTCTTTAAAAGTTCTAAATCACTATTGCATTTGGATCTATTTTTCCTTCTATTCTTTCTAATTCTTTTCTTTCTTTTTACTAATTTTCTATTTCATCTACTTTATCAGCTGTAAAGAGAGCTAACACCGCGAGACCCGCTGTTGTTCACGTAGGCTGCAGGTGGCGACTGTCCGAGTTGAGGCTCTTTTTTAACCTCCTCCTCCAACAGCGTCCGGCTGCTCTCGCTGACTACCAAGGCCAGGCGCAGCTGTATCTCGAACAAGCCTAGCATGTTTAAGGTATGTAAGAATTGGGACAGTCTACATGTCGGGAGCGCATACTATGATGTAAAATGCTGCCTATGTAGGAGCTCAGTAGGATTTGAGACACACCCAATACATCCACAATGCTCTCTAGTCATATCACTTCTACATGACTTCTTCTTTTTACAAATTGCTATTATCCAACAACAACAGATTTGATCAAATTACCTCAAATAGGTTCCATGGAAACATGTAAAAATGTTGAAATTGGATTTGTCCCCATCATTTGATCAGGAGAAAAAGTCAGGTGGGCTTTTCCCCCTGAAGTTACCCAATAACAATTCGACAACAACAATTCCAGACTTAGAAATTAAAATGAGATTTGATTAGTTGTTCTTCTCAGTTCCTAAACATTCACTGTGCACGCCACCAAGCATATATATCCTGTGTGCACAAAGTCATGCCAGGTTTATTAAAAATAACATCTGAAGAGAGGCAGTCTGTGCATATGGAATGAAAGCTGTACCATCCCAGAGCCAGTCCATCTGCACAACTATGATGCGGTAGGAGTGAGTGACCAGACTGGCTCATAACGTTGAATATGAGGATGTGACCAGCTGGAAATAACTAGATGTTTTTGGGATTATAGGATAAAGAGATTGGGCTTGGCTGTGCAGTTATGGTCTGGTTGGGTTTAACAACAGGTCATCGTCATGCTAGCCAAACCAGCAACACTGCTTTAAAGGGCCTGTACGGTCGGAGTAGGTGCATTTAAACCCAGAATTGTTTTACGATGGCTCGTGAGGCAGCCGACCAAATCATGACCCATGCAAACTGAAGACACAAAGAGAGTCTGGGGCATTTTGCTGAATGGGGTACTTAACACATGAGGTTTGAGGCCTCATTAATGAAAAAATCTGATGAGACGCCATGTTTCAGCATTTAGACTAATTATTATAAAGTGGATATGTGAATGAGAAGAAGTAGCTTCTATGAAATTCTTTGAAACTCGTTATGCTGAGTTGAAGAGTACATGTTGCTTTAATACTCACTGGCCATTTTTATCAGGTACACCTCGGACAGGGGTTTTTAATTTCAGTGAGGTCAAATTAGAGGAGATCTCCTCAGACCAGAGTCCGGACCATCATCATCTCTAACGTGTGTTCTGATTCAGTGGTGTATCCTGTTTACTGAAGTAGTCTAGTATCAGCATCTTATACCATCAGCTACTGAAACACCAACACACCACACACACCGTTCATTATATTTCAGTATATTTACTTTTTAAAAAAGTTTTTTAAAAAAGTGAATCTTAAAATGTTTATTTATAGAAACAGTAAATAAAACGTGCGTCTTTTTGTTAATTCAGTTTCTTGTTATGTTGGTTTGGAGAAAAACATGTACGTCTCCATTCCTGTTCAAAAGTCCTTCTTCACCATCAACTTTTATATAGCACCTTATTCTTTCTCTGACTCGCTTTACTCTCTGACTCACTCGCTTTACTCTCTGACTCACTCGCTTAATCTCTGACTCGCTTTACTCTCTGACTCACTCGCTTTACTCTCCCTTTACTCTCTGACTCACTCGCTTTACTCTCTGACTCACTCGCTTTACTCTCCCTTTACTGTCTGACTCGCTTTACTCTCTGACTCACTCGCTTTACTCTCTGACTCACTCGCTTTACTCTCTGACTCACTTTAGTCTCTGACTCACTCACTTTACTCTCTGACTCACTTTAGTCTCTGACTCAATCGCTTTACTCTCTGACTCACTTTACTCTCTGACTCACTCGCTTTACTCTCTGACTCACTCGCTTTACTCTCTGACTCACTTTACTCTCTGACTCACTTTACTATCTGACTCACTTTACTTTTACTTTACTTTCTGACTCGCTTTACTGTCTGACTCGCTTTACTCTTACTTTACTTTCTGACTCGCTTTACTGTCTGACTCGCTTTACTCTTACTTTACTTTCTAACTCGCTTTACTCTCAGTTTACTACCTGACTTGCTTTACTCTCGCTTTACTATCTGACTCGCTTTACTCTCACTTTACTCTCAGTTTACTATCTGACTCACTTTACTCTCACTTTACTCTCAGTTTACTACCTGATTGCTTTACTCTCGCTTTACTATCTGACTCGCTTTACTATCTGACTCGCTTTACTCTTGCTTTACTCTCGCTTTACTACCTGACTTGCTTTACTCTCGCTTTACTATCTGACTCGCTTTACTATCTGACTCACTTTACTGTCACTTTACTCTCTGACTCACTTTACTATCTGACTCGCTTTACTTTTACTTTACTGTCTGACTCGCTTTACTCTTACTTTACTATCTAACTTACTTTACTCTCGCTATCTGACTCGCTTTACTATCTGACTCGCTTTACTGTCACTTTACTCTCTGACTCACTTTACCACCTGACTTGCTTTACTCTCACTTTACTATCTGACTCACTTTACTCTCGCTTTACTCTCAGTTTACTACCTGACTCGCTTTACTCCCGCTTTACTATCTGACTCGCTTTACTCTCGCTTTACTCTCAGTTTACTATCTGACTTGCTTTACTCTCACTTTACTATCTGACTCGCTTTACTCTCGCTTTACTATCTGACTCTCTTTACTACCTGACTCTGCTTTACTCTCGCTTTACTATCTGACTCTCTTTACTACCTGACTCTGCTTTACTCTCGCTTTACTATCTGACTCGCTTTACCACCTGACTCGCTTTACTCTCAGTTTACTATCTGACTCACTTTACTCTCGCTTTACTCTCAGTTTACTACCTGACTCGCTTTACTCCCGCTTTACTATCTGACTCGCTTTACTCTCGCTTTACTCTCAGTTTACTATCTGACTTGCTTTACTCTCACTTTACTATCTGACTCGCTTTACTCTCGCTTTACTATCTGACTCTCTTTACTACCTGACTCTGCTTTACTCTCGCTTTACTATCTGACTCTCTTTACTACCTGACTCTGCTTTACTCTCGCTTTACTATCTGACTCGCTTTACTATCTGACTCGCTTTACTCTCAGTTTACTATCTGACTCGCTTTACTCTCAGTTTACTATCTGACTCGCTTTACTCTCACTTTACTTTTTTTCATCTTACAACGCACATGATTGGTCTGTGAGGTTGCTGTGCCGCAAAGCCCGTATACTGTACAGACAAGAAAAGCTCCGCCGCTCAAAATAAACACAGTCTAATTTAAATCGTTCTCAGTAGTTTATCGATTTGGGTCCACATTGGACAATGTCTGGGTCTGAACCTGGACCGCTGCCCGCCTATTAGTGACCTCTGACCTAGGGCTTTGAAGTATAGAAATAAATGATTTAAAAAATGTCATTACATGTGATATGTATTACAATATAAAACGGGCATAATGCATGTGTGGTGTCACATTTAACACTGACATCAAAAACTATCAAGTTCTAAAAGCTATCAGTTCAACAACTATCATTTTTAACAAAGCGCACCACATTAAATCCACTGAAACCAGAGAAATTATTCTCTCTTGGACTGAAACACACCGTTGGTCAGTGCTCTTTAAGTACTAACGATATCCACAATAACATAAAATATAAAATAATAATGTCGGATTGGCAACCTACTTCGCTTTCAATGTAAGTCAATGGAACCAGATTTTTTTCCCAAGTGATTTCAGAGCATTTCTATTGGTCCATTCATCATGAAACATTTTACACAATGTAAACGGCAGCTGCTGCATGAAAATGACGTAGAAAAGTTAAAATCAACCATAAATGAGGACACGTGTTTCATTGCAAGGCCAGAAACAATCTAGGTTTTAATTTCTGACTGTGTCAGTCACCGGCACCTGCGTTAGTAACACTCCGCCCTGTTTATCAATGGAAAGGGCTTACAGATAAAGACAGCCTGGGGTTAAAGATAGCCTGTAGATGAAATCTGTGCATCAGTGCAGTCTAACGCTCTCATCTTCTTCTCTGATGCTCTTTAATTGTCCAAGCAGCTGCGTGCGAAAAACAGAAGACTTCCTGCAAGCCTTCAGAGCACCTCTGCCAACTGTTTTACAGGCAGGCATTACCATACTTTTGCATGCTACAAGCTGAATCATCTCAGACCCCAGTGAAACAGCGGTCAGCCAGTAAACCTGAAATAAGCTTAGAGATGTCAACACATTTATGGCTGTTTTCTCAAGCCTGATCTAGGAATGACCTGCCAGCACTCACTGTCCATTCAGATGTGAGATTATAAAGTAAGAAATACTGTATATGGGCAGTCGTTGTAGGACAGCTGAATGGCCATTTGTGACCAATAATTCATAAAGAGGTCTGAACTTCAGGAGGAGTCAATAAACTGAGCGTAACAGAAAAACAAAACATGGTTGTATAAATGATAAATGTGTAAAGTATTCATGCTATTTTCCTTGACAACACTGGAGGGGGCCATCTTTGTTTACGTTGTGTTAGAACTTTCGGTGTGCCTGTGGATACGTTAATACTGATTACAAGCAAAACGACAACAAACATATAAAATGACTAGCACAACATGTTCAGTTAGAGGGAGTCAGTGATTGGAAGAAGATGAAAACTTGTCTTGAACAACAGAGTTACGAACACAGCACATAAAGATCAGAGTGTTGGGGGGCCGCCTTCCAAAGAAGAGGACCTGCGTCTCTGGCTGAAGCTCTAAATTTAAAACATCCACCCAAACCTCCGTATGTCTGCTCTTACCATTCTGTGGAGGAGAACCAGCACCAGAGCTTCCTTATCCAGAGAGATGTTTCACTTATGAAGCTCAGAGGAAGCAGACGTGTCGGTGCTGGTGAGTCTATCAGTTCAGTAACTGTTTTCTGATCAGTGTCCACCGCGCTAGGCTATCTGGACTGTAACTAACACCCACGCAGAGTGGCTCGGGCAGCTGCTGGACTTGGGTTTAACCGGCTTTCAGAAATATAAACTCACCGTCTGTGTGTAGGAGGACACGCCCACCTTCCCAATGAGCAGGTACTGATACGTTTCAGTACTTTTATAGTTTTTCATTACTGAACCGTCTACACCTTCCGAGAGTACAGAGTATTTAAACATGTCTCCATAAGTAACCTCAGACCACCTTCTCATATCACCCACCCACTGTGTTATTAACCTCAGACCACCTTCTCATATCACCCACCCACTGTTATTAACCTTAGACCACCTTCTCATATCATCCACCCACTGTGTTATTAACCACAGAGGAGACAGTGTTGTCCCATTAGAACTTCTTACTGTCTCTCTGGTCTCCTCCCATGTTACTGTACTCATTTTGGTTAGCTGAGCGGAAGTTCAAACACAAAGGCGGAAGAAAGACACGCTTGAAAGTGGGTGTGGCCAAATACTGCGAAATACAGTGAATATTCTAATTAAACATACTTTGTACAATAGCTTTTCTCTGAGGCTTCCTAATATCAAAATGACCATTGATGACAGCAGAGGCTGTACTCCCTGTGTCAGCTGAGGAAGTTCAACCTGCCCCCGGAGCTGATGGTGCAGTTCTACACCGCCACCATAGAATCTGTCCTCACCGCATCCATCACAGTGTGGGGCAGCTCAGCCACCAAACACCTCACCCACAGACTGCAGCGCATCATCAGGTCTGCAGAGAGAACCATCGGTGTGAAGTTACCCTCCCTACCGGACCTGCACACGGCCAGAACCAGGAAGCGGGCAGAGAACACCGTCCGTGATCCATCACACCCTGGACATCACCTGTTCCAGTGTCTTCCCTCAGGTAGGCGTTTCAGCCAGTTGAGGATCAAGACTTCAGAGAAGCTTCTTCCCACACGCCATCACACTCATGAACAGCTGAACATTCTGAATATAGTCTACTACATACATACATCCATATCCAGATGTTCTCTCACTCTTCTTTCTCAGTACAGTCTACTACATACATACATCCAAATCCAGATGTTCTCTCACTCTTCTTTCTCTGTACAGTCTACTACATACATACATCCATATCCAGATGTTCTCTCACTCTTCTTTCTCTGTACAGTCTACTACATACATACATCCAAATCCAGATGTTCTCTTACTCTTCTTTCTCTGTACAGTCTACTACATACATACATCCATATCCAGATGTTCTCTCACTCTTCTTTCTCTGTACAGTCTGCTACATACATACATCCAAATCCAGATGTTCTCTCACTCTTCTTTCTCTGTACAGTCTACTACATACATACATCCAAATCCAGATGTTCTCTTACTCTTCTTTCTCTGTACAGTCTACTACATACATACATCCATATCCAGATGTTCTCTCACTCTTCTTTCTCTGTACAGTCTGCTACATACATACATCCAAATCCAGATGTTCTCTCACTCTTCTTTCTCTGTACAGTCTGCTACATACATACATATCCAGATGTTCTCTCACTTTTCTTTCTCTTTACAGTCTACTACATACATCCATTTCCAGATGTTCTCTCACTCTTCTTTCTCTGTACAGTCTACTACATACATACATCCATATCCAGATGTTCTCTCACTCTTCTTTCTCTGTACAGTCTACTACATACATACATCCATATCCAGATGTTCTCTCACTCTTCTTTCTCTGTACAGTCTACTACATACATACATCCATATCCAGATGTTCTCTCACTCTTCTTTCTCTGTACAGTCTACTACATACATACATCCATATCCAGATTTTCTTTCCTTCTTCTTTGTCTGTACAGTCTACTACATACATACATCCATATCCAGATGTTCTCTCACTCTTCTTTGTCTGTACAGTCTACTAACTATATACATCCAAATCCAGATGTACTGTACTGATCTGTACTGCACTGTTAATTATCTGATAGAGTCTCAGATCACTCTGTACCACCGTCTCCACCAGTGACTCTTCTGTTCTTCATATTTATATCTATTTAATTCAGTCTGCTCTGTCCTTCACTGCTGCTCTCAGTACTTTACTTTAAATATACAACTCTGCACATGTTAAGTTTACAGGTGTGTCTGAGCGTGTATGATCTTTGTGTGTGTGTGTGTGTGTGTGTGTGTGTGTGTGTGTGTGTGTGTGTGTGTGTAGGAGGATGGTTAGGTTGGGTGTGTTTGTTACTTCTGTAATGTCAGTTATCGTGCACTGTGAGCTACTGTAACACAAATTCCTTGTATGTGGGAGTATACTTGATATTATATAATAGATATTAGATTTTATACAATAGATTCACCAGTTCACAGGAAAATAGCTTCCCTACCTAGAGTTCAAAAAATGATTAAAAGATGTGTCTCGTGACAAACGTGCAAGACTTGGCAGACACCCAAAACTGTCAGCATCAGATAAACAGCACTTAAAGCTTTCATCTGCGAGAGACGAGGAAATCAAGCTCCACTTAGGCTTCAGGTCTGAAGAATTCCACAGCTTTGGTGGTCTGCTAAGCCTTGCACGGTTGTTAGGAGATCCTACAACTGTGAGAAGACATCGCTACATGTCTATAAAGATGTGTAGCCGGCAGGTAGCTGTTACTGAGAAACACAGAAAGAGACAAAAAGAGATTTGCAAAACAAATAAAGAAGCTGGTGGTGATCTCAGCACAATGCACTGGACACCTCAGAGTCCGGATGACGCTGAGTTTGGGATCACTTAAATGATGAGAGACTAAAAATGCAACAAACTTTTAAAGATGTCAAAAGTATTTACAGTCATTACTCAGGTAGAAGTATAGATACTAGGGTTTAAAATACTTCTGTAGAAGTTGAAGTATCAACTCAAGCTTTTTACTCCAGTAAAAGTGTAAAAATACTGCTTTCAGTACTACTTAAAGTATAAAAGTAAGGAAATGTAAGGGAATGTAAGGAAAAAAGGCCATTAAGGACAAAAGCTTAGGTCGCACCACAGGGGTCTATAGTGCACTAGCCCACCTCCCCAAAAACCCCATTCTTCTAAAAGCCATAATGACTATGTTATATTAAAATTAATGTAGTTTAGTACAATGTAAATATATTAAAGAAGCATATCTGTGTACTACTGAACATTAACATGTGTTTCATGGAGCAGAAGATATGATGACTAGTTGTTTTTAAGTATTGTAATGAAGTCAAACTTCAAAGACATGTTATCAACAATCTTTACTGGAATGTAAATGTACATGAATGAAAACAAGCTGAAATGAAATAGGAGTAACGAGACTATGTTTAAAATGTAAGGAGTAGAAAGTACAGATAATGGAGTGTAAATGTAAGGAGTAGAAAGTACTGATAATGGAGTGTAAATGTAAGGAGTAGAAAGTACTGATAATGGAGTGTAAATGTAAGGAGTAGAAAGTACTGATAATGGAGTGTAAATGTAAGGAGTAGAAAGTACTGATAATGGAGTGTAAATGTAAGGAGTAGAAAGTTCTGATAATGGAGTGTAAATGTAAGGAGTAGAAAGTACTGATAATGGAGTGTAAATGTAAGGAGTAGAAGTAAAAAGTCAGCTGAAAAATAATTACTCCAGTAAAGTATAAATAACCAAAATCTCTACTGAGGTAAGGTAAGAAAGTATGTGGTTTGTTTGTGGTTTGTTAAGGCTTCTGCTTTTTTCTTGATGTTGAAAAATGAATTACTTGTAGTCAGTTAAACACTAAAGTAGTTCCAGCTTGTACATCAACTTTGATACAAATGATGGGTCGCTAACAATTTGCTGGGACATGCAATGAGGTCTATTCATCCTCCAGTTTCTGCTTGTTTGAAATCTTTCTGTTGAGGGAATATCTGATAAAATACTTCAGTAGGGTCATCTATTGCTGAACGACCCCATTTGCCAAGCTAAAAAATCTTTAAACTGCCCCAAGAAGAGGAATTCCCCAACGTCCAGACCAGGTGGTGTTTTCAACAGCAAAATAAGGGCGTTTTTGGCAGATCTGGGCAGCGTTTCCTTCTGTTGCTACCACAGCAGAGACACAAATCAAACAACAAGAGGTGTTATGTGCTGCCAAGCTCGCTGTGTAACCAGGCAGCAAACAGACAATCAGAAGGCAGGTCAGGGCTTTTGGGACCAGGTCTTGAAACGCTGTGTCTTGGCTAGCCTGAGTAAGTGGGAAAACAGTAAAGTTAAGTCTAATCCATGAAGTGCAGCTTCTTTCCTTTGTTTAATTTCTGCCTCAAACACTGTCATAGACTGTAAGTAGATTTATTTAGAGATGCACTAGAGTTGTGGGCTGATATCTACCTCTGAGCTTGAACATGTGGACACAGAGGTTTATGGTAAACTGAGATGTTGGTGCTGTTGTCCCACCACTTCACGCGATCACACAGGTTTGTTGAGGGTGGAGTGGGGGGATCCCAGTGTCTCAGGGTGGTCTCATGTCTATGTTCTTCTGGTTCTCTCCTTTTAGTTTAGGCTGTTATAGTTAGACCTGCCGGAGTCACCAACCACACTCTAAAATTCTGAATATTCATATTCTCTACAGTCTTACTCCCGAGCCCAACTAACTCTCTCTCTTTACTCTTCCTGAGATAATCACTGTCCTCCCGTCTGTTGAATGCTGTTGAAGGACTGACTATCAGGGCCTCCTCCCCACCATCACCAGCCAGCTCTCCTGTCCATCTGTATCTACTGCTACACCCTCAGTTACATCACTGTACCATCCAGATGCACCAGCATTGAGATAGGATGGGACTGTTTCAGCTCATGCCCACTTTACATAAAGACTCAGTCAGAGACTGCCTCAGTCAGAGACCGCCTCAGTCAGAGACTGCCTCTACCTGTGCGGCTTCTAAAGCTTTGCCATCCAGATTTCAAACAGAGACTCTTTTCTTTGGTGTTTAGTTTATTAAACTGTAAATACTGTTTGATTAGAGGAGGACGGGTCTCCCCTTGTGAGTCTGGTTCCTCCCAAGGTTTCTTCCTTCAGTTGAGGGAGTTGTTCTTGCCGCTGTTGCCTCTGACTTGTTCTAGGGGGGCTTGGAGCCGGAAACCCTTTTCATACATTTATGTTTACACATGGACTCTTATTTGCCTTTCAGACCCTCATTTATGTCGCCGAGCATTACAATTATTAAACAAAAAGGGATTGAAAATAAATTAAAATGAATTTTAATGAGCACTAAAAATGTAAAAGAATTAAGTAAGATAAATCATAAAAGAAAAAAAATAAAAACTGAATAAGAAACTAAAATCAGGAATAAGATATAAAAATAAGTCAATAAAAGTAAATATAAATATAGTAGTCAAACAAAAAATAGTAAAAGAAGTAATAAAATAATAATAATAGAGTAACAAAAATAAAAACAAATCAATAAAATAATGGTAAAAGTAAATAAAAATAAATAAATAAACTGAGTATCAAAATCATAAAACTGTTAACTAAAAGAAAAAAAAACACTGGCAGGTCGTGCAGAGCTGGTAATTAATTAAGACTTTAAAGTGACTCAGTGACTCCAGCGAGCTGAGCTTTAGTGTTTCCTGCAGTGTGTTCCAGCTGTCAGCAACTAAATATAATATCATATTGTCAGTGTTTAGTGTGTCCACCCTGTGCCTTCATTACAGCGTCCATTGTTTTGCTTTTGGTTTGTTAAAGAAATCTTTATGTTCAGTCTTGTTTTTTATTTCTCCCTCTGATAATTAAAATAATTTACACATTCAGTGACATTCAATTCAAGTCAATTCAAGTTTATTTGTGTAGCTTATTCTACAACAATGTTGTCTGAAAGCAGCTTTACAGAAGTTTTGAAAACAGACAGTTACTACATATACCCCCAGTGAACAAACCAGAGGCAACAGTGGCTTTACTCTCTGACTCACTCACTTTACTCTCTGACTCACTTTACTCTCTGACTCACTCACTTTACTCTCTGACTCGCATTACTCTTTCTTTGTTATCTGACTGGCTTTACTCTCTGCCTGCTGCTTCTCGCTTCCTACCTCGCCTGTGTGCTCGCCGCACACCCGAATATGCACAGATCTGATTGGTTGAGGAGCGGCTTTGGTGATTTGGTGACAAGAAAAGCTCCGCCGCTTAAAATAAACACTGTCTAATTCTCAATAGTTTATCAGTTTGGGTCTGCATTGGACAACGTCTGGGTCTGGACCTGGACCGCTGTCCGACTATTAGTGACCTCTGCCCTATAGTATTCCAACATTTAGGCACAGTTCATTTACACTGAAGCTATAAATATTGTATCAGCCTATACTCTGAATGAAGCTTAATACAAGGCAGCCAATCAGATCAGATGGTCATATAAGTGTCATACATATAACTGTGTAAAAGGATTAAGTTAAAACTCTCAGAGTAATGAAGGACATGCTCACCTTTAAAATACAGCTCTAAAACTAAACGCCAACAAGGAGCTGCTCTACATTACGATCCATATTACTTCATATTAGCTATGATTTTTATTAGATATTCCTTGTTTTTTAAGTTAAAGTTTTATTCTCTTGCTAGGAGCTGAAGGAAATGCAGCATTATTTGCCTAATGGTTTTGCGGAACTGGACAGATGGATGCCTGGCCACTGACATCTACAAACACAGTTTAGGTGTACGGTAAGAAAGCCCGGTGTGGAGAAAAAAAAAGGCACATGTGTATTTTGTCTTGCACTTGCACTCAGTGAGTGTATAGCTTAAATGCACATGGTGTTTACAGTGGAAGTGTTTGGTCTGGGGTAAGTGAGGGTTTCCCTGTGTCTGAGGCTGGTGCAGCCTCTTTGAACTCACAGTGGTCTGCTGGCTCTGTCCCAGGAGCTGCAGCTGCTGCTGGATCTCTCGCAGGCGTTCGTCTTGCCCTCTGCTCTCCTTCATGTCCCGCAGGACCCTCTCACCCGGCGGCCGCTCTTCAGCTCGCTCTCCGTCTGAGCCGTGCAGCCTGCTGAACTGAAACGCAGAGCAAGACGACAAAGATAGACAGTTTATAGTAGTTCTGTATGTTCAGTAAAGTTTATAATGCTCAGTGAACTGTTATTAAATAAAGATGGAAGAACTTTCTTTAACAGATAAAAGTTACTGTTAGCAAAAAATCACAAAAGCAGGCTGTACATTGTTAATTAGGTGTTTGATTTCTCACATTCATTCAATTTACACTGACATAGTTTAATAAGCAGAGTTCAGTACCTGTTTTCTCCTCCTTTAAATACAAATCCTACATTTATAAAAGAGGGTAGTAAATGAGTTCAAAACCCTAAACTGCTACTTAATAGTCTCTCCTAGAGATCGACCGATATGGGTTTCTCTATAGCCGATGTCGATGCTGATGTTTAGAGGTCAGGGTCAGCTGATAGCCGATATGTGCTGCTGATGTTTAGAGCTGATTTCTAGAAGTTTTCTGTATTATTTACTGATAAAATGTCTCACTATTAATAACAAGTGGATAAACAACATTTCTGAACTTAACATCATTTACTGAACACTGACTGAACAAGATAAACTAAATATTTTTATTTGCAACATAAAAAACAGAGAGAGAGAGAGAGAGAGAGAGAGAGAACAGCGCAGGCGACGCAATAGATAAAGAGTTGCTGATCTGCTGTAATGACTCTCTTTACTCTTTCTTTAGTTCAGTTCAGCTCGAGTGCTGGAAGCTGAGTAATGTCTGAGTAATATCTGAGTAATGTCTGAGCAGTATCTGAGTAATGTCTGAGTAATGTCTGAGTAATGTTTAAGTAGTATCTGAGTAATGTCTGAGTAATGTCTAGGTAATGTCTGAGCAGTATCTGAGTAATGTCTGAGTAATGTCTGAGTAATATTTAAGTAGTGTCTGAGTAATGTCTGAGTAATATCTGAATAATGTCTGAGTAATATCTGAGTAATGTCTGAGTAGTGTCTGAGTAATGTCTGAGTAATGTCTGAGTAATGTCTGAGTAATATCTGAGTAATATTTAAGTAGTATCTGAGTAATGTCTGAGTAATATCTGAGTAATGTCTGAGTAGTGTCTGAGTAGTGTCTGAGTAATGTCTGAGTAATGTCTGAGTAATACCTGAGTAATATTTAAGTAGTATCTGAGTAATGTCTGAGTAATATCTGAGTAATATTTAAGTAGTATCTGAGTAATGTCTGAGTAATGTCTAGGTAATGTCTGAGCAGTATCTGAGTAATGTCTGAGTAATGTCTGAGTAATATTTAAGTAGTATCTGAGTAATGTCTGAGTAATGTCTGAGTAATGTCTGAGTAATATTTAAGTAGTGTCTGAGTAATATCTAAGCAGTATCTGAGTAATGTCTGAGTAATATCTGAGCAATATCTGAGTAGTATCTGAGTAATATCTGAGTAATATCTGAGCAATATCTGAGTAGTATCTGAGTAATATCTGAGTAATGTCTGAGCAATATCTGAGCAGTATCTGAGTAATATCTGAGTAATATCTGAGCAATATCTGAGTAGTAATGTCTGAGTAATGTCTGAGTAATGTCTGAGTAATATTTAAGTAGTATCTGAGTAATGTCTGAGTAATATCTGAGTAATATTTAAGTAGTATCTGAGTAATGTCTGAGTAATGTCTGAGCAATATCTGAGTAGTAATGTCTGAGTAATGTCTGAGTAATGTCTGAGTAATATTTAAGTAGTATCTGAGTAATGTCTGAGTAATATCTGAGTAATATTTAAGTAGTATCTGAGTAATGTCTGAGTAATATCTGAGTAATATTTAAGTAGTATCTGAGTAATGTCTAGGTAATGTCTGAGCAGTACCTGAGTAATGTCTGAGTAATGTCTGAGTAATATTTAAGTAGTATCTGAGTAATGTCTGAGTAATGTCTGAGTAATATCTGAGTAATGTCTGAGTAATGTCTGAGTAGTGTCTGAGTAATGTCTGAGTAATGTCTGAGTAATGTCTGAGTAATATTTAAGTAGTGTCTGAGTAATATCTAAGCAGTATCTGAGTAATGTCTGAGTAATATCTGAGCAATATCTGAGCAATATCTGAGTAGTATCTGAGTAATATCTGAGTAATATCTGAGCAATATCTGAGTAGTAATGTCTGAGTAATGTCTGAGTAATATTTAAGTAGTATCTGAGTAATGTCTGAGTAATGTCTGAGCAATATCTGAGTAGTATCTGAGTAATATCTGAGTAATATTTAAGTAGTATCTGAGTAATGTCTGAGTAATATTTAAGTAGTATCTGAGTAATATCTGAGCAATATCTGAGTAGTATCTGAGTAATATCTGAGTAATATCTGAGCAATATCTGAGTAGTAATGTCTGAGTAATGTCTGAGTAATGTCTGAGTAATATTTAAGTAGTATCTGAGTAATGTCTGAGTAATGTCTGAGCAATATCTGAGTAGTATCTGAGTAATGTCTGAGTAATATTTAAGTAGTATCTGAGTAATATCTGAGCAATATCTGAGTAATGTCTGAGTAATGTTTGAGCAATATCTGAGCAATATCTGAGTAATATCTGAGTAATGTCTGAGTAGTGTGTGGGAAGCTCTGGCTGCTCCGGAGAGACTCTCTGTGTAACAGTAATGTGTTAATGTGTGTATTACACTAGAGCAGTTAGCTTAGCCCCGGAGCTAATGTGTGTATTACACTAGAGCAGTTAGCTTAGCCCCGGAGCTAATGTGTGTATTACACTAGAGCAGTTAGCTTTAGCCCCGGAGCTAATGTGTGTATTACACTAGAGCAGTTGGCTTTAGCCCCGGAGCTAATGTGTGTATTACACTAGAGCAGTTGGCTTTAGCCCCGGAGCTAATGTGTGTATTACACTAGAGCAGTTAGCTTTAGCCCCGGAGCTAATGTGTGTATTACACTAGAGCAGTTAGCTTTAACCCCGGAGCTAATGTGTGTATTACACTAGAACAGTTAGCTTTAGCCCCGGAGTTAATGTGTGTATTACACTAGAGCAGTTGGCTTTAGCCCCGGAGACAATGTGTGTATTACACTAGAGCAGTTGGCTTTAGCCCCGGAGACAATGTGTGTATTACACTAGAGCAGTTAGCTTTAGCCCCGGAGCTAATGTGTGTATTACACTAGAGCAGTTGGCTTTAGCACCGAAGCTAAGCAGTAAGGCAGCAGCACATTCCACCACACCAATAACACGGGGCTGCCCGCAGACGTGCCTGACTTTAAATCGGCACCGCGAAACACTGACATCGGCCGATGCAATAAATAAAAAAATGTCGGGCAATATCGGCCCGATATATCAGTCGATCTCTGGTCTCTACTTATTAATATTTAGAACTCCAAATTTGCATACAGCAACTAAACAACAGCAATGAATAAATCTAGATTCAAGGAACTGAACTGTCTATAACTGTCAATGAGTCTGAACTAAGCTTCTGTACAAAGTTTCTACACTGAATGTTCTGTTCCACCTTAAATGCTCCAGCTTGTACAGAAGCTAGGCAGCACCATATAAGGTGGAAGGAAAATTCACAGAACAAGCTGATAAATATTTACAGAGGTTAAATAAATTCTTTTTCTTTCTTGAGCCATAGTTTTAAACCAGCAAATCCTTCAATAAAAAATTATATATAAGCTCATCAAAAAGAGAAAACAGCTAATTGTGGGGTCTAATCAGAGGGCTATGAATGGCTGTGTAAAACAATATCTTTGCATTGTCACCCTGACCGAAGTAACATATCTTCTATGAATAAATCAACAATTTAAAATGCTGAATGGATTCTGTGGCACCTCTGCTGTCTTAGAGCATTTAGTTATTCACACAGACTGAAAGAGAAGAAAAAAAAGATTACGTGCAGTATATAGCTTAGGATGTATGGGGAAACTCATCTAAATTATTATTAGATGTTCAGAAGTTTCAGCCACAATCATTGCTTACAGGTGTATGACATCAGCTTGTGAAGATTCTGCTCTGATAAAATCGACCTGGTTAACTGTGAGTGGAAATGGACTGATTTCGATACAATAAAACACTGCCAGACAGACGACATGCTTTCTATTAGCACATGCTTTTCTCGCGACGAAGCTGCTTTAGTCAGTCTGTGGAAAATGAAAGGGTGTGTATTTCCACCAAGTGGTTCAGATAGGAACTGCAGGGAGCTGGCCGGTGGGCTCCTCTTCCTGGATGAAACGCTAGCTGGAAATACAGAAATTTGGCTCATTTGTTGGCCCTAAGGATCGGCTACATTGGGGAAATATCGGCTGATCACATATTTTGATTAAAAATCGGCCAATACCAATACATACCGATCAATCTTTCCATCTCTAACTGTGAGTGCCATTATTGTGAAATGAAAGCATCGAGAAGCAACAGCAGATCAGGGGAATTCATCAAGCTAGCCAGCTCTTTTCATTTAACATCAGTGCCTGACCTCACAAATGTTATTTTGACTAAATGGGCACAAATTCCCACAGACCCACCGCCAAACCTTGTGGAAAGCATTCTCAGATGAATATGGGTTAAGAGGTTTGGAATAGGATGTCCAACAAAGCTCATATGGATGTGATGGTCGGCTGTACACATACTTAGGCCATACAGGGCAGGTCCACAATGAAGTGCCAAATTCAAACACTTAAAAAAAAAAAAAATTTTAAAAATAAAAAGATACAGCACAGAAGCTGACACATGCAGTTAGATCCTGCCAAGGTTTATGATTGTTCCCTCTTTAAATTAGGAACATTACAATGTTTGTGCTGGAGAACCTTCAGAATCAGGTCCATCTGTTGTATATTTTAGAAGATGAGGTGATTTTATTATAGCGGACTCACTCAGGAATTCAGCTGTAGATGACCTGGAGAACCCATGTACTATTATAATTTCTAAATTGTAAAAGTTTTATTAATATTTAAAAAGCTTTTGTCAGTTTAGTCAGTTCTTAGTTCATTTTCCCAACTGGGCTACTATTGCCTTTGAAGCATCAGCAGTCTTTTTACATTAATTATAAAGCATGAATAAGGTAGCAATTCATATGTAAATGAACACCAATGTACTGGTTTCAGTTTTTGATGAAAACTTTGATTTCAGTGGCCAGTAATTATAAAACTGCGCAACAAGGCGTCTGAGAAAGTCTAAAATCAGCCATAAATCATAACAAAGACGTACTCGAGTCACTAAACTGATGACTTGTGACTTGACTTGACTTCATCATTAAAGACTTGCGACTTGACTTAGACTTTACCTTTACTGACTCGGACTTGGAATCGGACTTGAGCTTTAAGACGTGAAAAGACTCATTGATGTCAAAACTCGGATGTAAATGTTTCACTTGTGAGCACAGAAAGAGGAACCGCACACACAATTTTCATAAACACTCTCAACCTGTCTGTATTCCTCCTTTAATGCTTTTTTTGCTCTAGAGATTTTATTTTTTCATCTTTTTTCTTTGAGAAATGTTTGCGCTCGAGTTTTCAGAGGGGGTGGTTTTGTAACAGTTTGGTGGCGGGACATGGGCTGAACGCTATTGGCTGATGGCACCTGGTTTCATGACTGGCTGCTCACTTCAACACACCTTTCAAACTACAGCAAACATGGTGGACGCAGAGGAGCCGACAGGAGAGACAGCTAGATGTTAATGTTAATGTTATATTAATGTTAGTTTAATACTCTACTAATCAACTGCATCAACTGTGTTAAATACTGAAATTACATTACATCTGGTGACTTGACCAGGACTTAAAGTTTAAGACTTGGAACTTGACTCAAGACTTCCTTGTATTGACTTGGGACTTGACTTAGGAGTTGATTGTCAAGACTTGAGACTTTCTTGTTATTTGCAACTTAGTGACTTGGTCCCATCTCTGTCATACCATAAATTTCCAGATGACCGGTAGACTGCTACTATCAGGACTGAACCTGATCTCACCTCTAACGTCTCATTGGCAGTGCATTAAAATACCACACACGCCTTTGTTCCTCACTGAAAGCTGTTTTCTATCACTGCCTAACAAAGCATGATGCTGCCTTCACAGTTGGATGCACTGTGATTTAGAACTGCATTCATGTTACTACAGATCTGATTTGTTTAATCAGATTAACAATAAAAGGTGACAGATGTGAAGTATATTGCTTTTTATATTATACATAATATTAATAGTATTATATGTAATATTTCTTAAAGGTAAGCAGCAAATTGAAAGGCAACGACAGCCTTTTAAAAAGATATAAAGATATAACCAAAATCATTATGATTAAATTTCTGGTGCTACATATTTCTTATTTCTTTGTATGCAGACTGCTGAATTCTCCCATGACTGGAGCCATGAGTGTTAATCTGAAGTGCTGATTAAGAACAGTAACATCCCGTGCAGCGTATGCGTTTCTAATTAAGTGGTGAGGTCATGTTGTTTATTTAGCTCGCTGTAATGTGGTGTTTTCTCACAACGCCCACTCTTAAAGAGGCCTTGCAGTGTTTCATTGTCTCATAAAGCTGTTAGTCTGCCTAAATTTAAACTAAAACCTAGCGTTTACAGGCAACCTATGCAGAAGCTCTGTAAAGAGCAATATATACTTCCAGAATAAAAATTTTAAAGATGCAATTACTAACCTCTGAAAGTTGGTGGTTCAGCTTTTTTCACACACTTACAGAAGCCAGACAACAGTGAAGCCACAGGAGCACAGTCGTAAAATGTACAGTCATGTACGTCTCACTAATTTTTTAATTGCAAAGAATTTATATACGACCCACTTTCTGTGAATTAACTCTCATTACTATGTGTGATATGGAGTCCAGGCTAAATAGGTGAAAACAATTGTCTCTGGCTTCCAGACTACAATGAATAAAATTAGTAGGGCTGTTTTCTTCACAATTTTGTTCAACAATTGAGGTAAGAGTTATAATAAGGCCACTGTTGACAACTCCTCACTGTGCTGAAAGTCGCTAGAAGTAGCTAAATGACGTAATCGCCTTATTTGCATAATAGTTTATTTGGGTGTATTTGAAGGCATAACGTTGTGGGAGAGTAAAAAGTGAGTAAAAACACCCGAAATATATTAAAACTACAAATAAACTCAGAATAAATTAACTTCTTCTGTGGATTCTTTTTTGTTGTCTTTAAAATCGGCCGTGTCACACTGAAGAGTTTCCCTCTGATCAATAAAGTATCTATCTATCTAAGACACATTTATATTTACATCCTGCTCTGTAGATAGGGGGCGGGGTCAGCGGCGGCTTTGAGCATGCACTGTGAGTGTAGTGGGTGGTGGAGTGGTGAGGGTCTGCTCTGACTGTGAGACTGAGCACTGGGAGTGTAGTGGGTGGTGGAGTGGTGAGGGTCTGCTCTGACTGTGAGACTGAGCACTGTGAGTGTAGTGGGTCGTGGAGTGGTGAGGGTCTGCTCTGACTGTGAGACTGAGCACTGTGAGTGTAGTGGGTCGTGGAGTGGTGAGGGTCTGCTCTGACTGTGAGACTGAGCACTGTGAGTGTAGTGGGTGGTGGAGTGGTGAGGGTCTGCTCTGACTGTGAGACTGAGCACTGTGAGTGTAGTGGGTCGTGGAGTGGTGAGGGTCTGCTCTGACTGTGAGACTGAGCACTGTGAGTGTAGTGGGTGGTGGAGTGGTGAGGGTCTGCTCTGACTGTGAGACTGAGCACTGTGAGTGTAGTGGGTGGTGGAGTGGTGAGGGTCTGCTCTGACTTTGAGACTGAGCACTGTGAGTGTAGTGGGTCGTGGAGTGGTGAGGGTCTGCTCTGACTGTGAGACTGAGCACTGTGAGTGTTGGGGGTGGTGGAGTGGTGAGGGTCTGCTCTGACTGTGAGACTGAGCACTGTGAGTGTTGGGGGTCGTGGAGTGGTGAGGGTCTGCTCTGACTGTGAGACTGTGAGTGTTGGGGGGCGGGGCACATGCTGAGGACAGTAACTGAAGATCATGTGTGTTCACCTCAGAGTCTCCAATAACACCAGAAAAGGTTGCTAGATTTGTCGCTAGTCGCTTAAAAGTCACTTAAAAGTCACTAAATATAGCGACAAAGTCACTAAGTTGGCAACACTGAATAAGGCTAGCTTGGTTATATATATTAGTCCATAAATCAGGGACTTTACTGCCAGTTAGAACTGATTGACACCACAGGAATTTCTAATGCATGTATAACATGTTTGTGTAATGTTGGGCATTGTAGTGAGCTGATGAACAAACCCTACATATAACTGTGAATACACAGACAAATAACATTAGGGATGCACAGAGACGTTTTCATTTCCAAAAATGGTTTAATTTTTGGTCGAAAGAAAAAACTATAATCATTTAAATAATAATAATAATAATAATAATAATAATAATAATAATAATTACATTTGACTATGACAAAGCATCTTTAAAAAATTTTGAAAACACATTTAATGTTAATTAAAATTAAAAAATAGGTTGAACCTTGGTTGAGCCTTTTCCTTAGCTAGTCTGTGCAAACAGTAGCATCAGATCAACACCACATCACCTTCTATCTACATGAATGAATGGAGAATTCCATCCATCCATTATCTCTTGCTTAATTTCACTATTCGGGATCACAGGGTGGGCTGGAGCCAATCCCAGCATCATTGGGCGAAGGCGGGGTACACCATGGACAGTTTGCCAGTCCATTGCATGGCCAACACACACTCATGCACTCACACCTACGGGCAATTTAGAGAGACCAATCAACCTAACATGCATGCGTTTGGACTGTGGGAGGAAACCGGAGTACCCGAAGGAAAGCCACTCAAACACGGAGAGAACATACACACTCCACACAGAACCACCCGGACTGGGAATCCAACCCAGACCATCTTACTGTGAGGCGACAGTGCTTGAATGGAGAATTGTGCCCCATTAATAATATCATGAAAAAGAAAAGTTTATGACTCGGTACAGGGACCTACTTGGTGTGGCCAAGGAATAGTAACCTCACTTTTTAAAAAATGTTGAAAGAATTGCTGCTGAATTCTCCCATGACTGGAGCCATGAGTGTTAATCTAAAGCGCTGATTAAGAAAAGTAACATCCCGTGGAGCGTATGTGTTTGTAATTAAGCAGTAGTGAGGTCATTTTGTTTATTTAGCTCTCTGTAATGCAATAAATAAATAAATAAATGGAAAAGAAAAAGAAAAGTTTATGACTCGGGACAGGGAGGTGGTGCTGTGGCCAAGGAATAGTAACCTCATTTTTTTTTTAAATTTTGAAAAACATGTCTTAATATCCCTTATTAATCTCAGCGTCAGTCTAATGATGACTATGACATTGCTTTAGGTATACACACATGGTTCACATAAGTTCGACCCCTAACCTTAAGCCAGAAAAGCTGTTTTAAAGTCCATCCAAATGATTTCACTAGGCAGAATTAATTGACCAAGTAATTGCACATTTTCATGACCTACAGGCTGTCCAGACCTGCAGCGCTGTCAGTATATCATACTAAACAAAACTGCGGTAGGCTAAGAGAAATGTTTGTTCCTGCCCTTAATCAAATCCAAACTCCATAGCGCCATGCCTTCCAGATCAACTTCTGTCTTTCATGACTGCCCTTAATTCTGTTTGACCCAGATTTTTGAGAACATTGCTTCATCTCAATCTTAACAAAAGGTCAGGTTGAGATGCATCATGGTCCCTGCTCTGGTCATGAGAGCTTCAGCCAGAAGCTCATAAACATCCTTCTATTCGAAAAGTCTCAACAGACGCTATAACGGCAAATCCAGGCCAGCCAGAACAGAGGGTCCAGAACAAATTATTCCAGTTCTTCAGCACATACCTTGTCTGAAATGATTATGATTTTATCATAGAGAACTTCCAGAGTCCACTCATCCAATGTCCAATAAATTCAGATTATATAAGCGACATATTTTGCCATTTAGCATACTCATCAGGGCTTGTTAGCGTTAGCTTCACAAATATATGGCAAAGATGTCAAAAGTATTCATATTCATATATACTGAAGCTTTTTACTCCAGTAAAAGTGTAAAAGTACTGCTTTCAGAACTACTTAAAGTATAAAAGTAAAAGTAATGTAAGAAAAAAATCCTATTAAGAACAAAAGCTTAGGCCGCACCACAGGGGTCTATAGTGCACTAGCCCACCTCCCCAAAAACCCCATTCTTCTAAAAGCCATAATGACTATAATGTTATATTAAAATGTTAATGTTGATAAATGTGGGATGCGCTAGGCTTCCTGTTTCAGCTCATATACGCCCATTAAACATGAATGTAGTTTAGTACAATGTAAATATATTAAAGAAGCATATCTGTTACTACTGAACATTAACATGTGTTTCATGGAGCAGAAGATATGATGACTAGTTGTCTATAAGTATTGTAATGAAGTCAAACTTCAAAGACATGTTATCAATAATCTTTATTGGAATGTAAATGTACATGAATGAAAACAAACTGTAATGAAATAGGAGTAACGAAACTATAAGGAGTAGAAAGCACTGATAATGGAGTGTAAATGTAAGGAGTAGAGAGTACTGATAATGGAGTGTAAATGTAAGGAGTAGAAAGTACTGATAATGGAGTGTAAATGTAAGGAGTAGAAAGTACTGATAATGGAGTGTAAATGTAAGGAGTAGAAAGTACTGATAATGGAGTGTAAATGTAAGGAGTAGAGAGTACTGATAATGGAGTGTAAATGTAAGGAGTAGAGAGTACAGATAATGGAGTGTAAATGTAAGGAGTAGAAAGTACTGATAATGGAATGTAAATGTAAGGAGTAGAAAGTACTGATAATGGAGTGTAAATGTAAGGAGTAGAGAGTACTGATAATGGAGTGTAAATGTAAGGAGTAGAAAGTACTGATAATGGAGTGTAAATGTAAGGAGTAGAAAGTACTGATAATGGAGTGTAAATGTAAGGAGTAGAGAGTACAGATAATGGAGTGTAAATGTAAGGAGTTGAAAGTACTGATAATGGAGTGTAAATGTAAGGAGTAGAAAGTACAGATAATGGAGTGTAAATGTAAGGAGTAGAAAGTACTGATAATGGAGTGTAAATGTAAGAAGTAGAAAGTACTGATAATGGAGTGTAAATGTAAGGAGTAGAAAGTACTGATAATGGAGTGTAAATGTAAGGAGTTGAAAGTACTGATAATGGAGTGTAAATGTAAGGAGTAGAAAGTACAGATAATGGAGTGTAAATGTAAGGAGTAGAAAGTACTGATAATGGAGTGAAAATGTAAGGAGTAGAAAGTACTGATAATGGAGTGTAAATGTAAGGAGTAGAAAGTACTGATAATGGAGTGTAAATGTAAGGAGTAGAAGTAAAAAGTAAGCTGAATATTAATTACTCCAGTAAAGTATAAATAACCAAAATTTCTACTTAAGTAAGGTAATAAAGTATTTGTACTTCTTTACATGACATCTCTGATAACTGGTCTCTTAAACGGTCATAGCAAAACTGAAATGGTTAGATGGTTCGGGTTAGAGAAGAGAATGAAGGAAAAGTTAGGAAGCTTAATACCTTTGTGCAAACACACAACTGTAGTAACTATTTTCAAATCACTTCATGACTCAGAGGAGAAAGAACAAAAAACAGTCTACCTAGATATCTTTACCTCCCTGGCTTCTTTTCTCTGGCAGAAAAATGTTAATTCTTTTTTTCTGATGTTTATTTAATAAACATTATGAAATAATTGCCTGAAATTGCTTTACTTGGCTGTTGCTAAGCAATTACACAACACCAAGGTAACCAACTTCCTCATCTGATCACTGGTGTCCCTGCTGAGCTGTGGGTGGTGTGAATTATCTTTCTTTCATTACTACAAAATATTTACAAAACAAGGTTCAAACCAGATGGGCAGCTGAATCATGACACAGACAAGGAGAATTTTACTAGCAGACTGCTTAGCTCAGTGCCAGTCGGTCTTAACTGGAGGACTAAACGATGCTAGCCGCCCTCCTGATATACGGGCTCAACACGATTCCCCGCGAGTGAGCTTCACAGGCGTTGTGTATAATAAGACACAAGAAATCACAGATGTGACCATGCTGTCTTGTAACTGGACTGTGTGAGACCTGCATTTCAGGAGCTCCGTCTAGCTATACAGGTTACAGGTTCCATATGTCAGGTCAAGAGCCAAGAGGCTTTTATTGTCATTCCATCTACGTACAAGTACACAGTGGAGTGAAATTTAGTTCCTCCAGAAACAACATGGTGCATCACTGAATAAAGAGTACAAAGTGCAAACATGCATACACAGTTTTAACTAGAAACAATAAATATTATAAATTAACAGACATTAGACACAGTAAACAGACAGGACAGTAAACGGACAGGACAGTAAACAGACAGGACAGTAAACGGACAGGACAGTAAACAGACAGGACAGTAAACGGACAGGGCAGTAAACAGACAGGACAGTAAACGGACAGGGCAGTAAACGGACAGGACAGTAAACGGACAGGGCAGTAAACGGACAGGACAGTAAACGGACAGGGCAGTAAACGGACAGGGCAGTAAACGGACAGGGCAGTAAACGGACAGGGCAGTAAACAGACAGGGCAGTAAACGGACAGGACAGTAAACGGACAGGACAGTAAACGGACAGGACAGTAAACGGACAGGGCAGTAAACAGACAGGACAGTAAACGGACAGGGCAGTAAACAGACAGGACAGTAAACGGACAGGGCAGTAAACGGACAGGGCAGTAAACAGACAAGGCAGTAAACGGACAGGACAGTAAACGGACAGGACAGTAAACAGACAAGGCAGTAAACGGACAGGGCAGTAAACAGACAGGACAGTAAACGGACAGGGCAGTAAACAGACAAGGCAGTAAACGGACAGGACAGTAAACAGACAGGACAGTAAACGGACAGGGCAGTAAACAGACAGGACAGTAAACGGACAGGGCAGTAAACAGACAGGACAGTAAACGGACAGGGCAGTAAACGGACAGGACAGTAAACGGACAGGGCAGTAAACAGACAGGACAGTAAACGGACAGGGCAGTAAACGGACAGGACAGTAAACGGACAGGGCAGTAAACAGACAGGACACTCGTTTCTGAGCTTGAGGTAGTGAATAAAGTGCGGAGATATTTAACATACTGAGATACGGTGAACATACAGTCCCTGACAGAAGTTCTGTTGCTTATCCATGTTGTGGAAATAAAATTGTATGACCTGGCTTCTGGGCACTGATTCCACCATGGAGGTCATTTCAAGACAGAATCCTACAAACTGTTCTAGTTGACACAGGGACTTGAGGTGACCAGGCCTGGTGGAGCTCTGCTGCAGTGGAAGAGGAGCTGGCTTTGGATTTTCTAACCAACAAACGTTCCTCCTGAGCAGTTGTCTCTGGTCTCTTCAAATCTTTTTATAAGTCTTTGTACTCGACGCTGAGGCACTTTAAAGGTGCCAGCCACCTCTGCAGTGGATCTGGTCTTCAGCCTCTAGATAATCAGGGCTTTGGTTGCAGGGTGGATTTTTGGCATGTTGTCAGAGGTCAAGTTGCAGTTCAAGTGAAGGTCTGGGGTGCTGGGGTTCTTTTTATACACACCCACTAATTAACCAATCAATTAGTGAGCACATATTGGGTGCATTATATGACAAGGCCACAAAACTTTTGTCTTGCCAAAATCTGACCTTTCTGTGTTCATGATCAATATTTCTGCAGTGAAGCAGATTTATTTTCATAAATTAAACCTCATTTGGGAAAGTTTTAGCTTTCAAATGACTTATTTCTAAAACTAATGGATGAATTTAAAGTCAGGTTATAAGCTTTTGTTTCCACAACATGGATAAGTTACAGAACTTCTGTCAGGGACTGTACAGGAATGTTCAGTGGGTGGTGGTCACCATCTTTATGACCGTTTTTAGGGCAGCACTTTCCTGTAGGGTACTCTGTTGCCATGTCTTTAAGAAGTACAATGATGCATACATTTTATTTAGTGAGCAAGAGACAGAGAGAGAGAGAGACACAGAGAGAGAGAGAGACAGAGAGGGAGAGAGAGAGAGAGAGAGAGAGAGACAGAGAGAGACAGAGAGAAAGAGAGAGAGAGAGACAGAGAGAGAGAGACAGAGAGAGAGACAGAGAGAGAGAGAGACAGAGAGAGAGAGAGAGAGAGTGTTTATTGGGCAAACTACATTTGGCTTTCTGTTTTAACCTCTACTCAGATCCTCCTTATTTTATGTTAAGTTTAACTTCAAACTGCAAACAAACGCCACCGTGCTTTGGAGCTCCAGTGTGATTTTGCTCCAGTGTGATTTTGCTCCAGTGTGATTTTGCTCCAGTGTCCTTTTGCTCCAGTGTCCTTTTGCTCCAGTGTCCTTTTGCTCCAGTGTGATTTTGCTCCAGTGTCCTTTTGCTCCAGTGTGATTTTGCTCCAGTGTGATTTTGCTCCAGTGTCCTTTTGCTCCAGTGTGATTTTGCTCCAGTGTCCTTTTGCTCCAGTGTGATTTTGCTCCAGTGTCCTTTTGCTCCAGTGTGATTTTGCCCCAGTGTCCTTTTGCTCCAGTGTGATTTTGCCCCAGTGTCCTTTTGCTCCAGTGTGATTTTGCTGCAGACGTAATGCAACAGAGTCACATAACTGAAGGGTCACGACACAGAGCGGACTCTAAACCATGTCCAGCTGAGACTGAATCAAACGAGGAAAGAGAAAACATCTTATTTTCTCTTTGAGTGTGGGCTCCAGCTGTTATCTAGCCCGCCAGGATCAACGTCCAGACCTCGAGTGATACAGGCACCACACAACAACGCTGGAATGAAAATTGGGTCACATTTGAAGCTGTTATCCATCAGAGACATATTGCTGCTAAAGTTTTTAACCCTTTTTTGTAAGCATGGGGTTTTTTTGTGCATACGTTAGTTTGACTGGGGAGATAAAACAATTCGTAAGATTGTTACACTTTATATTATTTATTCTGACATCGCTGCTATGGACAATATCACTAAGTCACTTTAATGAATATATCTACTTAGAACCTGCCTATGCAACATTTTTTCACAGATGACCCTCCTGTATATCCTATGTATATATCTTGTGTATTGTATAGTCCTTTATATATTTCAGTATAACTATATGTATATTTTTAGCTTATTTTTACTTTAATATTGTCTATTTATTGTGTGTTTGCACTGTTTTACATTATAATGCTGCCCTGCTGTAGAGTTTATCTGAGTCTCACCCCAAGCATTTCAATGCATGTTATGTCCTGACATGATGTGCAAATGACAAATAAACTTGAAACTTGAAACTTGAAGATGGAATTGTACTACACTGCTATGTTAATATAAAAAGCCCAATGAATTCATCTTTATAACACTTTCCTGTAGGGCACTCTCTTGCCTTGACATTAACTCTACATAAATGTTTATGAACGCTTAATTCAGTAGAAATAAGTTGTTATAAAACTGCCAAACCTAACCTCTTGTAGTAAATGTAATCGAAGGTATTAATTATCATAGGATTTTTAATCGAAGGGATTTGGTCCCTGTATTGCTGCAGTAACTGCCTCTACTCTTTTAGAAAAGGTTTTAAACTAGATGTGGCTGTGTAGATTCTATTGCATTCAGCCACAGGAGCATTAGTGACGTTAGGTACTGACGATAAAGATCAGGGGTGTTTAACTAGAGTTCAGTTCAGTCCAGTTAGAGGAGATCTCCTCAGGCCAAGGTCTGGACCGTCATCATCTCTGGCGTGTGTTCTGATTCAGTGGTGTATCCTGTTTACTGAAGTAGTCTAGTATCAGCATCTTATACCATCAGCTACTGAAACACCAACACACCACACATACCATTCAGTATATTTCAGTATATTTACTGTTTTAATACTGAACTGAATGAATTATTTAAAAACTTCTAAAGTTTCCTCACTTTAAGTAAAAATAAAGGCTATATTTAAAAAACTGAATGTTGTTAAAAAAAGTAAATCTTAAAATGTTTATTTATAGAAACAGTAAATAAAACGTGCGTCTTTTTGTTAATTCAGTTTCTTGTTATGTTGGTTTGGAGAAAAACATGTACGTCTCCATTCCTGTTCAAAAGTCCTTCTTCACCATCAACTTTTATATAGCACCTTATTCTTTCTCTGACTCACTTGCTTTACTCTCTGACTCGTTTTACTCTCGCTTTACTCTCTGACTCACTCGCTCTACTCTCTGACTCCCTTTACTCTTGCTTTACTCTCGGACTTGCTTTAATCTCGGACTTGCTTTACTCTCTGACTCACTTTACTCTTGCTTTACTCCTGGACTTGCTTTACTCTCGGACTTGCTTTACTCTCTGACTCACTTTACTCTTGCTTTACTCCTGGACTTCCTTTACTCTCGGACTTGCTTTACTCTCAGACTTGCTTTACTCTCTGACTCCCTTTACTCTTGCTTTACTCCTGGACTTCCTTTACTCTCGGACTTGCTTTACTCTCGGACTTGCTTTACTCTCTGACTCACTTTACTCTTGCTTTACTCCCGGACTTCCTTTACTCTCGGACTTGCTTTACTCCCGGACTTGCTTTACTCTCGGACTTGCTTTACTCTCGGACTCCCTTTACTCTTGCTTTACTCTCTGACTCACTTTACTCTCTTTTTACTCTCTGACTCGCTTTACTCTCGGACTCCCTTTACTCTTGCTTTACTCTCTGATTCACTTTACTCTCTTTTTACTCTCTGACTCCCTTTACTCTCTCTTTACTCTCTGACTCGCTTTACTCACACTTTACTCTCTGACTCGCTTTACTCTCTGACTCCCTTTACTCTCGCTTTAGTCTCTGACTCTCTTTAATCTCGCTTAAGTGTCTGACTCCCTTTACTCTCGCTTTAGTCTGACTCCCTTTACTCTCGCTTCACTATCTGACTCGCTTTACTCTCTGACTCCCTTTACTTTTGCTTTATTCTCTGACGCTTTACTCTCGCTTCACTATCTTACTCACTTTACTCTCGCTTTATTATCTGACTCACTTTACTATCTGACGGGCTTTACTCTCCGACAGCTGCTTCTCGCTTCTTACCTCGCCTGTGTGTGCGCCGCACGCCCGAATCTGCACAGATCTGATTGGCTGAGGAGCCTTTGGTGATCTTACAGCGCACATGATTGGTCTGTGAGATTGCTGTGCCGCAAAGCCCGTATACTGTACAGACAAGAAAAGTTTAACCACTCAAAATAAACACTGTCTAATTTCAATCTTTATCAATAGATTATCAGTTTGGGTCCGAAGTGGGCAACGTCCGGGTCTAGACCCTAATTCTATTAGTGACCTCTGATAAAGATGATTAGTTCTGGACAACAAATGTCACTTCAAATGATCCATCACTGCAGAGAGCACAGCTCCATTGCTTCACAGTACAGTAGCGGTGGGTTTAACCTCTTTAGCTAATGTTTGGCATTGGGCATGGTGATGTTATGCTCATGTGTGGCTGAGCATCCTGTTCTACTGGCAGTACTTTGTTTAACGTAGGTCATATAAGCTGTGTGTACAGAGCTGAACTGAAAGAGTGGTCTTGATATGTATGGATATTTTGTGTATCTTGATATTATTAAAGAAAACAAACCTTCCAAACAGTCATAAATGATATCTTTTATGGATACCGAGAAAAGAGGTTAAATATTTAACCCCAGTTATTTATACAGCAGCTAATCATCAGCTCAGTGTGACGGGACTGGCTGATGTTCTGGTATAATTCAGTACCCGTTTATTAGTGCAAATGAAAAAAAGTTATTACTATCAGTAACAGCTGACGCAGCCTGCACGAGGGGTGGGCAGTCCTCCTGGAATGCCAGGGCATACTATTAACCTGACCTTGAACACCTTTGTCATGAAGTACTGAGTAGGTCATGTCTTTCCCAGCTGGGAGACAACCTCCTCCCCCATTCTGGTAAATTCCATCACATTCTCACATAGGCTACATGCCCTGAGAGAAACCCCGTAACCCTGGATTTGGCAGAAAACAGCTTAAAACAGCAGACTGCAGAACAGACAGGCTGTCATAACAGTCCAAGCCATGTTACCTATACCTACCCGTGTTTTTACTTACAAAAATAGCTCATTGTTAATAATAATAACAATAATAATAATAATAATAATATTTACCAAACCAGCCTGCTAAACTGCAAACAGTGGAATCAGTGCTGGACAACCTTGAAAATCTTGCTTTTTTTATTTAAACATGTACAGACTAGACTAGATTTGTAAACATACAACATTCAGTAGTGACTATGCTTGTCATTTGAGTTTTTAGAGCATCGTTCAAAATAATGTATTAATGAATGAAATAATGGGTGTAATAAACTTTTAATAAACTGTTTTTACTTTTTGAGATTACAATCAAATGCTTTAAGGGAAACCCGGCTGTTAACACTTGTAAGCCTTAAATTCTTAAGACACGTTAAAAATCACTAAAAGTAGCAGATTTACTTATAAATTAGTTTTTATTCTAAATATTTAATATATTGACCCAGACATTATTTCTGACGCGCAGTGCCTGCTGGGTAGATGATGTTAAATGGTTGTAGAAAACCATGTACATTGTGTTGTTGATGTTGTTTCAGTGAAAGTCAGTGGGAAGACTGATATTAGTCTAAACAGCTTCACAAATATAAACAAGGAGAATAGTTAGTGAAGCAGCGTGTGGACCAACACAGCTATCCAAAGACCCCCGCTCTGCTCTCCTCACTTCAGTCTGGAGGAGTTTGAGTGGTTCAGTAGACCACCACTGGTGAGAGACTTGACGGAGGCTGTTGGTTTTAAGCGTAAAACACAATGCAGTGCCACAGTTTCCCCACACAGGAAGTCCAAAAGCTCCAGATTATGGAGAACCGCGAGAAGAACCGTGAAGCTCAGAGACACTCCCGTTCAGTGTATCTAGCTGTTTACTGAGCGTGAATGTTTCCTGCTAGAAAGCGGAGCTCCTTTAACAGACACTCTCCTTCTCCGTCAACACCAACACACAGCTTCACAACAACTCCAGCACTGTGTCCACTCTCTCCTCCACCCTCTCTGTTCACCATTTACACTAACGTGGTGTGTGATGTCACCGCTGATGTCAGAAATGTTGAGTTCTAGCTTAAACTGTAAAGACTGAACAGTAGCATGTTTAGCTAGCTAGCTGTGCTCAAGCGTGACGGCCGGTTACTGCAACCATTTGACGTCACTACCCGCTGATCACGTCAGTAGATACAACAATGGAGACCCACGTGCAGCGGATTTTACACAAACTCTAATAAATCTGATAATTTTGTGATTATTGGAGTCTTGGAGTCTTCACACCATATTAAGGCTTACATGTGTTACCAGCCGGGGTTTCCTTTAAAAGAAATTTCTAATCCTATTTGCCACTTTTAGAGTATTATGAGGACATTAGATAAAAAAATAATGTTATTAAAATTTACAGTATACAAAATCTACAACACCTAAAGCATTTCATTATTTACAGATTTTAAAAGTATCAGAGAACAGAAACCTGTATTTTAATTGGCATAGTTAAATAAAGAAGTTCAGTACATAGTACTGACACAGCATGAAGCTCAAACACTGTTGTTCAAATGCAAATCGTACAGTTGAAAAATAGGGCAGTGAGATGAGTCGATTCCAAAAACCTGAACTGTTACATCACAGTCTTGACTTTACATTCCCAAAACGTACATACAACAGTGGAACAACAGCAGCAACAATGGCAAATCTATCGTTTCAAGCTGTGAAGTGGATGTCGGTCCTTTCATAGCCTTTTTCCAAGAAACCAAACCGCTGACAGGCATGATTGATGTTCATCCTCGAAAAAGGCATTCCCCCTTAAATGCTGCAGCTTGTGTGACGTGTGAAAGTAACTGCGGTACTGTTTAAAGTGGAACGGAAAATTCACAAAACAAGCAAACAGGAAGTCAACTTCAGCTCTTACATCTATAATTCAAAGCTGTTAGTTTACTCCACACATTTTACTCTGGACAGTTTCTCAAACCTTGAACAATAATGAACAGACGCTGAGGAGACAAGCGAGGAGCAGGTTTACCTTTATTCGCATCACAACCCAAATCCCTACCTGTTAGTAGCAGCCATGCTCCACTTTTTGATGGTTGAAGCTTCAGATCATCTTAAGTGTTTTTATGGGAAATAGCATGAATACAACCAAGAACCCAAGAACACTTTCACCTGCTCTTTTTTATGTGGAGGAGGCTCTACTCTGAGCTCGTCCACGATGATTGAGTGTGGCCTGTATCTGTGATCTCGTTCTTTTAGTCATTACCCACAGCTCATGACTAGAGGCGAGGATGAGGGTGTCGAGCGAGTTCGGCACAGCAACCATTTTACTGCTGCTGTCTGTCTCTGTCTGTGGCCGGGCTTATGATCCCTCTTCCCATCGCTCGTGAACAAGAACCCGAGATACTCCTCCACCTGGGGCGGGTCCCTCTCTGAAGTTAACCAAACTTTTTTCATGGCCTTTCCAAACTCCTCCAATACTCTGGATTTTGCTTCAGTGGCTTTAAAAGAATTCGATCCATCAATGTTCCGTTATAAATAGCAGAGGATATGTTATGATATTTACTCACTTAAAAATACTTAACTTGAGCTAATTGGAGAGTTTTAAGTTAAATTATTAAATATAGTGAATAATATAGTAAATTATGCATTTTGATCTGTATTGGATGATGCGAGAACCACTAGATGTGCATTTTGTAATGGTTTCAAACAACTTTAAGCAAAGTTCCAAATCTAAAAACTACTGTTGGGTCTTGTTTTGTACTGTGAATTCATTGTCATTTACTTTGCATACACTGTAACAGTTAAATGTATATAAATAAGGCATATGTATTTTAACACTCATGTTTACAGAAAGTTGCGTGTATGGTTGTTTACAGTCAGTGGTTGTTACTAGGGCTGGGCATCAAGAATAATTGCTATATAACTTTAGAATACATCACACTTCTCACACTTTTTTTGGCGACGTTGCTCCACTGACGTCACCACATTGTGCACCACAGTGAGTTTTTGACATGACTTGACCCGACAACCTGAGAGCAAGGAGCCAGGACTCAAGTGCCATATATGCTCTTTGAGTGGCACAGACTGCATTTGACTGGCGTCTACTATAACCAAATATGACCAACGATAAGCCGCACGTAACTGTACTAGCATCAAAGGTGTCAAAAGTATTCATATTCATTACTCAGGTAGAAGTATAGATACTAGGGTTTATAAATATTTATGTAGAAGTTGAAGTATCAACTCCAGCTTTTTACTCCAGTAAAAGTGTAAAAGTACTGCTTTCAGAACTACTTAAAGTATAAAAGTAAAAGTAATGTAAGGTGAAAAATGCCATTAAGGACAAAAGCTTAGGCCGCACCACAGGGGTCTATAGTCAAAAACCCCATTCTTCTAAAAGCCATAATGACTATAATGTTATATTAAAATGTTAATGTTGATAAATTTGGGATGCGCTAGGCTTCCTGTTTCAGCTCATATACGCCCATAGAACATGAATGTAGTTTAGTTCAATGTAAATATATTAAAGAAGCATATCTGTTACTACTGAACATTAACATGTGTTTCATGGATCAGAAGATATGATCACTAGTTGTCTATAAGTATTGTAATGAAGTCAAACTTCAAAGACATGTTATTAATAATCTTTCTTGGAATGTAAATGTACATGAATGAAAACAAGCTGAAATGAAATAGGAGTAACGAGGCTATGTTTAAAATGTAAGGAGTAGAAAGTACAGATAAAATAAATAACTACAATTTCTACTTAAGTAAGGTAACAAAGTATTTGTATTTCATTACTTGACATCTCTGACTAGCATAGGAAAACAGTTAACCTGGGAAGCTAACTTTCTCCCCTATTCCCATAATAGATTAGCAAAACACTCAGCAGGTTGGTGAATGATTGTCCTGTTCTGATCAAAAAGAATAGTTTTTTTTAAATGTTTATTCACCAGGGGTAACATTTAGTTACATTTACATAGTTACCCCTGGTAAAATGACATTGGCCTTGTTGTATTTCAAAGTGAAGTATGATTGGACTAAAAAAATTGCAAAAGTTATGATACATTTTATATGTTTTTGCTCATGTGGTAAACCTAACAAATAAGTAAACAGGAATTAAATCGTATTTAAATGTACTTTATGTGGAAAATATATGAACTTATTTTATTTATTTGGCAAAGAGTGCCCAAACTTTTGCATTTGAATCAATACACATATATTTTCTCTGTGTTTTTTTTTAACATTTATTCACTTTGGAAGAAAAAACATGTGGAAATGTCAAAATAACTCAAACTGCAACTGCTGAATTACAGCAAAAAAAATTAAAGACTGTACTTTGATTTTTACTGTCATTGAGAAAACATTCTTTTTCTGTTAATTAACAGATTTTGTCTGGCACCCCTTTTATAGGGCTTGTTTACAGTGAATGCTGAACTGCACAGTTTTTTTCTCAATATGTTACACAAAATAGAAATGATGCACAAAAATGTTTGCAGAAACATGTCGTATTGAAGTTTTGTAGAGGATGTGCTTAATTCCTTCCTCTTATTTCCACCAAATTAACAAAACATGCCATTAGAGCAAGGGCATTCTAACGTTTGCATACAACTACACGCTGAGGGAGCCGTGAGTATAGCGAGTATGTGGGAAACACTGATGTGTGCTTGTGATTTTTACGTGGATAGCAATACCAGAGAGAAAAAGCCCTCCATTATGTGTATAACTGTTCTACAGCGGAGCTGAAAGATGAAATATGAAACATTTTCCATTGAACTTTATGGTGCGGGGCTGCCGAGTAGCGCCGGAGCTTCTCTCCTGTGTGCCCCCACAGTCAGGCCATGTAACGTGAGCTCTGGAAGTTGGCCCAAGTCTAACGAAAACAGTGTGAGTCACATAGTCTGCCCCTCCACCGCTGGCTTTTCTGTCACTGCCACGTGGAAAGAGGACCTCAGCCAAAACTCTTCCACCAGCCATATTTAAGATCTCAGGTCTGATGCATAGGAACATGAAAATTTCATACAGCTCACCACTGTCCAACCTAAGCACACCAAATCCAATACACAGCAATGCTTCTTATATAGAGTTGTAGCATTGCCCATTAACTCAGTACAGATGGCTGCAGCCCCATTCTAAAGCAAGGCGCTTCACCGTAAAAAGAAAACAAATCATTTGATTGATAGATGTATCATTGGTGCAGATTATATCCACTGCCATGGTTACCATGTGCACTGAAAAAGACAAAACATCCAGTGTTTCATGTTGGTTTAAGTAGGCCAGCCAAACAACAATATGATATATTCTCTCTTTGGAATCAAAGGGGTGGAAGTTAGTATGCTTTTGTATGCAACAGGTTGGACAGCCCCGATCCAATAACATGTTTTTGTTGTCAAAAAGTCAAACTTTAGCCAATTTTTGCACTGTTACAGTTTATTTGCTCAATTAAAACAAGAAAAATACATAAAATAACCTAAAGTACAGTGGCTGCTATGCACACTCAAGGACAAAACCTCCAGTGTTTCACTTTGACTTAAGTGGGTCAGCCAAACAACAGAACATACTTGGCAAAAAGAGAGCAAAAATTATAGTTGAGTTGGTTAATGCCTACGACAGAGGGACAGATTCTCATTGTACAGAACAAACAGCCATGTTAAAACATCTCTTTGATGCTCTGAACATGACAAAAGTGTTTGTTTTTCTTCCCAACGGATTTCTTTACGACTTTTGAATTTCTACATTTATTCCAGCGAGTTTAAAGGCAGAGCAAAACACCAATGACTTCTCATTAGCAGAGACGTTTTTGCACTAGCTTGTCCAAGCCATGCTGGAAAATCAACTTATCGATTGTGAATAACTGACTAAAAGAGTCAAAACATGTTATAATTACCCGAAACAACGGTCATCTGTATGTCATTGTGTTATTTGTGAATATTTCCACATTTCCTCTACTTTTATTTGTGTTAACAGCAACGGACACATAGTCAGTGTTGCCAACTTAGAGACTTTTCAGATCCTCTAGACTTTTTTCTTTTAAAAAGCGACTATCTACAAATCTAGCACTGTTTCTGGTGTTATTGGAGACTTTTGGAGACTCTGATCTTCAGTTACTGTCCTTAGCGAGCAGCGGGGTCTGCCATGAGCTCCGTCCAACAACACTCACAGTTCTCAGCCTCACAGTCAGAGCAGACCCTCACCACTCCACCACCACTACACTCACAGTGCTGTCTCACAGTCAGAGCAGACCCTCACCACTCCACGACCCCCAACACTCACAGTACTCAGTCTCACAGTCAGAGCAGACCCTCACCACTCCACGACCCCCAACACTCACAGTGCTCAGTCTCACAGTCAGAGCAGACCCCCACCACTCCACGACCCACTACACTCCCAGTGCTCAGTCTCACAGTCAGAGCAGACCCTCACCGCTCCACGACCCACTACACTCACAATGCTCAGTCTCACAGTCAGAGCAGACCCTCACCACTCCACCACCCACTACACTCACAGTGCTCAGTCTTACAGTCAGAGCAGACCCTCATCACTTCACCACCCACTACACTCACAGTGCTCAGTCTCACAGTCAGAGCAGACCCTCACCACTCCACGACCCACTACACTCACAGTGCTCAGTCTCACAGTCAGAGCAGACCCTCACCACTCCACCACCCACTACACTCACAGTGCTCAGTCTCACAGTCAGAGCAGAACCTCACCACTCCACGACCCCCAACACTCACAGTGCTCAGTCTCACAGTCAGAGCAGACCCTCACCACTCCACCACCCACTACACTCACAGTGCTCAGTCTCACAGTCAGAGCAGACCCTCACCACTCCACCACCCACTACACTCACAGTGCTCAGTCTCACAGTCAGAGCAGACCCTCACCACTCCACGACCCACTACACTCACAGTGCTCAGTCTCAAAGTCAGAGCAGACCCTCACCACTCCACCACCCACTACACTCACAGTGCTCAGTCTCACAGTCAGAGCAGACCCTCACCACTCCACCACCCACTACACTCACAGTGCTCAGTCTCACAGTCAGAGCAGACCCTCACCACTCCACCACCCCCAACACTCACAGTGCTCAGTCTCACAGTCAGAGCAGACCCTCACCACTCCACGACCCCCAACACTCACAGTGCTCAGTCTCACAGTCAGAGCAGACCCTCACCACTCCATCACCTACTACACTCACAGTGCTCAGTCTCACAGTCAGAGCAGACCCTCACCACTCCACCACCCCCAACACTCACAGTGCTCAGTCTCACAGTCAGAGCAGACCCTCACCACTCCACCACCCACTACACTCACAGTGCTCAGTCTCACAGTCAGAGCAGACCCTCACCACTCCACCACCCCCAACACTCACAGTGCTCAGTCTCACAGTCAGAGCAGACCCTCACCACTCCACCACCCACAACACTCACAGTGCTCAGTCTCACAGTCAGAGCAGACCCTCACCAAGCCGCCGCTGACCCCGCCCCCTATCTACAGAGCAGGATGTAAAAATAATTGAGTCTTAGATAGATAGATACTTTTTTGATCAGAGGGAAATTCTTCAGTGTGACACGGACGATTTCAAAGGCAACAAAAAAAGAATCCACAGAAGAAGTTAATTTATTCAGAGTTTATTTGTAGTTTTAACATATTTTGGGTGTTTTTACTCACTTTTTACTCTCCCACAACGTTATACCTTCAAATACACCCAAATAGACCATTATGCAAATTAGGCGATTATGTTATTTAGTGACTTCTAGGGACTTTTAGGACAGCCAATAGCGACTTACCTCACTAAGGAGTTGGCAACAGTGCACATAGTCGTATTGACAGTCTTTGTTGTCTTGCCATTCACATGATCACATCTGAATCTAATTCTTTATACATACAGAGACTGTCAAAGTGTGAAAGTTATAGTTTCAGCTGTGTTTACCGTCATATGCAAATATTTAGTTACCGCTGCTAAAATGACACTGGCCTTGTTGTATTTCAAAGTGAAAATGAATTTTTCTACAGAGTTGTTTTAATTGACAAATACTGTTTATTTGCGGAATTTAATAGATCGGACTAAAAATGTGCGAAAGTTATGACACATTTTATATGTATTTATATATTTATTTTTGATTTTCTTTATTATTAATTTTAGGTATGTTTTTTTTGCTCATGTAACAAATAAGTAAACAGAAATTAAATGAATTTGCAGAAAGATGACACATTTAAGTGTGCTCTTTGTACAGATTATTTTATTTATTTGGCCAACAGCGCCAAAATTTATGCATTCGAATCGCATATATTTTCTCAGTAGTAAACTGTGACCTTCAAAGCTAAGCTTTTAGTCTGGGACATAAATGTCAAAAACTTGATCAATAAATACATTTTAGAAGGTAAATTACCTCTATGATAATGCTAATTCATGCAAATCTCTTAGTGAATTTGTAATCTTATGTTAGTGCGAAGCAAACATTGGTGCAAATGTATTTTTTGCTCCTTCCAGATTACAGACAAACTTTGAATCTTTAAAGTAGAAGACAGGATATTCTGTAGAAACACTTCAAATCAGTCAGAATTGACTTAATGACACTTACAATAATAATAATAATAATAATAAAAATAATAATAATAATAATAATTAGAGATGGACCAATCAGCGTTTTTGAGGCTGATTCCATTCGGCGATCACCTTTCAGCGCGATTGGCTGATAGCCGATACCGATTGAGGGCGGGGCTATTTGTAGTTATTAACGCAAGCCAGTCATGAAACATGGTCTAAACTGGTTTATTACCATTTTTAACAAACTCATATGAAACAGTATAATATTTAACTAAATTAGAAGTTGGTCTATGTGGGAGTAAAGCGCTTGATAAGCTCCAGAAGAGCCACATCTGAAAAGTATCTCTACTAGGAACAGCAGAGCGTGGATCCAGGTGGAACATTAAGCAGCAGAATGAACGTCTTCTACAGCCGAGAAGAGCTGCTTATCTAGAACTATAAACTCAATCACTCTGGCTGTGGTTCTTTAGCTCTCTGGCTGTTTCTGCTGCTGTTCTGTTAGTACCGGTCAGATCTGGTCTGTATGGTGTTCTGTGTTGTTTGTTTTGTGGTAGCTGTGTGTGTGTAGCTCTGCTGTTTACTGATACTCACTGTATTCAGCTGTGTGGTGTCTCTGAAGTGCTGTATCATTAGTATGTCTTTGTCTTGGTTGCCGTGAGAGATGCTGATGTTACTTATTTTACAGATGTTATAAACTGCTCTGGATGAGTCTGAGTCACATACACAGACAGACGATGTTTTCTATTCGCACATGCGGGGAACGTCGTAAACTGTTCTCGCGAGGCCGCTTCTTTAGTCAGTCTGTGGAAAATAAAAGGGTGTGTATTTACACCTAGTGGTACAGATAGGAATTGCAGGTAGCTGGCCAGAGGGCTCTTCTTCCTGGATGAAACACTAGCTGGAAATACAGAAATTAGGTTCATTTGTTTAACGGCATCGATCGGCTCTGGGGATCGACTAAATTGGAGAAATATTGGCAGATCACCAATCACATATTTTGATTCAAAATCGGCCAATACCGATACATGGCCGATCGATCCTTCCATCTCTAATAATAATAATAACAACAATGATAAAGTACATATATAAATGTACGTTATATATATATATATATATATATATACACACACACATATTGCAGCTTTACACTGACTATATTCCATAAAGGGCTCTGGTTTTCAGCTGCTGCTGTTTTCTTTTTCTAGCAACTGCCTCAAACCAGGTAAGACTACAGCTCATATTCACAGTCAGTGATGTATCTATAACCTCCAGAACGCCTGCAGTGATGCCTCTCACAGAATTGGACCTACTCATTGTAAATGAAAACATGATTGGTTGACTCTCCAGTTCAGCTGTGGAAGGTCTAACCAATGGGAGAGCTAGCTTTGCAGTATCTTCCAATATAACACTGGGGAATTTTTCTTGACTGGATCATTTCCTCTGGGCATTTCAGGATCTTTAACCCTTTTGTTTCCAACCGAAATGCAACAATGAAATAAGCAGATTTCTGCAAAGGTTCAGTACAGAGAACATGATGATACTTTTAAACAAAAATCAACTAAAAAATTGCACGAGTTTTCTTTAGTTCCCAGAAATCATGATGGCTAAAAGGGATTCAGACAAAAATGTAACACTGAAGAAAAACACATTAAACACCCAAAAATGTATGCATTCTTCCAACAATTGCCCTGGCAGTTATTGCGGTTCTGTGGAAGGAAACGTCTCTGCGATCACACTGAACTGTGTCAAAATGTAACGTTCCCCGATGAGCACAAAAGCTCTGTTTTTATTATTGTGAAAGCTGAATCAATTACAGATGATGCTTTGATGGCCACACATTCCTGGAGTATTAGAAGATAAACGTGGATCATCTGGACCGTCTACGGCTGCTTTTGGAGAGCGAGGGTGGTCTGGATAAATATGCGTTTTAGACAGATCAAAACTGCATGGCGGCCCAAAAACATGACGCACACAGAAAGCACACATTTATGGAGCTTGATCCCAGAGCTGACTCCAAAAATCAAAGTATGTATTTAGGTTTAATCAAACCAGTTATATTACTCGCTTCTATATATAATATAATAATCTTCCACAGTATCTGAAACACTAGCACAAATCTAAAAAACACATTGAATCTATTTATCCCAAAAGATTGAGGTCATTTTCACACTTAAGTCGAGTGAGAGATCCTGGGCTCGCCTGGGGGAGGAACTCATTATCACTGGATTGCTTTCACACGTGGGAACTGCAACTGAACTGTGGAATGATTGCGCAATTCCATATGTTATTTTTCTACACGCAGGAGAAGCAAACCCCTGACAATACATTTTAGGAGAACCAAAGGGGGCGTCCAAAATCAATTACTTACCTACTACTCAGTAGTAAATCAGTAGGCAAGCGCGGCTAGTATGTCTGAATACTCAGTAGTAAATCAGTAGGCAAGCGCGGCTAGTATGTCTGAATACTCAGTAGTAAATCAGTAGGCAAGCGCGGCTAGTATGTCTGAATACTCAGTAGTAAATCAGTAGGCGAGCGCGGCTAGTATGTCTGAATACTCAGTAGTAAATCAGTAGGTGAGCGTGGCTAGTATGTCTGAATACTCAGTAGTAAAATCAGTAGGCGAGCGTAGCTAGTATGTCTGAATACTCAGTAGTAAATCAGTAGGTGAGCGCGGCTAGTATGTCTGAATACTCAGTAGTAAATCAGTAGGCAAACGCGGCTAGTATGTCTGAATACTCAGTAGTAAAATCAGTAGGCGAGCGTGGCTAGTATGTCTGAATACTCAGTAGTAAATCAGTAGGCGAGCGTAGCTAGTATGTCTGAATACTCAGTAGTAAATCAGTAGGTGAGCGCGGCTAGTATGTCTGAATACTCAGTAGTAAATCAGTAGGCAAACGCGGCTAGTATGTCTGAATACTCAGTAGTAAATCAGTAGGTGAGCGCGGCTAGTATGTCTGAATACTCAGTAGTAAATCAGTAGGCGAGCGTGGCTAGTATGTCTGAATACTCAGTAGTAAATCAGTAGGCGAGCGCGGCTAGTATGTCTGAATACTCAGTAGTAAATCAGTAGGTGAGCGCGGCTAGTATGTCTGAATACTCAGTAGTAAATCAGTAGGCGAGCGTGGCTAGTATGTCTGAATACTCAGTAGTAAATCAGTAGGCGAGTGTGGCTAGTATGTCTGAATACTCAGTAGGTATTCAGTAGTAGTGAACGGTACCCGGATGACCTCCTGAATCAGCAGCCATTATTATGTAGGTGAACACAGCACACTGTGTATCCCATGATTCACCTGGAGCGGTGGATGAATTTAAAGTGGAGTAAATAAACGGTGTAAAGCTGAACGTCGGCTGTGTGTACGTAGCTACTGCTAGTGAACTGCCGCTACAGAAGTTAGCGCTACTGCTGAGATAAACAATGATTACATTCCTCCCGTTTCATCTTCTCTGATCTACAGCTCCACACCGTCTGATACATAATCAGATAAAAACTCAGATCAGAGTCACTAAAAGATCTAAATCTGTCAGTAAACGAGCTTTTAAATGAATAGCAGGACTTTTATGGTGATGGTCTGACGTCTTGCGTCACAGGACGCTGGTAATATGGTGGACGTAGTACGTCTGAGATTGTGTAGCTACTAAAACTCTCCTACTGAAACTACCTACTAGTCTGACGCTCGAGCAGCACGTACTGACTCTAATCTAGTATCTACTCACACTTGGGAACTGCAACTGAACTGTGGAATGATTGCGCAATTCCATACGTCATTTTTCTGCATGCAGGAGAAGCAAACCCCTGACAATACATTTTAGGGGAACCAAACTCAGAGTCCTAAAGTTTCTAGCACCTTTATTCCCCGTATTTGGCCACACCCACTTTCAAGCGTGTGTTTCTTCCGCCTTTGTGTTAGACCAGAGAGACAGTAAGAATGGGACAACACTGTCTCATCCCAGGTTAAAACCACAGGGGGTGGGTGATATGAGAAGGTGGTCTGAGGTTAATAACACAGTGGGTGGGTGATATGAGAAGGTGGTCTGAGGTTAATAACATAGTGGGTGGGTGATATGAGAAAGTGGTCTGAGGTTAATAACACAGTGAGTGGGTGATATGAGAAGGTGGTCTGAGGTTAATAACACAGTGAGTGGGTGATATGAGAAGGTGGTCTGAGGTTACTTATGGAGACATGTTTAATTACTCTGTACTCTCGGAAGGTGTAGACGGTTCAGTAATGAAAAACGATAAAAGTACTGAAGCGTATCAGTACCTGCACAGTGGGAAGGTGGGCGTGTCCTCCTACACACAGACGGTGAGTTTATATTTCTGAAAGCCGGTTAAACCCAAGTCCAGCAGCTGCCCGAGCCACTCTGCGTGGGTGTTAGTTACAGTCCAGATAGCCTAGCGCGGTGGACACTGATCAGAGAACAGTTACTGAACTAATAGACTCACCAGCACCGACACGTCTGCTTCCTCGGAGCTTCATAAGTGAGACAGTTCTCTGGATAAGGAAGCTCTGGTGCTGGTTCTCCTCCACAGAATGGTAAGAACAGACATACGGAGGTTTGGGTTTATGTTTTAAATTTAGAGCTTCAGTCAGAGATGCAGGTGGTCTTTGGAAGGCGGCCCCCCAACACTCTGATCTTTATGTGTTGTGTTTGTAACTCTGTTGTTCAAGACAAGTTTTCCTCTTTTTCTAATTACTGACTCCATCTAACTGAACATGTTATTCTAGCCATTTTATGTTTGTTGTCGTTTTGCTTGTAATCAGTATTAAAGTATCCACAGTCGCACCGGAAGTTCTAACACAAGTAAACAAAGATGGCCGCTCCAGTATTGTCATGGAAAATAGAATAAAATGCAGTAAGGAAATTGGTCTGGTGCCAGTGTATTTTGTGGCACTGATGATCCAACCAATATTCAAAAGTGGTTATAACCCTTATGTTTCATATCGCAAACAATAATGAAATTTAGAATTTGGAAAAACAAGAAAAAAAAAGAAAAAAAATTATTTCTTTCCTTGTGATACAGTAACAATTCACTCCTGCATTACTGTAATTTTCCTCATTTTTAAAATTGATTCTCTTTGCTACTTTTATTTTTTTGGTTTAAAATGTCATATTTTAATGACATTAACTCTTTGCAACTTTTATGTAATACAATTTTCTTAGTGTACTTCTTTAAATGTTTGGTAAAGATTTATATTTCTATTAAAACTAGTGTTCTGTTCATTTCAAGTTGATAATGTCTTATTGAGGGATAAAATAAACCATCAACATTTTTATTACCACCTATCTGTGAGGTTATCGAACAAAAACAGGTAAACGCAGATATAAACACGATAGGTCTTTAATCAACAGATAGAAGTCTGACACAATCCAAAAAACAAAAACCACAAGAAGAAAAACAGGTTGAAAACGGAACGGCAGTCAGAGTAGATAAGCGCTCAGTAGGCACGTGCTAACACAGTGGCAATACTTCGCACTGAAGGGTTCGGCAGGCAGGGTTAAACAGGGTTGTCAAATTTGTGACAGCTGTGGGAAATTAGAACTCCGGAGCGTAGATGATTGGTGGAGTGAGGTGGCGTGATCCCGTGATCTCTGGAGGGATCTGAAGTCCATGTTAGGTTCTGAGTCCAGTTCAAGTTCGTGTTGAGGATTGAGGGTGGCGTGACAGTATCACGAACACATAACTTCTGAAAATCCTATGAATTTCACTGGGTTTTGTAAGATACTGTATTAAAACTGTTTTAATGTCTACCTTAAATTTTCAAATGTTATGTCCGCTCCCTGTCACTCTACTAGTGTCACACCTACTTTTGTTGGTTGACCTTGCAGAGGCAACGTTGGAGAAAATCTGCTCATCTGCTGCTGCACAGTCTGTATTAGTCATCCTCTGGTCTTTCGTCAGTAGTCACGGGACTCTGCCCACAAGATACTACTGGCTGAACATTTCTGGTTGCTTGACTTTTCTCAGTCCTGCAGTGACACTGAGGTGTTTACAAACTCCTACAGCACAAAATCTGGCTAACAATGCATGAGCTCATGTGCTGCAGCCACATTAGTTCTTTATAGACATGATTTAGTTTTCTCACTAATTCTCACTAAAACAATTCCACAAAATCCCATAAATCCTAATTGAAAGCATGATTAATAGCTTAAGCTGTGAACAAAATCTTCAGGCAGAATCCACAGTGGGCGTGACAGACACCAGACGTCTGAAGCATGTCATGCCACAAAATGTTTGATAGTTGAATTATGGTGTTGGCCTGAATCATATTTTTTTGAATACATTACATATTTTTATTCAAAGCGTTTAAATACAGCACGCAAGGAAGACATATTTCCAGAGTTACAACCATTTTGGTATTATAAGTTTATTATAAGAAAAAGAAAAGATGTGTATAGGCCTACTTGTCATTTTAAGAATAAAATACATGACTATATTAGAGATGGACCGATCAGCGTTTTGAGGCCGATTCCAATCGCTGATCACCTTTCAGCACGATCGGCCGATAGCCGATAGCAGATACCGATCGAGGGCGGGGCTGTATGCCACAGCAGGGCTACATGTAGTTATTGAAACATGTCATGAAACATGGTCTAAACTGGTTTATTACCATTTTTAATGAGCTCATGTGAAACAGCATAATATTTTTAACAAAATTATCAGTAAATAAACAAAGTACATCAAACAAATATCTCCAATACTACAATCATTACATTTAGACCCTTAATTTAAAACGAAAAAAGCAAATTAAATAAATACAGTAAAAACTGCAGTCATTAAACACAGACTCTGTTATTTTAAACTAAATCTGTAAGCATTAAATGTTGAATATTGAATTGTTGCTGCTGTTCTGTTCGTACCGGTCAGATCTGGTCTGTACGGGTTTCTGGGTTATTAGTTTTGTGTTAGCTGTGTGTGCTAGCTCTGCTGTTTACTGATACTCACTGTGTTCAGCTGTGTGGTGTCTCTGAAGTGCTGTATCAGATTAGTGTGTTAAATGTCTTTGATTTGGTTCTCCAACGAGACAACGAGGCCGCTGCTTTAGTCAGTCTGTGGAAAAGGAATTTCCACCTAGTGGTTCAGATATGAATTGCAGGGCGCTGGCCAAAGGGGGTTCTCCTCTTCTTGAATGAAACACTAGCTAGAAATACAGAAATTAGACTCATTTGTTTAACGCCATCGATTGGCTCTCGGGATCAACTAAATTGGAGAAATATTGGCCAATCACTGATACATCTTTTGATTAAAAATCTGCTGATACCGATACATAGCCGATTGATCCTTCCATCTCTAGCCTATATATTTGTTGTAGACCATGGTTCCAATCACCATCACTGTAAAGAGTCAGTACAATTCTCTACAACATCAAGCCACTCTAAATAAGTCTGTTAACATTTAATTTATTAAATTGTGAAAGTGAAATTCCTTTAGTTCTCTTTAAATCAGTTGTATCATCAGTTCCCAGTGTTGTATCATGAGTTCTGAGGAAGCTTTATCTTCAAAGCTGAATGAAATGAAGAAGCTGGCTCTAGTATGTCAATGAAGTTCAGAAATTGAGCCTCAGGCCAAGCTGGAAAGTTTGAAGAAGTGAAATAAGGTAACCAAATTCATATTTTTGAGGACACAAATGGTTCTCCAGCATTTATTCAAAGCATCTGGACCAGGGCTAACAGGACTCTCCTCCTACACTTGTCCTTGAAATCCATACAACTGGCACAAGTGTCATCAAACATAATATTAGACTTTTTCAGCTGGTAACAATCTGCTGGTGACGTTATGCGTTAGCACTGATTAAACACACACTACTGAAGGAGGGACTTTTCACAGAACTGTGTGTACAGCCAACCAGATCAGCCAAAATCGTTCATCAAGAGGACACATGGCAAAAAGGGCCTGAGGGATGTGGTCATTTCTTTTGGTCAACATCAGACAGGAGGTTTCTACGGTGGCTGAGAAGACTCAACGCGCTGCCGATTCACAAACGCGCTACAAACAGAAAACACTTTCATCAAAACGACAACACGGGCACTACACTTAAACACGCTGCACAAACCGTCCACAACACAACAGAAGTGTTTCCGGAGGACACTTAAAGGACGTGGGACCACATACGACGACGCAATGTAAACAGAACCACGCGTTGCCGCGGTAGCATCTTATACTGATGGGTAAATGATACGGATGTTTGGGAGCTTGTGTTGAGAAATCCAGAAAGTGGTTTATGAAGTGTGTATGGAGGCTTCGTTAAGGGCGAGTGACGTCACTGATGACGTCTAAAGTCTCGCTGGTTCAGGACGTGGTTCGAGTGTTGGTGTGATTTATTGTTTCTTAATAAAAATTAAAGTCACCATCACCCCACCATCACTGTCCCATCTCTTAAAACCACTGCAGCAGTTTAAACATCAATATCTCACGTACTATTGGATTTAATTACTGACTGAAATCATACAGGCAGTTTTTTTTAATTAATAGACCCACACAATCAAACACAGATCAGATAAACAAATGAATGAACCACAGAAAATGAAATTAAGGTGTTTATGTATGTACTTGTTTCCATGTTGACAACGTTGCAAGAGGCCATCGCAAATAGTTCAAATGACAATAAATGTTTTGGCCAGCAGGGGGTTTGTGTGCACATGGAGCTTTGAGTAATGAACCTTATTTTGAACCAGCTGGAGGGAAAGCTTCAACACTTCCAGAGGCTTCATCTGATCATCACTAGCGTCTAATGAGAAGTAAGTCTGGATAGTTAGTAAATATAGTTAAACTTACTTCTCATTAGAAGCTACCGTGGCTCTGCGTGGTTCTGTTTACACTGAGTCGCTGTATGTGGTCCCACGTCCTTTAAGTGTCCTCCGGAAACACTTCCGTTGTGTTGTGGACGGTGTTTGTAGTGCGTTTGTGAATTTGCAGCACGTTGAGTCTTCTCTGCCACCATAGATTTCTATGTTATTGAACAATCGTTTGGCCTGTTAGGCAGTTTTTTATAACGCAGCAGCAAAGGGGACACGCCGGCTGGGTTGTAGCCAGGATACTGAAAGCTGTAGGGCAGATTAAGGGGCCTTTTCGAGCTACAGCCCCATCTGAAGGCCACCCCAAAAAACAGCTTGGCAGGTAACCATCCCAGCTGGTGCAGCCGGACCTCCATGATCTAGTGCCGAGCTCAGAGCTGTGGAATGCAGCTCTCAGTCCAAGGCCTAAAGGGTCGCATGCTAAAGTGGACTTCACCCTTGCGCCAGACACCTCTGCCTGCGAGCGACCGCAGCGGAAGCAGTGCTGTTTTTCTCTTCCTCGTCCACATCCAGAACCACAACTCAAATCTGGTTTGCAGCTCCGCTTCCTGGCCTCTCCAGACACTAGTACTCGCGTATGTTTTCAAAGGTTATGCCTTTACGGTGCACCAGCCTCTAATGATTCATTTGGCACCGAGCAGTTTTGTTACTGTCCAATCATTTAAAGTGCTTTTGTTTGTTTTTGCAGTGTTGCACTCTGAGACAAGGTGTCATGGACCCTTAGCATTACTTTGTGATCTAAACCAGCAATTTCCTAGCATGGACCACTCTCAGAAACGAGCTGAGGGCCGGGGTGAACTCAAAAGGCCTGGGCTGAAGTTCTGGGTTGGTTTGGTGCTTGTGAATGACTGGTGCCCCCCGCCCCGGTCTTTGGGACAAGAATGAAAAATGGGGAGAAGATGGGGAGGTGGTTGGTGTGGTATATATATAGTCGGTAGCTCGCAAAACTAAGTTACATAGTAACATCACTATTCAGATGTTTAGGCCACTAATTTTGTTAGCCAGATATCTGCAATTCCTATCTGAACCACTTGGTGGAAATATACACTCTTTCATTTTCCACAAACTGACTAAAGCAGCGGCCTCGCCAGAACAGTTTACACCATTCACTGCATGCGGACAGAAAACATGTCGTCTGTGAAATGAACGTCTCGTGGGGGAACCAAGACAAGGACATTAAACACTACTAATCTGATACGGCCCTCTTCTGGAGCTGAATCAAGCAGTTTACGCCCACATAGACCAACTTCTAATTTAGTTAAAAATATTATACTGTTTCACATGAGCTTGTTAAAAATGGTAATAAACCAGTTTAGACCATGTTTTATGACTTGCTTGTGCTAATAACTACATGTAGCCCCACCCTCTATCACTATCGGCTATCAGCCCATCATGCTGAGAGGTGATCGGCGATTGGAATTGGCCTCAAAAATGCTGATCGGTCCATCTCTACTTTAAACTAAAAGTTGAAACTAAAAAGCTTTAGCTTTGAGTGAGTCTGTGCCTTAATTTTATTCGAATAAATGACTGAATTTTGCTACCAAAACGTTACCACTTGTTTCAGTAGTGACTTTTGTTAGTCATCATGAGACCTAATTTTGAGTACAACATAATATTTTAAAAAATAATAATATTTTGTATAAATGTAATAAAAAAGCACAAACAATGAAATGCAGGGTGTGACTAAAATAAAACTCTGTCTATGGACTAAAAGCCTCTACTTTTTGTAAATACTTTAGTGTCTTTTTTGGGTTTAACTGTGGAATGCAGTGTTCTACTAATTAGGCATACAAATACAATATTTACATTAAAAGGACAAACAATATAATATATGTAATATTTAATATGTGTTCTCATTAACATCTCAACTGCCTTTTTGATAAAAACACAGCAGCAGTAGAACCAGTCCACTAATCACCAACACGGGAATGTAAGGACCCCATATTCCAGCTCCTGTTAAGCTTTTAATGTTTATATTCTAAGTTTAATTTAACATATTTTGAATGTTTTTCCTGAAATCCATGTGTGTGTGGGGGGGTTTATGTGGGTTCATGTCCATTTGGAGCATCTTTTTTATCCCTTAAAATTAAACAGGTTGTTTTGTTCCTCCACTTGTAATTGGCTGTTTGATTGTCCTGCACGGCTCATCGCATATGGTGACCACATGGAGGTGGTCAGAAAAAGGTTTTCCGAGTCATAGTTTGTGAGTCCCTGAATTATAACAGCTGCATTTCAATGCTACAATCACACCACAGTAGTACTGACCCCAGAGCAGTGCAGTGACTGTTTTGATTTCGTAGTGTAATTATCAGAGCAGAGCTGTCTTGCATGACAAGACCAAGAAGGTGTTTGTTGGGTCTGTTTCTAAAGTAAGAACTGAATTAAACTGCACTTGGTACTTTTTGTGGAGAAAAACTTATGGCTGGTAAAATGGGATGATATAATTCTTTGGACTGAATTCAGAACTTGCGTATCAGCAAAATCTGGATAGGCTTAAATTAAATACTCACTGAATTATTATTATTTATAATTATTTTTAATGTCTTTCATTATGTAAACAAGCCGTTTAACATCTTATGAATCCAACTGGAAGCAAATAAGATCTCTAGTCTATCCGATGCAATGAAATTGATTATGCACTTAATTCTTCTTTGGTTTATTAAATAAAGATACAACATTGTTTTTATAATAATTTCAGCAAGTCTGATACATCTGCAATTTCAAGTAAGCTACAAAATCCCATGTTATATTAATCCTATTCTATCTCTTCTGCCATTTTCAGACATATTTTGTGATTGTAGTTGAATTAGAAAGAAAAATTTATACCTGAAGCATTTAGATTTATTGTTAGATAGAAGTAGCTAATGAGCTGTAAAGAGGTATTCTTGTATATCTGTCACACGTGAATATATATATATATATATATATATATATATATATATATATATATATATATATATATATATATATAATGTCCCAGACCATCAAACTGCTAAACATTAGACATGGCTAACCGCAGTAAAGATGCTGTTTTTAAAGGATGGTTTCAATTATTGGAATAAAAAATGCTGCTCAGCCCTACATGCCTCTACGAGAAAAAGTAATTGCCCCCTTTGCTACTAAATTAACCAGTTTACCAAATTCAGCTGACTTTTGGGTTCACACCCAGTGTTACTGCCAAGCATGGCAGGGGAGCTCTATCTTTAATAAACGGAATGATCATTTAAAAACTTCATTTTGTGTTTATTTGTGTTGTCTATGTCTTAAATTGAAATTAGTTGCATAATCTGCAACATGTAAGTGTGACAAATAATAAAAATAGAAAAAAAAATCAGTTGAGGGGTTAACCTAAATTACAAAAGGTCAGGACAGTATGTGAAATGCTACTAAAGACAGAAAGGATTGATCAGTACATTCTGTTTCAATTGTATTGAACAGTACAAAAACATTAGATATTTTTTGGTTAACATACATTCATTCCAAATTTGGTTCCATGTAAACAAGTTCCAAAAAAAGTTGAGAGCATACGTACTACTTATATTTACTACTTTTTCCATCATTACTTTTTAAGAAGTAATAACTGAGAAGAGACCAATTCATCTGGTTTTGTATGCTGAATGTTTGGTCATTATTTCTTTACATAAGTCTTCAGCTGTGTGACTGTTCATTCCTTTGCTGTCATATTTTGTGTCTTTATGATGGGAGACAGATCTGCGTTCTCTGAATATGCAGTCACGCTGTTGCAACATGTGAAGAATGCGGCTTGGTGCTGTCATGTGAATGAGTGCCACGAGAACTGATTCACCCTTATACCATGATGGATTCTGACTCCTGAACTTTACACTTTTAACAATTCCGTTAATCCTTTTCTTCTTTGGCCTGGAGAACATGACATGAATCCATATTCTATATTAATGTCTATAAACAGTTGACCCATCTGACCTCAGTATGTTTCTGCTGTGTATCAGTCTACATCATATCAGCTCCAAACCAGAGAAGAAATCAGCAGAGTTTCTGGACGGTTGTTGGATATAATATATCAGAGCTCATCCAGTGTTACACATCACAGAAGATTGCTAGTTTTTAATGTTGTACCACTTGAGTGATTGAACGTAATCCAATGTCTAAACCAGACCTGGAGAAACTCAACCAAGCCTTTATCTCCAGCAGGATGAGTTACTGTAATGTTCTCCTAACTGGACTTCCAACAGACAATCACACAGCTTCAGCTGATTCAGAATGCAGCTGCCAGAGTTTCTCACTAGGAGCAGAAGAAGGGAACACATCACCCCCATTCTTAAACCCTTACACTGGATACCAGTCTGTTACAGAATAGACTTTAAGCTCCTGTTACTGCTCTATAAGTGTCTAAATGGTGTAGGACCAGCTTATCTGTGTGATCTAGTACAGCGATAATAGCCCAGCAGAACGCTTAGATCGTTAGAAAGTAGTCAGTTAGTCCTTCCTAAGGTAAAGACTAAACATGGGGGGCAGTGTTTAGATACTGAGCTGCTGTTAAATAGAATCAGTTGAGCGAGAGTTTTAGAAGAGCCCCAACACTGGACACCTTTAAACCCAGACTGAAAACATTCAGCTCAGTTTAAACTCTCACTGAACTATTAGTTAGTTCTACAACTCCTTTAATTTTAAACCTCATTCTTCATTTTTCACACAGTCCAACAGCACTTTAAACTTCATTCTTCACTTTTATGTTTAATTGTCTTTCTTTTAAATATTTGTATATTTTTTTATTTCTTTCAACTGATTTATTTTAATGCCTTGTTTCTTATTTTTTTATTTATGTAAAGCACTTTGAGTTGCCACTGTGTATGAACGGTGCTATACAAATAAACTTGCCTTGCCTTGACGGCACACCACAGGCCAATGTTCTTAGCCTCAAGCTGCCCATTCCCAGTCTTTGGGACATATTAAAAAACACCAGTTTCAGTATACATAATGAAGCTGGTACAGGCCCGCAGTGGCTAATCAGGAGATTTGGGAGGGTTCCCAATGGGCCGGCTCATGTCAGTCTCGGGTTTGGGCCGGTTGGAAGGGAAAAATAATGTTTTCACGTATCTAATCATCATCTTGCACTCATTCTCCATTCAACTCTGTATTCGTTCTCTATTCATCTGACAGCACAGCCCCTACATCGCAGTAGATTAGGTGGGTTCTACCGTCTGAGGGAATTCTCCCCTCCTATATGTTTAAGTTGGTTGCGCCCACGAGTCGTCTTTTCTGGAGCAATAAAATTAAATATAGCAACTGACTAGCGTCAGTCGGTGGTGATGGAGGGCAGAAAGAGACCAGGTGGAGCTGAAAAGCCCAGGTTAAAAAAGGAAGGCGTTGGAAGAAGATGCTGCTAAATGTGCGAGATTAACAGACCTGTTTTTGGAGGACAGACCCCCACAGCAGATAAACAGAGATATGGAAATAAGTTTTTATTGTCAGTGTACGGCTATTGCGCAACGTTTGCAAAGACAGTTTAACGTAGTTTATTTTGTAGAGCCCACTACACACCATTCATCACACATATCCAGTTTCAAACTGAAAATCATAAACATAATTCAGAAGTGTAGTATATTAATAGTCGAACTCATTAATGGAATGTTTTTGTAGTGTCAGAGCAGCAAACCCCTTTCTTGATCCCGAAGCGGCCATGTTTACAGTCTAACTCTGTAAAATAACTAAGAGAGTTATTTGTAATGTAAAATATAACATAGAGAATAGACGTGATGTGTTAAATTGTGTTAATGTTAATGTACAGAGAAGGAAATTCTCATGTCTATAGACACTATTATTAATAAAGTTGAGAAGCCAGTGCACTGCTTAGAAGGCTTTTGATGCTGTAGGTACTAAACATGCGTGCAGTGAAGCTACTTAAAAGTTTAGAGTCTATCTAACAATAGAGTTCCTCTCTTTTGGGAAGAAAAATTGTATTTTAATTTTAAATTATTTTAATTTCAATTGATTGCTTATGTACAAATGTAAACAAGTTTTTATCTTCATCACATTTTTCACCTTTTTCATTTTTATCTGATTTAAATTTGAATTAAACATGTTTAAGTGAAGTGTTTTCTGTTAATATATATATGAAAGGCGCTGTAAGAGCTAGCTGCTGTTTCATTTATCTAAATTCCTCCTGCATGAAAAAAGTGGGACGGATTTGGGCATCAAACTCCAGGGCTGAAAAAGGGGCGCACTCTGGCCCTGAGCTGGTATCCCAAAACTTTGAAGCACATACTGTTTATGTAAAAACACGGACGAACGTAGATTTCCAAACCACTACTTGGTGTTTTTATTTACATTTCACACGCTGTCCCAACTTCATTTATAAACTTCAATAATAATGAAGTTAATCAACATAAGAATACACAATCAGAGCACTCGTTCTACAATTCTTATAGAAATCTACAAGGTCACAAGAAAATGCAATGCTTCGGACTAAAACTGAAGCACACTCTGGCTTTTTATTAAACCTGGAGGTTGTCCACAAAGTCTCCAGTCATTCTGCTGGATGTAACCTGTGGAAAACTGACTTCAATCCCAGTTAAACTCTTTGGTCCTAGGCCTGAGAAACCTTAGCTGAGCTCCTTTACAAGGGGATGGAAACATGGCTCCAGTCTCGCACATGTGTCTGACAACATATGGAAGGGTTAGGGTCTGACAGAAAACCTAAGGAAGATTAGCTAGCAAGTGTTTCAAATGTTCCTGTTCCTGACAGGCCTGAAACAAATCGAACGATCCCTTCCAACAGCGATTCTGTCATAGATCCTGGAAATGCAGTGCAATGATAGAATAGCCCAGCAATGCTCTTCTGGCCGGTGGAAGAGACAGCTTGCTTTTGCCAATCAGAATAATGGTAAAATGTGCAACCTGGGGTTTCACAGGCCCAGGTCCAGCAGGCAATGTGCACGACGATGCAGAGGTGAGCAATTCTGCACGTGAGTAGACGGGCTGCATTATCCAAATGGTTTTAATCAGGCGTCTGTGCAGCTGCATAATGATTCAGTGGGCTACCCAATCAAACGCACCACGCTACAGAAGGCTGAGCGTTTCTAGAACTACTTTTCTACTTTGACACAGGCATAAAGCTCCTCAAGCAACAAATACATTATAGATCAAATATTTAATTGCCTGAATTAGACTACATTTCATTTGCTTTGAATGACCCTACATCTTAATTAGGTTTCTTTTATTAAAGGTGAAAAATTATACTCCTGATTTGGAGGTTAACACCGCTCCAAGCAGTTTTAATGACATCTCTGTAACATTTAATTGGTCATAATATCACAAGGGTGAAGCACCACAGAGCCTTTGTCCACCCATCTAAAAAACCTTGTTCAGAGCAGCTGGTTTGAGTGCCTGTTCCTTTAAATGATTATAAGCCACTGCCCAATACGTCCCCACCGCATCAACGAGGCCTTCCCTAAAAGAGATGCTGTCTGGATGAGAGCATACGTTGTTCTAACGTCTTTATACTGTTCAGCATTGATAATGACATTCCAGTATCCCAGCTTTAGAATTGGGGTTACATTTGCAGCTCCAGGAAATGTTTGGTGGTGGTGATTTCAGCTAAAGAGAGATCTACAGCAATGGGGAACCGTCATGGCCCTCTACGCCCTCCCAGAGGGCCTAAAATATTCTTCACACACACACACACACACACACACACACACACACACACACACACACATATATATAGGGGCCGAGGCTTAAGGCTCACGGGTCGCTACTGATCTACAGGTTATTCTAACCTGCACTGTGGAGTTTACTCAATGAGCTCAAAAGAAGACTGTTTGTGAGTTAACAGTACAGTTACACTGTGTCCAAAGATTTTACTTTGTTTTGGCTTGGAACCATAACTACTCTGTCCATGTGGCCATGCACGGTGATGCATTCTTAGTTGAAACATGGATTATTGTATTTTCTGAGTGTTTTTTATTATTAAAAATGAATCTCAAATCGAAAGAAACCAATTTACCTTACTTAAAGATCTTTCAAAAAAAAAAAAAAAAAAAATATATATATATATATATATATATATATATATATATATATATATATATATATATATATATATATATATATATATATATATATATATAAGCATTATTTTTATGAGTTGAAATTTAGGGTTAGTCTTTCAAACAGACACTTTCTAATAAGAAAGCACCCTGTAAATTACTTTGTATGTATTTAGCTTATTATTTCCTTGCATTTCCTATATGCATTAGGTTTAAACTGATAACACAATCTTTGTACATACACTACTGCTCAAAAGTTTAGGATCACTTTAGAATTTCATTTCATGCAATTTTCATGCAATTCACAAACAATATTGTCCATTTCACAATTAATTTAAGTGTATCAGATGATTTTTAAAGAATAAAAATGTTTAAAAATGCAAATGTAGTACAGTACAGATAAAAGTACAGATAAACTTCAGACTTGAAGATGGTGTTCTTATTGTTTTTAGCTTTGCCACACTTTTTTTATCTTGTTTATTTGTTGCTTGCCAAGATAAATGTATAATTCATCCATTTGTATTCATCTAAAATCATCACTAACAATAAGCAATAAAAACTACTAACTCAAACAGTCAATGATCCCTATAATTACCTGTAAGCCAATCAGAGTATGCAAATATTATTGGGACAAATGTTAATATTGTTTCTGTACTTTATGTACACTACAGTTTAGGATCACTTTAGAATTTCATTTCATGCAATTAACAAACAATATTGTCCATTTCAAAATGAATGCAATTGTAAAGTCTATTTTTGTATAGAGGCTTATTTTACATATAGTTCTATTATCAGTAATTCTCAGTCCTCTGTCTAAATCTCCTGGTACGGCCACCAATCCAAGTTAAGGATGTTATTGGACTAATTGGTTGTTAGGACACTCTTGATCAATTGTGATGCACAGCTGAAAAACATTCTACTAATAAGTGAGTATAAAAGGGAGAACAACATTCTAGGTTAGTTTAGTATCTGAAGATCAGCAGTTGATGGCTTGCTGACCGACTCACAATGACCAGAAAGAAACAACTTTCTTTAGAGACCCGTCAGTCCATTGTTGTGTTAAGGAAGAAGATACTCCATTAAAACAAGAACATTTCACTGTGATCCCAAACTTTTGAGTGGTAGTGTATCATAGAAGAAAAAACATCTTCCCTGATGACAGCACTACTTAAACTTTGCTACATGAGCATTACCAACTGGTATCACACTATTTAAGCAAACAATTAGCTTAAGGGATTCTAGTTGTTACAAAACAACATACACCACAACACACTACACTACATCATGGAAACACAGTGATCCTGATTACTGGCAGCCTTCAACATTTTTTTCCTTAATTTATTGAGTAGAAAAAGTCATTATTTAAAACCTCTGAGACAAAACTGACGTTCATATTCACTTAAGACAAGTCTGTGGACTCCTCCCTTCTAAGCATGCAGCAAATTACTGAATGCTATAGTCCCGAAGGCTAATATTATATGTCTTACGCCAGTCCCAGGTGTAAAATCAAAAGAAGAGAAAATCTGAATCAGTTCCCAAGATTTCTCAATATTTCAACACTCACGATATTTCCTGTCCCTCATCAGTGTCTCAATAGAGGACAAAAGGCAGGAACGAGCCATCTGGCCCTGATGACTTGTAATGCTGACCTGGCCCCCTGTGACTCTTAGCTACCACATAGGGTTTTGATTAAAACGGAAAGATTATTTTTAGTATTTTCCACAGTTTAGAAATAATAATTATATAAAATAACACACGTGGGCTTAAGCTGTGACAAAAACAATGATAAACAAATAGAAATCTTTCAGATTGTTCACAAAGTCTTGTTTTTGCAACTTCACTGCTGTATTAAGCAGCTTCATGAAGATGTACTTGGGATGCAGCAGGACTGAATGATATATGCTGAACCTGGGGTGGGTAGTAAAAGATTCATGTATTTTTGCTCTCCTGATTATTTCAGATCAAATTTCAAATATTTCAAGTGAGTGAAGTGAGTATTAATGCATTGTAGCCATTCATATTTAGTTACTAATAGAGATGGAAAGATCGATCCACTATGTATCGTATCGGACGATTTTTTATCAAAGTATGTGATCGGTGATCGGCTGATATTTCTCCAATTTAGCCGATCCTAAGAGCCGATCGATGGCGTTAAACAAATGAGCCTAATTTCTGTATTTCCAGCTAGGAAGAAAAGCCCTGCGTGAACCCCCCTCCGGCCATCTCCCTGCAATTCCCATCTGAACCACTAGGAAATACATACCCTTTCATTTTCACAGACTGACTAAAGCAGCGGCTTCGCAAGAACAGTTTAAGCGTTCACCGCATGTGCAGATAAAAAAAACATCGTCCGTCTGGCAGTTTGTGACCGTATGTGACTCAGACTCATCCAGGACAGTTTATAACATCTGTAAAATTAATAAAATCAGTGTTTCTCACGGGAACCAAGACAAAGACATTTAACACTACTAATCTGATACAGCACGAACTTCTTCTTGACCGAGAGACATCGTTCTGCATATACTGACTCAGGGCAGACGCCAGACCACGACTGTGGTGTTGGTTTGACCCGCACTGATCTGTTTGTCATTTTTTTTTCCAACCCTCTTTTTCCCATAGAGTCCTATTCATTTACAGTCACACCCAAACATCATGGTCTCGTTTAACCTACAGCCACAAAACTGCAAGTACTCACTCAGAGCAGAACCCTAAACTCTAATCCACAGACATACTGACCTGCACTCCTCTAATTGTTGTTTATTTATCCCTTATTCCTCCCTTAGAGTCCCATTCATTTTTAACCAAATCTAGCAACAGCTTATGAACCCTTAAAGGGAACCCCGGCTGGTAACACTTGTAAGTCTTAATATGGGGTAATGACTCTAATACTGCTGTACGTGGGTCTCCATTGTTGTATCTACTGACGTGATCAGCGGGTAGTGACGTCAAATGGTTGCAGTAACCGGCCGTCACGCTTGAGCACAGCTAGCTACTAAACATGCTACTGTTCAGTCTTTACAGTTTGAACTAGAACTCAACATTTCTGACATCAGCGATGACATCACACACCACGTTAGTGTAAATGGTGAACAGAGAGGGTGGAGGAGAGAGTGACACAGTGCTGGAGTTGTTGTGAAACTGTGTGTTGGTGTTGACGGAGAAGGAGAGTGTCTGTTAAAGGAGCTCCGCTTTCTAGCAGGAAACATTCACACTCAGTAAACAGCTAGATACACTGAACAAGAGCTAGCACGCACAGCTAGCACAAAACAAATAACTCAGAAACCCGTGCAGACCAGATCTGACCGGTACGAACAGAACAGCAGCAGAAACAGACAGAGAGCTAAAGAACCACAGCCAGAGTGATTGAGGTTATAGTTCTAGATAAGCAGCTCTTCTCGGCTGTAGAAGATGTTCATTCTGCTGCTTAATGTTCCACCTGGATCCACGCTCTGCTGTTCCTAGTAGAGATACTTTTCAGATGTGGCTCTTCTGGAGCTGTATTAAGCGGTTTACTCCCACATAGACCAACTTCTAATTTAGTTAAAATATTATACTGTTTCACATGAGCTCGTTAAAAATGGTAATAAACCAGTTTAGACTGTTTCATGACTTACTTGTGCTAATAACTACATGTAGCCCTGCCGTGTCATATAGCCCCGCCCTCGGTCGGTATTGGCGATCGCGCTGAAAGGTGATCAGCGATCGGAATCGGCCGCAAAAACGCTGATCGGTCCATCTCTAGTAAAGAGCCTTGGAGCTGCCAGCACTGCTAACTAACAACTAACTGAAACCTGGTTATACCACTTTCCTTTTCATCTCAGTGATGTATGACAGAAAAATTAGTGTCACTGAAAAGTAAACTGCAATTCCACTTACAGTTATTAATTATTTTAATATTTAATCTGCTATTAATACAGTTCCTAAATGCCTTATCAATGGGAGAGGTTGCTTGGCCATGTCTACCTATATACCAAGTGAAACCATCCTGATTGGAATTAATTCTTTGGTTTCCAGCCAACCCTTAAAAAAAATAAAACAAGCATGACTAAATATTTCAGCCATATTATTATTTAACCAAACCCATTAGACCTTATCTATGGGCCTAAAAAGCTCTGAGGATTTCCTTCCGACATTTAGTCACATGTGTTCAAACTTTCCATTTGTTATAGATATGCGGCTGCAGCTATGACAGCTACATATTATCACCGTAAAGATTTTATCACGCTCTATGGTTGAATTGTCTTCAGTGCTCTGTCCTCTCGGCGAAATTGTTTCCAAACCTTCTGTGCAGACCAAAGAATGTCTGTGTGACTGTTACGGCACTGTTATGTAACTCCCTACCTTTTATTACACCAGGTTTTTAGGATCTCTTTGGCCTTTTAAATCAGAAGCACATGCATGTGGTGCCGGCCTAGGTGCCATAAAGGAAGATCAGTCTGAAACGGATAAATCTGGAATCATCCGTAGCCGGCCTGAACTGATTTTTCGTGCTTTGCATTAAACTGTGTAGAAGTCATTAGCTCGCGCCAGGCACAGACCACTTTTAAGTGAGTATGGCGTTTAAGATTGAGCCGATTAAGGTGTTTTATATGTAGAGACCATGTCAGGTCCCTAGAGGTAGTTGTTTGTTAATGCTAATGCTTTAAACATGAGATAAAAAACTATTTTTGTCATCTTAATCTGCTTTTCTTGAATAAAAAAAAGTTTATAAAGGTTTCTCAATGCTTTTTACTTCGCTGTGTAAGTAATACAGTCTAACAAAGCAGAATATTTTTATTTTGTGTCATTAACTACTATTTTAAATCATAAGAAGTATTTAAGGGCATTTTTACACTTGTAGTTGGTTTCTCTGGTCCGGATCAGGTAATGAGTTTGTTTACTTGGAGAGTTTCCTCCTCGGTTAAGTTTGTTTTCACAGGCAAAAACCTAAACACACCAAAATGCGCCCCAACAAACCACGTGAGCACGTTGTCTCCTCAGATTGGTCAGAGCTATCTGGCGTGCGAGCAAGAATGTAAACACAGGGAGAAGATCCGGTTTTCTAAACTACTGCACATTTCTTGTAGAGCGTATCACGGAGCAGCGGCAGAGACAGCATCTGTTCATAGCTGTACTAATAATCTGATAATATACTATAATATACAAATATTATACAAACTACAGTCCACCTGCAGAACACCCAGCTCACTCCAAACATCAAGTAGACAACGTCCCTCACTGCTAGTCCAAGAGAGACCTCGCTTCATTGTCCTCGCCCTGTTAGCTGCTCCAGTTCTCCAGTTCTCTGTTTACGCCATCTGCCGCATCCCATAATGCAAAGCACACCTGACTGCAGGAGATGTTTGGATAAAATTTGTGGAGCACACCTAATACTTGGGTCGGATCGAGGTCGGATCGCATTCTCACCACAAACAAACCGCTCCGGAGTTCGTTTGGAACCGGACCGAGACCACCTCCTCTCGAGGGTCTCAGTGCGGTTGTTTTGGTCCACACCCGAGTGCGATTACTGTTTTCACACCTGCCCAAACGAACCAGAGTCCGTTTTAACCAGACTAACTAGAGCTGGTGTGAAAACGACCTAATGTACACTTCTGTTACTTTTATTCTTATGCTGTGTTCACAGCCTGGCACACATTAGCAATGTAGGTTGTTTATTTAAGATGGAAACATGAGGACAGATGCTTTGATCTCCTTTAACTTGTTGTTTAATGCTGGGTTAAGTGGACTGGACTGGGTTAAGTGAACTATGAGATATTCAGCACAAGCAGCTCCCAAAAAAAGTCAACTTTTATTCCACTGCTGCTGTGGACAGCAAAAGTTTGGAAAACTGAACATTTACCAGACCATTCTGCTAAGCGCCGCGGTGCGCTGCCACTGCTGTTGGCAGTGTTATCAGTTTCCATTGCTGCTCTAACAATGGAACAGCTGGTTTGCCAGACGTAATGGCAGCATTATTTATGACAGTGCCAGTCCTAGACGTCCCAGGGTCCTAAATAAACCCTGATGTCTCTTCATCTGATCCTCCCTACCCAAGTCATCTTCTGCACAAGTACTGTGAAACACACACAACATACACAACTGAACCCTGTGCTTTTTCCATAATATTGTTGAAAGTGCAAAGCCGACCATGGCAACACATCTAACCTGAGAAAACACCTGGTCCCACAACCTATCTAACAACTGAAGAGTGCTCTATAATATTGATAACCTGGAAGTCAAGCCCCCCGTAGCAGCTGCAGTGGACGACAACTTCATAGACACGGGGCCAATGCTCTTTTATTGAACAGCCAGTAAGGAAGAACTTTCAACTGACCATAATAGGATATGGTAAGCACTGACACTACAGACACTACTATCCCATAGCCCA